>JANAVB010035820.1:10572992-10647465 GCA_029216955.1 Iris pallida | reverse complement strand
CATACCTATGGATATACATATATATAACGTGTGAGTTAGAGAAGTATAAAGACACAAATTTATTTTTGCTACTTACTTTTATCTTTTAACAAGTTTTCGTTTATACAAAATGTGAATGTGATTCTTAGCGTGTTCAAGTAATAATAGGATTATTAAGTATGAGCACAACTTGTCATTTTGAACCACATTCTCCCCTATGTTTGCACAGCCCTTTCTATTGGTAAAGAGATTGTTACTTTTAAATCCTTAATTTCCATGCCAACGAACATATTGAATAGAGATATTTTAATCCTTTGTTGACTTGAAAATGAAAGTTAGAACCTATCTTGTTTGACTATTCCATCTTTGTGAATGATTGTAAGTTACTTTCTTTTTAATTGAATATATTGCGTGGTTCCGTGTTGAGGGTTGCTCCACCGAAGGGTCGCGTACCCGGGTTTTTATGTTGTTATGTGCTTATTGTAGAATTTTCGGTTCAAGAAAAACAAAAACTCTGCGAAAATTCTTAGAAATTTCAGAGTTAGTAATTTACAAAGTTTTAGGTTCTCCTTCTTTCCCATTTATATATTCGTCATGTGATTCCATCACATGACGATAAGTTGCATTTAGAGCTCGATATAAATTAATGGATCACTTAGAGTAGTTGCATCGGGATGGGAGAGAAAGCTAGTTGGATCACACCATCGAATTCATTGCAATACTACTAGTTTAAACTGATCATTCCTTTTACCGGCACTCGTTTGGCCAGACGGGTCTGTCGGGGTGTGGCTTAGCACACTTCCTGTTTCATATTTTTCTGTATCCATTGGATTCCGAATCCCCGAATTCGGCTCGTAATATCCCTGTAGCTTGTTCCGATATTCTTGAAAATTCAAGTCATACGACAATTGTTTTAACACACTTGATTCTGGGAAACCGGAAAATATTCAGTGTGTTATTAGTTTATCGCATAAATATGTGATGCTTGATACTAATGGGACGGATAAAGTCTAAGCACCGCCCATTTAGTATATCCTGATCCCGGGCAAATGGGATTATTGCGAGATACTAGTGTGTGATCCAAAGGGTTTCTCTAAATAATGCATTTTCATTAAGTCTAGTATTGGCTCTATTAGTTTTAATCACATCTTCGGACCTTACTCGACTCTGGCACCTGACTGTATCATTTACTCTAGTTGATGCTCAAGATATTTGGTGAATGTCTTCTATTTATATTTTGGCGTCATTATTCTTCTTGCCTTACTTTCTTTCCTTGACCGAGAGCTTGCTCGTCGTATTGACGACCTATTTTGTTCACTAGGTGAGGAGATTCCAGATGATCAGTATGCTGAAAAGGATCTCTACGAGTGACTGCATCCTTGGAAGACTTTTGTTAATGATAAGATTTAGTATTGGATATGACTTGTGTAATTAATGATAAGACGTAGTAGTGGATATGTGATGTATAATTATGGAACTCTTGGAAGTGGAAGTAGTAACATTTTGGATAATGACATTTTGGAAGTGAATTAGTTAGTTATTTTTCCTGTACCTATATTTTATCTCTGACCTTACAGGCGACAATCGCAAGTACGGCACGTGTTGTATCGTATAAGTGCGTAGCCTGGAGATGTACCACGCTCCAAATTTATATTTATGGAAGTCGGGCGTGACACGTCTTTTAGTGGTGGCCCATGCAGGTCGAGGAGATAAGGGATAGGATATAGGTTTAGGGGCTTGATACTGGTGTACATGAATCTTGGACTTATCGGATTTACCTAGGAGAGGAAGAATGATAAACATGAAAGTTTAGTGAAGGATTAAAGATACATTTTACTAAATTTCAAGAATCTTGTGGCTAAATTTATTATTATTGATTCATTCTTTTGATTAGGAGTTACTTATATGAGGATTCATGGATGCAGGAATGGGACGATTCCTACGATCTATTTACTGGGATGGTAGTGACCGCACCATGTATGGGTATGGACAGGGAGCTAGGAAGAGCTGGAACGTTCCTGACTGGCTTGACCTCCCAGTGTGTGGGCTCTACTATAGATTCCTATGCCCGGTCATTAGGGAGGTCGAGGATGGAGCTGAGGTGTACCATGAATCGGAAGTACGTTTTAGGTATTTCCTTAGGGGTAATGCGAGCACAACCTGAGATTACCAATTACAAGGGGACTATGGAGGAATGGATTGATGATAACCCTTATGTGACTATCCTTACGGTAGAGGACGATATTTGGCTGAAGCAAGGATGTTGGTGAAGAAGAAGGGGTCCTTGCTCTACTGTACCATATTTTGTTAAGCAGCAGACTTGTGGATATATGTATGTATAGGGTTAGAGCCTAGGAGGGGCCATCTTTTTGTCTGTCGTATTTCATTTTGTTTCACGACAGATATGTATATATGTATATATATAGTTTTGTATGATGAATTAGTTAGTGCTAATCTTGTATATATATGACCCTTATGGAAACATATTGTACTTAGTATCCTTCTGAAATGAATGAAAATATGCTCCTTTTGTATCTATCTGATTTGCAATTGATCTTAGTTTTGCAAATTTTCTTCCTCCTGTAGTAGTTTAGTCACCCACCTACCTTTCATCCTCATGTTAAGAATTTTATATTCTTAATATTCAGGATCATGTCTACATCACCAGATCCTAACACACTAGCAACCGCATCACTACCTCTGAGTCACGGAATACCGATGTCCTTGAACTCTTCAGACAATTCATGGAGACCAATGCCCAACAGGTTCAGATAGCTCAAGCCACTTCAGCAAGACTTTTTGAAAGACTTGAGGTTCCCAAAGACCGGGATCTTTCAGATTTCCGAAAGGTCAACCCTCCAGAATTTAAGGGAACTGAAACCCCATTAGAAGCAGCACAATGGCTAAGGAGCACCGAAGGATTGTTGAAAGGTGCCAAAGTCGCGCCAGAGGACGTAATGTCTTTAGTAAGAATTCAACTAAAGGACGTGGCCGAGTACTGGTGGAGTTCAATACATCCAGAAGAATCCAATGAAACGGTGCTTTGGGAAGAATTCAAGAAAAGGTTTGAAGAAAGATTCTTTCCTATGAGCGCCAAGCTGGAGCTTAAAGGAAGTTCACTTACTTAAAGCAGAACAAGAGTTCGGTAGATGAGTATTCAGCAGAATTCACGAGGCTCAGCAGATTTGCCCCGTACCTGGTACCCGACGAAAATAAGAGATAAGCCGATTTCGGAAGGACTAAATAACCAATTGAAGATGAGTGTAGCACCATACGCATGCACCACTTATGCACAGGTAGAGGCTGCCAGGGACCAGGAACGGATGCAAATGACGAGGATAATGCCAAGTCAGGGGACAGAAGCGAAACCTGGAGGCTATCACTGTCCAGTCAAGGAATCAGGGACAAGCTCAACAGAAGCAGATCCAAACCGGACAAAATAAGAATCGCCCGAGTTGTAATTACTGCGGAAGCCAGGACACGAGAAATGATTGCAGGAAGCTTCAGGCAGGTGCCTCAGATGTGGGTCATCTGAACATCAGATGCGTCAGTGTCCTCGTCAAACCATCAACAATATAAATGGACCAAGGAATGCTAGCCAAGGTGGGCCCAGGCAGCAAGCATGAAGAAATCAACAGAGGCCAGTATTACCACCCCAAGCGCACCAGTTCCATCAGGCACAAAATACGGGTCCAAATAACTACAACAAGAAAAAGAAGAAGCATGGACAGACCTTCATGGTGAATGTCAATGAAGCAGTGACGGCTGGAGACATGGTATCAGGTACTATACTTGCATCATCTCGTCCTGCATCTGTCTTATTTGATTCTGGAGCTATACTTTCCCTTATATCAGCATCTTTTGTATCTAAATATGATATATTAACTCAACCCCTGATCAAAAAGTTAAAAATCCTTACCGGTAATGGGGTAGTAGAAGTAAGCCAGATATGTCGAAGCTGTCCTATCAAAATGGAAGGAGGAAGCTTCCAAGCTAAATTATTAGTTTTCCCCCATGAACAATTATGATGTAGTGTTTGGAATGGATTGGTTGATCTCAACATCTGCAATTATAGATTGTGGCCAAGGAAAAGTTCAATTTTCCTTATCTGATAGCGAAATACATGAATTCGTCAGAGATCAGAAAGAATTTGATGAAGAAGAATTAGAAAGATTTGACCAAACATCAGGAAGAAATTTCTACCATCAAGAAGTAATTCAATGGCCCAAGGTCGTAGCCGAATTCAAAGATGTGTTCCCTGATGAATTACCTGGCATACCCCCTGATAGAGCTGTAGAATTTTATATTAATTTGATTCCAGGTTCTCCACCTATTGTAAAGAAGGTTTATCCCATGACTAAGAAAGAACTAGCTGAATTAAGTAAACAAATTAAGGAGTTATTGGCTAAAGAATTCATTAGACCTAGTGGATCTCCTTGGGGAGCACCTGTGTTATTCGTGAAGAAGAAGGATAGAAGTCTAAGGCTGGTGATTGATTATAGAGCACTAAATGAAGTAACTATTAAGAACAAATATCCATTACCAAGGATTGATGAGTTGTTTGACCAACTCGGAGGAGCAACTGTATTTTCAAAAATAGACCTCAGATCAGGGTATCATCAGGTCAAAGTCAGAAAGGAAGATATACCGAAGACTGCCTTCAGGACCCGATATGGACACTATGAGTTTCAAGTTATGCCTTTCGGGCTAACTAATGCTCTGGCTATATTTATGGATATGATGAATAGAGTATTTTATAAATACTTGGACAAATTTGTAATAGTGTTTATTGATGATATATTAGTCTATTCAAAGAATGAGAATGAACACGAAGAACATTTGAGAATAGTACTTGAAACTCTACGACAAGAGAAGTTGTATGGTAAGTTAAGCAAGTGCGAATTCTGGTTGGATCAAATTTCTTTACTGGGACATATAATTAGCGGAGAAGGAATATCGGTGGATCCCAAAAAGATAGAAGCTGTAAAATCATGGCCTACTCCCAAGAATGTTGCGAAAATTCGAAGCTTTATCGGACTAGCTGGATATTATAGAAGATTTGTGGAGAATTTTTCCAGAATTGCCGAGCCACTCACTCGATTGACTCGGAAGGATAAAAAGCTTATTTGGACTGATAAATGCCAAGCTGCATTTGAAGAACTGAAGGAGCGACTTATTACAGCACCAGTGTTAGCCTTACCTTCAGGCTCGGGAGGTTATGAAATCTATAGCGATGCTTCTAGAAAAGGACTAGGCTGTGTCCTGATGCAGCATGGAAGAGTAATCGCTTATGCTTCTCGTCAATTAAAAACTCATGAAAGGAACTATCCAACTCATGATCTGGAATTAGCAGCCGTTGTCTTCGCTTTGAAGCTTTGGAGACACTATTTATACGGGGAACAAATTAATATATATACAGATCATAAGAGCTTGAAATATGTATTCACTCAAAAGGAATTGAACATGAGACAACGGAGATGGTTAGAACTGCTTAAAGACTTCGACATGAAATTGGAATATCATCCGGGCAAAGCAAATAAGGTGGCTGACGCCTTGAGCAGAAGACCAGTAGCTTTCTTTCTGAACACACCCAAGGAAATATTAGAAGATCTAAGAAAGATGGGGATCAAAGTAATCTACCCAGTGGCAGATGGAGTCTGGGCAAGTTTGGAGCTGCAATCATCTTTAATCGAAAGAATTAAAGAGGCTCAAAATGATAATGTGAAACTGCAGAAGCTATGGAAACAAACTGAATCTGGGTTACAAACTGGTTTGGTTAAGCATCCAGATGGTTCCTTAAGATTTAGAAGTCGTTTATGTGTACCTAGTGGAGAACTCAGGACAGAGGTGATATCTGAAGCTCACAGCTCACAATACTCCATTCATTTCGGGAGTACAAAAATGTACCAGGATCTGAGGCAGAATTTCTGGTGGCACGGGATGAAGCACGAGATCGCCAAATTTGTCTCAAAGTGTTTAATATGTCAACAAGTAAAGGCTGAACATCAAAGGACCGCTGGACTTCTACAACCTTTACCTATACCTGAGTGGAAGTAGGAACACATAACGATGGATTTTGTATCTGGACTACTAAGAACAAAAAGAAGTAACAATGCTATTTGGGTGATTATAGATAGACTAACAAAGTCTGCAAAGTTTCTGCCATTTCGAGTCGGTCAATCTACCGAACTCCTAGCAGATATGTATATGAAGAATATTGTTATCAGTACGGAGTACCAGTGAGTATTGTCTCAGACAGAGATACTCGGTTTACTTCCAAATTTTGGAAAAGTTTGCAAGATAGTCTCGGCACTCACCTAAAGTTCAGTTCAGCTTACCATCCACAGACCGATGGTCAGTCCGAGAGAACGATTCAGATCCTGGAAGATATGTTGAGGGCATATACCCTAGACTTCGGAGGATCTTAGGATGATCATATTCATTTGATAGAATTCTCCTATAACAATAGCTACCAGTCCAGTATCAAGATGGCTCAATTTGAAGCTTTGTATGGAAGGAAGTGCCGATCTCCAATATGTTGGAGTGACATAGGGGAGCATCAACTGTTGGGGCCAGAGCTGGTTACACAAACTATGGACAAGGTTAAGGCAATTCGAAGTCACCTTCAGGCTGTTCAAGACAGACATAAGATGTGGGCAGATAAACATAGAAGGATCCTCGAGTTCAAAGCTGGTGATCATGTATTTCTAAAAATCTTACCAACCCGGGGAACTATCAGATTTGGAACAAGAGGGAAGTTGAGCCCAAGGTTTATAGGTCCATTTGATATTTTGGAAAGAGTCGGAGATGTAGCTTACCGACTGGCTTTACCACCTTCACTTGAAGGAGTTCATAATGTCTTCCATGTTTTTCAACTTAGAAAGTACGTGCCAGATACTAGACACATACTTGACCATTCTGAGATAACAGTGGGTCCAACTCTGCGCAAACAGCAGAAGCCGGTAGAGATCATGGATCGAACGCAGAAGGTTCTCAGGAATAAGACAGTATCCTTGGTTCGAGTTTCATGGAACAAGGACTTCCCTGGCGAATCTACGTGGGAGAAAGAGGACGACATACGACAACAATATCCATACCTCTTCGTCGATTAAGGTGCCTTAGTTTTTTTTTTCTCGACCCTGTGTGTTTTCTAAAATTCCAAGGACCAAGAGGGTATTGGTCTTAACTAAGCCAAAAATATGGCTGTTGATTCATGAGGTATAATATTAGACTCAATCTATATGACTTAAAATGGAATTTTTTTAAAGTTTAAGACCAATTCTCACGATATTTTCTGACATTTTATAAGGGCCTTGTGCAAATACAAGAAAATGGCCTTTTAACAACTTTAATTAATATTGTACTGATAAATTATTAGAAGACAAGTGGTGAATGCTTCATTGTTTATTCTTCAGTCCCAAGGTTGGTGTAAATAGAAGAAACACAATTAATGTCCATCATTGAATCAAGGAGAACTTTATTACAATCAATATTCATCCTTGAATAAAGGAGAACTTTATGGAAAGAAAACTAAATAAAGATAGAAACATCTTTCTTATAATAATAAAATCTTCTCTAATAATAACTAATAATAAGAGGAGAGAGATTCAAGGGATTCTCCAACCCCCCCCCCCCCCCCCTCAAGTTGGTGCATAGATATCTATCATGCCCAACTTGCTTATCAAATGCTCAAAGACGGGTCTTGCCAAGCTTTTAGTTAAGATATCCGCAGTTTGCTGACTAGAGGTCACAAATGGTAGACATATGATTCCAGCTTCTAATTTCTCTTTTATGAAGTGATGGTCAATCTCAATATGTTTGGTTCTATCATGCTGAACCGGGTTGTGGGCTATGCTTATGGCAGCTTTACTGTCAGAATATAACTTCAATGGGAGCTCAATTTTCATCTTAAGTTCCTCCATGACTATTTGAATCCATAATCCTTCATAAATACCCTAAGCCACAGCTCTAAACTCGGCTTCTGTACTGCTTCTTGCTACAACTCCTTGTTTTTTGCTTCTCTATGTCACAAGATTACCCCATACATAGGTACAATATCCAGAGGATAATCTTCTGTCTGTGACTGAACCTACCCAATCTGTATCAGTGAAGATAGATACATTTCTTTCAGTAGTCTTCTTAAAAAATAAACCCTTTCCAGGATTGGCCTTCAAGTATCTCAGTATTCTATACACTGCCTCAATATGTTCCTCATAATTAAAGAATGCATAAACTGACTCACTACAATGACTGAGAAGGCAATGCTAGGTCTAGTATGGGACAAGTAAATTAGCTTACCCACCAACCTCTGGTATCTTTCGGTGTCAACAGGAACATTTTCTTCTCCCCAAAATTTTGTATTAGAATCCATGGTGGTGTCGGCTGATCGACAACTACTCATTCTTGTTTCTCGTAATAGATCGAGAATGTATTTCTGTTGTGAAACTACAATTCCTTTCTTTGATCGAGCAACCTCTATACCAAGAAATTATTTCAAGGATCCTAAGTCTTTGATTTCAAAGTTTGTAGCAAGTCTCTCTTTTACTCTTCTCATTTCAACGGTATCATCTTCAGTGAGGACAATATCATCTACATAAACAATCAAGGCGGCTAATTTCTCGCTAGAGGAGAATTTGGTGAATAAAGTGTGATCAGCTTGTCCTTGAGTGTGCCATTGGTTCTTCATAGACTGAGTAAACCTTTCAAACCAGGCTCTAGGAGATTGCTTGAAGCCATAAAGGGACTTCTTTAACTTGTATACCTTTGATCCGAATTTGTCTTCAAAACTGTCACGACCCGTACTCGCTTTTTCGGATACGAGACGTGTCCAAGCCAGCCTACGCCGCAGAGTCGACGGTAGAACGTTGTCAAGCCCTCAAGAAATAAATGCTCAAAATATAACATTTGCTGCTCATTCACATTTCTAAATTTATTACAACATTTATATTTAAAAAATACACAATTCTTACAATTAATGAAAATGATACAAATCTATTTCTAGGTTTCTGTCTGCATGTACACCCGTATCTCCCCAAAGCTAAGTGAAGCCACAGCTAACCTAAAAATATTGGTTTTCAGTCAGGAATGGAACAAGTACACAAACTGACGGTAATGCGAAAACACAAAAGAATTAACAAGTCATGAAAATAACATATGGAATATGAAAGCTAGAAAGTAACTGATGACATGGCAGGTGGTGAAGAAGACAAGAAAAAATAAATAAAAGACAACTACCTATGTGGTGTGAAATATCCGTTTTGACATGTGAACGGCTAGGGGATAAATCCGGCACACTGCACGTGTCATGTGCAGTTGCTATCAGGCAAGAATAGACATTTTGGGGATATTTCTGGGTAGTCCACATGTCTACTAAGATATTTCCCCTCCCGACTACTCCGTGTGACGAGCGTGTCAACAAGCAGCAAGATATATGTATAAACATAAAATGAGAAGACTACTATAAATCGAAAGCAATCAGAAAATGTACTTGCCTGAGGTCCTTTGCTGGTGAAACCGACAATACAAAACTTCTCAGTGAGCCACAATAATCAAACTCGTACAACAGTCTCCAGATGCTGAAATAAACATTACCAACATTTTCAGAATAGTCAAATTAGCTAGGATTGTCCCTCCTTAAGTCCAATTCTGGACACAGGGGCAAAACGATAATTTTGGGTCAAAACGGTGTCCGCCGTTGGACCCGCTTTGCACCGAAAAGCGTGCCAGAATCAACGGTCTCTAAAGTTGTTAAACTATATGTCAAGAGGTTCGATTTTCCAATATGAACCCAACCGTATGTCCAAAGTGGAATTCCGGCAGGACGTACACAAAATCGCCCGTTGAGTCGGACTGTGGGGCCCGTAAAACGACGGTCTGATTCAACTATCTCAGAATTGGACCAAACTTGACATACAGGACTAGAAAAACGATACGGTCCTATTGGCGTAAGTTTCGTCTTGATCTGACGAGTGTGCACAAAGTAATTGGAGAATTTGCACAAAGGTCGATATGGTAAATTTTGACGGATACGTATCAAATTCGTCGCGCACACGCGACCAATTTGAATTTCGTCAAAGCCCATACGTCCACGAAGCCGTTACGAACCTTTCGATGCTTTCGGTTCATGACCACGTCGCCTGGATTGGCGGGACGCACGTCATATCGAAGATTTTTATTGTTTTCAAAACAGGTTTTTTGGAAAACTTTGGGATCGAATAACTTTCTACATATTTTACGAATTCAGAGTCTATAAAAAGTATCGTAATCCTGTATATGTTGTCTAAAAAGTTGTTCAAATAGATTTTCGAATAGGTCAATGGATTGGCAGAAATTTTCCTTCCAACATGGGTGTTTGGACTGCTACATGTCCTATTTTTGGACAGGTTTTCGCCAATCTTTGATTCGATTTTATGAGCGATCGAAGGCGTCTATGTATGAAGTAAACAAACAGGCTTGGAGGGGGTCATGTCGGGATCGTACCTGAAGAATCGGTTCGTGCATTGGTTGCTCGATGGAGAAGATATGTATCAGTGAAGTCGGGTGGTTGCAGCACTTGCTGCTGTTGTTGTCCTCGGCCCCAGGCCGCGCGCTACTGCATCCGCGCGGCCTCGACCGCGCGCGGCGGTGGCGTCGGCAACGGGTGACCGCCCAGGGTGGCTAGGGCGTGCGCAGGGTCATCCTCGGGTTTAGGGTTTTTGTTTAAGGCTTTTCCCGATCTCCTCTGTTGCTCGCGCAAAAATATATATACTGTTCCGTTCGGGTTCAGGGAAAATACTGTTCGACCGGGTCGGGCTGGGACTGTGGGCCGGCTGAGTTTCCTAGTGCTGATTTAGCACTTAATATATATATATCTAATTATATATATATATGTATACATGGTAATTTATATATACACACATATGTATACATGGTACTTTATATATTTACATATACACATACACACATATTATATCGTATATTTATATATACGTACACATATTTATATATATATATATATATATATATATATATATATATATATATATATTTAGACATAGTAATATATATGTTTATATATATATACACATACACACATATTATATTAAATATTTGCGCATAAATTATAAACCACATTATAATAATTAAATTTAACAATTAAATATAATAATTATTGATTTATAAAAATAATAAATAGACCACCAAATAAATATGAAGTATGTATAGAGCAATATACGATCCAATGTGTATTGAATACCATTTGTACCTTTACTCTATAAACCTAAATAAAATCTAGGTGATTATATTTAGAAAATGCTATCGTAATTCCAGGGTAGAATATTATTAGAAATAACGTTAATATATATAATTCATTTGCTAATGAATAATCAAATAGAAGAATGCTATTGACATTATTTACGAACAATTACATTAATAACCATATAATAATAATAATAATACCAATAACTCACTAAAATAACCACAAGAGTCTTGGTGAACATATCTGGCCCTAGAAAATTGTGCCCATATTCTAAAACTCTATTTAAATATTAATAATACCCACTTTGTATAAATAACCAAATATTTAGCAAATATCATTAAGTCCACCCAAAAAGCTAAGAAATATTTGTACGTACCTAAAAGTACGTCTACATAGGCTTGGGCTTGGTTTGGGTCCAATCTGGACTAGTTTGGTACAACCGGGTTCCCTAAAACTCAATAATATAAATAGTAAATAAATAATCTTCGGTAAGGGTTAAGTCGCAACTTGGCCTGGTTTTCCTAGTTAGGACATCACTATGGCTCGGCCTTCCCTACCAGGGCTAATACACTAGTCAAAGCACGCCACTGCACTATCCGTGCCATAATTTCTAGTCGCCTTGTACTTTAATTCCTAACCATGACTAAAATCGTCTACCGTAATAATTAACTAATTAATTATTATAAAATCTAATAATCACCATTTAAATCAATTAAATAATAAATAAAATATTTCAAAATTTTTGGGAAGGGAAGCTACAAATCTACCCACCTTAAAAATAATTTCGTCCTCGAAATTCTAATTCATAACTATTCCTTAGAATTCAAAAGAGAGTCTACCTTAACCCTAATCTTCTTAAATTTTAATTCCTCAAAATAATTTACATCCTCCTCCTGGCCATTCTTGTAACTATATAACCACGTGGACTTCTACCCACCTTTAGTCACACTACACCATCAAATCTCCCGTCGCTAAAACTTTATAATCTTCCAACTGATTGCTAACAATCCTACCAACAGATATCTACTGCATGAGGCATCTATAAGCTTTTCCTATCTATCAAGCAACCCGAGATTTAACAAGCAATAGATTTACACAAATAGCTAAGAAATATTGATAAATTCCAACAAGCATGACCATTCGTCGCCCCGAAATAGGAAGGACAGGAAGATAAGGAAGAATAATCGAGAGCAGATGTGAAGTTTCGAGGGCGGTAAAGATTATCCAATAGTGCAGATAGAAAGGAAGTTTACGAACCATTGACTTATTTGCTAGATTGGGCTACTCTAGTCTAGTCACTTGCTAAATCGAAGAGCCCTTCGTTCCTTAGAGGGGCTTGCAATCTGTGTAATATAAAAATTACGTTCTCAAAATTTTATCTGAACAAGATTCCATAATAGAACGAAATTTGAGAAATCAAGATTGTGCTATATTCCGTGGTTATTTAAACGCACGAACGAGGGATATAAATGCAATACAAGGTCGTATCGCGACTTACATATAGGTGGAATAAGGGTTACGAATGGCTTCACATTCTAAGAGGTGGCGACTACATAATAGGTACACGGACCTATTTTAAATAGTTCGATTTTATAGTCCAAAAATAGTGGTATGCATGAATGGGTTTTACTGGATCTTAATGGGTTCTCAAATTGGACATCACTCGTTGGTTGGATGAACCTTGAATTTCAATCTATATTGACTGAACAAGGTCCCAAGATAAAACTATGTCTACTAGGTTAGGGTAACCTAGAATATGATTCCTTCCAAGTGGTTGAGCTAGTTGCTAGTCGGGTTGGTTAGCTAGGTCCATAAGCTTGAAATGCACCTTCAGTGACTTTTGTGTTTAAGTAGCACATGAGGCCTCAATTGGGTTGCACACTAGTGGCATGTGCGTAGTGGGCTTCAAGTAAATCACAACCATATATTGGGTCGAATGAACTGAGTCAAGGTTGAGGCTCTAGTGGAAGTCAGAAAGTATACCGGTGTTGTGGTAAGGGTTATAGCTAGTCCTTTTGTCCTGAAAGTCGTACCACAAGAATAGAGTACAAGGAAACGGGTTTAAGTAGGACATGACATACCTAGATGAAGGTGGATTCGTCTAGATCTTGCATATAAAATTTGTTGGAAGATAACAGCTGGTCTCGTGCTCCGAATATTAATGACACGGCCGGGGCACAAAATAATCTAAATGGAAAGTGGGAGTCCATGGGGCACTAACTATCATTCTACTGGGAAAATTATTCTAATCAATCGGTAATCCTCGTATATCCCAAGAAGGCTTACAGTCTACCCACCTTAGAAGCTAGGACATGGTTTTAGGAATAATGAGGCTAGAAGAATTCCAAAGTCCGGATATTGTTCCTCAACTCTTGTTAATAAAGAATAAGGCACGTCGTGACGGGATACGGTAGATACAAGTCAAGTCAAGGATCGTTCCTTAATAAATAGAAAACGAATGTGTACAACGACACATGGTCGATAAAATAGAATGATCTACACCCCCATGGTATACAAGAGTTATCGACGGGATAACCAACTCTAAGGCACATCATATAAAGGGATTTCTAACAACTGAGTCATGAATTTCTATTTGTGCCAAACCGGCCAGACTATTGTCACAAGGGCTCTAGTTAAAGCAAGCTTTAACAAGTAATTAGAGGTTCACAATATTTGGTCTCTTGAGAATAGATAGTCTTCTAGGTTGGCACTTGATCAAGGAAAAGGATCCTAACCCTTCTCGGACTCCAATGACTAGAAGATTATGCTAGTAATTTTAGGGTCGAAGGGAGGACGAGTAACCCAAGGCAAGGTTCCAGTCACAGGGCTGGCCGATGGTAGCTACACTTGCGCATACCACTATCATAGCCATAGGAAATACTTTGTATCTATCTATCAATTACGAACTTTCATCTTTCCAATCAGTGAAAGACAAAATGATAAAGAGTTCAAGTGAGATGTCACTGAATACAATTACGCGATTAAAGACGAATGTATAATTCAAGGAGAATTGTCAAAGCAGTCGCGGATGAGATCCTAGAGACATCTACATCTCATTCCACGTAGGGTAATTAGATGAAGAGCGAACCAAATGCATCATGGTTGATCAGACCGTAATACACTGATTCTGATTAGACAATATATTAGCGGGCGTCCCAATAAACATATGTCTCGAATCAAGCTCGATAAAAGAGTAAGCTTGTAAAACTAGGCTGTAATAGCAGCATTGGTCAAGATAGCCAAAATATAAGTAGGCGAGATTTTTGGAAAGGAGGCACAAGTAGTTCGAGTTTTGAGAGAATCAAAAACCTTACCTTGTGTTCTTGCTTATACAGTCTCCCTACAATCATCCTATCCCTAAGGCCTTGGTCGACTAATGGGTTATGGACTTCTGAATTCTATATTCTAAGTAAATCTATTAGTGTCAGTCAATTACCTCGTCGATAGATCACAATGACCACATAATGCGAGGTTGGGAGACATGCTACAGAACTTCCACTAGTATTGGCTTTGGATCTTAGGGGGTATACATGTCACTTTCCTATCCTCTATAATATTCTAAACTTGTAGTCGCATCTGAAGTCATTTCACCGAGAATTATGCCTCGCCCGTATACTCTGGCTGTGGCAAACCCTTGGTTCCACGATTCAGATGTGATAAGCTATAAGGTACTCTACCTTATATTGACACAAGGGTATCAAGGATCTAAAGAGGTCAACGAGGATATAGTTTTAGCAATGTTTCATAAACTATAATTCTTCGAAATGATTTCAATTCTATGGGTTGTGCCTCGCCAGTGCGCTGCTGGCTGCAGTGAACCCACACTCTCCGCTCTCAGGTAATTGGCGACAGTGCGCTGCTGTCTAGTCATCGTAGTCGTTAAAATACTCCAACTATATTCCTAAGAACGTCAAGGAGCTACTAGGGATTCAAACTTAGTTGACTATGGTAGAAAGCGTAAACACCTGCTTATAAGTCTCAATCCTTAAAGTAAAAGGTTGACCGGGGGAGAAATAACTGACGACAAGGAAAATAAGAACATCCTAACATTTATTTCATATATATATTTCAAATGGGTTTGAGGGAAACTTTGAACCAAGTCTACCTCGAGATTTGTATATGAATAACAGAATCAGTAATTATAAATCAATTCCTTAAAGCAAAATAGAATTTAAATAGACAGTTCTAACTTATGATATAAGGTTTATATCTAAATAGAGCAAAAGAAAAATTGAACAATTTATCAAGATTAACGCCTTAATTCTAGGTAAGCCTAATTTACCAAGTGAATAGTATATCCACATCGGATCATATCGTCATATCAAAAGTAAGAGTGTACCTATAGGGATCTAGCAAGCTATCTAAATTCAATAATTCCTTATCTAAATTGCATGGCCTATCTGACAACCATAACTACCCCACGGTCAATTTGAACAAGGGATTCCTAGTCCTAGTCATTCTCTTAAATCAATTTAACCTAAGTTGTGAATGAGCATTTTCTAGTCGCAGGCTCACAATAGTACGACTAACGTACCATCACGAGTTCGCATATTTTGCAAAAATTGACCTGCATGGGCCACCACAAAAACCATGAGGACTATCCATGTATACTTCTTCTTCTAGATCACCATTGAGAAAGGCATTTTTAACATCCAACTGATGTAGATGCCAATCCAGGTTAGCCATAAGAGTTAAAAGTATTCTAATAGTGTTCAATTTTTCAACATGAGCAAATGTCTCTGAGTAATCTATGCCATAAGTTTGAGTGAAACCCTTACCCACCAAGCGAGCCTTATACCTTTCAACTAACCCATCTGAATTGTACTTCATAGTAAACACTCACTTATATTTCACGGTCTTCTTACCAACTGGTAGTGTCATGACGCTCCAAGTTTTGTTCTTTTCAAGAGCTTTCATCTCCTCAGATACAGCTTTCCTCTACTTTGGAACTTCTAGGACCTTTGGAATCTCTACACTAGACAATTGGGAGGTGAAGGCAGAAAAAGATGAAGACAAGTTTGAATATGATATAAAATCGGACAGGATATTTAGGGCAAGACATAACAGATTTTCTAACTGTTATGGGATCATCTATATCAGGATACATGATACGACTCTCAGAAATAGAGATAGACTTACTTTTTCTTTTCTGAGGAGGTTGATTATTCTCCGGTTCAGATTCGTGGTAGTGTTGAGATATGGACACATCATCTTCTTTATGGTTCTTTCTCACAAACATCTTTCCTTTCCAAGTCTTGTTTTCTACTTCGAACCTGTCCTCTTTAGATGACAATTCATTTTGTGGCATGTCAATTAGTTCATCATTATTATCATCTTCAAAATTCTCATTATTATTTTTTATGAGAAAGTGTAGGCTCGGATTCATCGAGTTCCTTACTCATAATAGGAGTAGGTTCAGATAATAAATCATGGACATTTTCTGTCGGTGCAGAATTACAAGTCTTAGAATTTTGTGATATAGGCAAGGACAAGTTATTTAAAAAACTTATGTTCTCAGTTTTAAATGAGTCTTCCTTTAAGTTTCCCCTGAAGATAAGTATCATCAAAAAAAGGTTTGTTTTCAAAGAATGTGACATCCATAGTGACAAACATTTTCTTATTTTTTGGATCAAAGCATTTATATCCCTTCTGGGTTGGAGAGTACCCTACAAAAATACATTTTATAGCACATGGTTCGAGTTTGCTAATATTCTTATATTCATGAACAAATGCTGTGCAGCCAAATTTTTTTAATGTCAAATCAGTTGAAACACGAGTAAAAGGAAAACATTCTTTGAAAACATGAATTGGAGTTTGAAAATTGAGAACTTTAGAGGACATTCTGTTAATTAAATATGCAGCAGTTAAAATTGCTTCACCCCACAAATAATTTGGTACTTTATTTGAGAAGAGTAAAGCTCTAGACACCTCCAATAAGTGTCTATTTTTTTATTTCTACAACTCCATTTTGTTGAGGAGTATTAGAACATGAACTTTGATGCACAATTCTATTTTGAAATTTTTTACCCAAAATTGTGTTAAAGTATTCCCTGCCATTGTCACTTCTAAAGACTTGAATAGTGGTCTGAAATTGAGTTTGCACTATTTTAAAAAAAATCCTTTATAGCCTGACAAACATCGGATTTTTCCTTTAGCAAGTACACCTAACATACTCTTGAATGGTCATCTATAAATGTGATAAATCATTTTTGTGAGAAAGTGTACTTGTACGATTATGGCCCCAAACATCACTGCGAATAACAGAAAAAAGTTTGATGGTTTATAAGGCTGTATTAGAAAATGGGAACGATAATGTTTTGCAAATTCACATGCCTATCATTTAAATAAGGACAAATCTTTATTACGAAATAACTTAGGAAACAAGTGTTTTAAATAGCAAAAACTAGGATGGCCTAATTGTAAATGCCATAATATAATGTTGTCATCATTATTTGAAACACGAAAAGACTCAAAGCAGGAACTTATCGGTTTGGAGGGTAGTTGTGATTTAGATCCAATATCGAAGTAGTAAAGTCCTCCATTCTCCTTGGCACTGCCAATCATCTTCTCCGAGTTCAAATCCTAAAAGACGCAGTGAGAACCGAAAAACTTTAGTTGGACAGTTTTTTTCTTGGGCTAATTTACTGACAAACATTAGGCTACAAGATAGGTTTGGAACATGAAGAACATCTTTAAGAGTCAACATCGGGGACAACACAACTGAACCTTTACCTGCAATGGCTGAAAAGGAGCCATCTACGACTTTTATTTTTTGATTCCTTGCAGAGGGACTATATGAAGAAAACAGAGTAGATTCTCTTGTCATGTGATCGATTGCACTTGAATCTACTATCCAAGTGTGGTTGGGACTGACACTAAAAAGAGCAGAATTACCTTTTTGTGCTATAGAACAAGGAGTTTGAGATTCGAGAAGTTTGAACAGTTTGTCTAGTTGTTCCGTCGTGAGTGAAAGCTGAGTTGAAAAAGATTGTGCACTTGATCTGAATTACTAGCCTGGAATGCACGACCCTCATTACCACTTTCCTTCTTCCAGTTCGGAGGCTTGCCATGGAGCTTCCAACATGTTTCACGTGTATGCCATGCGTGTTTGCAGTGATCACACCAAGGTTTGTCTGACTTCTTACTTTCGTTGAAGTTGCCATCTCCGAAAGGACTTTCGTCTCCATTGTCGCCATCATCGCCACATCCAATACCGCCGCTAGCACCGCGACCAACGCCTCCACCGTTGTCGCGACCAGCACCTCCGCCGTTGCTAGTGCCGTGACCAACACCACCACCATCGCCATGGCCTATTGCACCGTTCCCGCAGCCTGCTCCGCCTTCTGTAATGGAGGAGTTGTCGTTGTTTGTTGAGCCGGTGAGGGCTTGCCTCCATCTATTGGAATCGGCCATTGAGAGCCTAATTCGGTTGGAAAAATGGGTTTAAATAAAACTTTACAATTCCTAGGTTAGGGAACATGGCTCTGATACCATATTAGGAGACAAGTGGTGAATGCTTCATTGTTTATTCTTCAGCCCCAAGGCTGGTTTAAATAGAAGAAATACAATTAATGTCCATCCTTGAATTAAGGAGAACTTTATTACAGTCAATATTCATCCTTGAATAAAGGAAAACTTTATGGAAAGAAAACTAAATGAAGATAGAAACATCTCTCTAATAATAATTAAATCTTCTCTAATAATAACTAATAATAAGAGGAGAGGGATTCAAGGGATTCTCCAACGTAAATTAATTTTTTTAGATGTCATAACTAAAGAGGAATACTTTTATAACTACTTAAAAGTATAAAAGGAACTTAAACTAGTAAAGATTTTTTTAACATTCATTCAACATCTTTGTTTGCCAAACATTCAACATTTTTCACGTTTGCTATTAAAAACATCTCCCTTGAAATTCCAAATGTTCCTTGAAGCATCAAACACATCTCAAGCCTTCAAAATCTTATATATATTCTCGCAATCCTTGTATCTTCAAACACATCTTGAGCCTTCAAATATTCATCTTCTGGCAATTCCATGTAATCAAATATCCAAAAGATTTTAAAAAAATGGCAAGATTAGCACTTGTATTATTTAAAATTAGTTCTTCTTGCATTTTTTTGCTGCAAAATCACTAATCAATTTTTAATATCTATATATAATTATCAAAGCTAGTCCATTAAGTCTTTCTTGCAACATGGTGGATCTCATACATGATTTTAGTAAATTCAATTTTGAAAAACTTCTTTTGTAGATGCAACGGTAACATGTATGGTCAATAAAATTATATAATCAACACAGGCCATCGGATAATAGTCTCACTTCTGTATGAAATTCAATATATCAATTGTTGTTTTTGTTTCTTTTGGTAAAACCACTCGTAACATTTTTTGTTCTCCAAGTAAGTCTTTTCCACCAATACCAAAAACCATTTCAAATTTCAAAATATTTTCAAGTTGATCACAACATTCTTTCAAATCATTATCATCCAAGGAATTCAACCTTTTTTTTTAGCTAAATAAAAATCCAAAAAATCCCCATATGACTTGTACTGCTCAAATCTTTTCTGTAGTAAACCAATTGCTTGATGTACAATATCTAAAATATAATTAATTCTAAATGGTTATTCACCTGATTGCATTACATTAAATAGATGATTGATTTCCATTTTAATAGCAATTTCTATAATAGCAGTCATGGAATTTACAAACCCACTTTCTTGATAATTTTCAAAAAAAAGTAATAAGTCTCTTTACCTGATCTATAGCAACATCAATAAGCATATCCTTATACCAAGTTATGTTTAATTAAATATACTTGGATATGGTTTGATGTAAATACATGTTTTAGTTAGGTTTAATTAAATTTTGTCATCTAAGTATATTCATATTTTGTTTAAAAAAATCTTACATATGTATTAGGTATATCGTGTATAAAAAAAGATGCACACTAGAGTTGAGGGATAATAAAAGATACAAAAAATAAAGAAAACTTCTCAAGTTACAAGTGCAAGGGTGATTTAGATTTTGAAAATTTTGCCTTGCAACTCTATTCTATGAAATTAACAGAGTTCTATAGTTTTAATTGTGGAGGTAGGCAATTGACGAACCAATTTATAGTTGTATTTTTTGTTGTTTTTATTGTCGTTTTGGTTTCTCTTCTAGTCAACAAATGTCAACACCTCAATTTAACATGTTGTAGCTGAATTAAAGGCCATCTGTTTGGGGTCTAAGGTGGGGGTCCAAAGAATATTTTGTACTTGGGAACTAAGTTAGAGATAAAGCAAATATTTATTTGGCCTATTTAGTTTTTTTGGATTTCTAGGGTTATTTGGCCTTTTTTTTTCTTTCTTTCTTCTTCATCTTCAACCTCTGGCCTACACGTTAGAGTAGAACGATGACGACAACTTCAATAAACGAAGAGAGTGCTAGCTCATCCTCTCCTTCCAGAATCATAAATCTTGCTCTGATATCCTGCAAGGATTCATGTGGCAGGCATGGAGATGGAGAGATGAGAAGATTATGGAAACCTTAAAATAATATGGTTGGCAATATAATTGCTCAAATAACTGGCTGTCCTCTTTTGGGTATTCATGAGAATTATAAAGAAATACTATATCCTAGAAGATATTACATAAATCTAAATAAATAATATTTGGTTTGCCTCTAACTTAGTGTTCAAGTACAAAAATTTTCTTCGATCCCACCTAGGACCTCAATCTGTAAACTAATCGGGCTCTAATTCTTCTACACATGGGATTCAAGTATGATCCTCACTTTAAATTTTGATATTTGCCACTTTGATGGAAGTTATGGCAGGTCATAACCATGCCTTCTAATATTTCACAATGCACCATGCATTAATATTGCATTTATGCCAACTTTTCTCTCCTTCAATCATTTAAGCAGAGTCGCTGTGTAAAGTAAATGTGTCCACTTGTTTCCCAATCAACACACTACTCTACTCTATGGATTGAGAACTACTACGTTGATAACATGTACCATATATATCCGATCGTCGCTTTAAACTATTATCAAAATTATCTGAACGACCAAACAAGAACCTTATCTTTCACTAGAAATGTTAGGATTACAACTTAACCCTCTCAAACCACAAACCTACAATCACACAGTAAATTCACTAAAATCAAATTACGAAGAACCTCTTATTACACAAAGCCTCCCTTTTGTATAAATATGAAATATTGACTGCCCTTTGATACAGGATCTTGTAACAATTTTCACAAACATGTTTCACCATAGCAATATCTTACTCATTGCTTGCGGTCATAAGCATTTCTTCACTATATTATTTCAATTGTTTATCTAGGGATCATCCCACAAGTCGCTAATTTCCTCATTCAACAATCGGTGTAGTAGTAGTTAACCAACTACGTAGTATACTAGTGATTTATTGATTGGCGATGCAAAGAGATGATTGCAACACACCTTTATTATTTTGATATAAATGATTATCTATAGATGGAGAGGTCCCTTCGTACAGTGTATTAACATATGGGGATCTTTTGTCTAACAATAAAATTGCAATAGCTTAATCTTACAATTGTATTCAAGAATGTTCGACTCGTTTATCACATAGTTCTGATGATGAAATTTGTAAGAGATATGGAGGTAAGTATTACTAAGGACACTGGGTATTAGACATATTTGGTCTGATAAATTGAAAACCGAATGAAACCGTAAAATATGGGAAACTGTCTAGTCATTAAATCTGGTACTATTTATTATTTGCAAGAAATATTGATGTTGTATCACCTTCCTAAGACGGTGTTTTTAAAGATCAACTGAAATTTGAGTTACTATTTCTGATAAACTTCACAAGTAATATGACAAACACAAAGTTCAAGATACTTGTCACAGTTGATTGTATTAATAAAATACAAAGGGTTATTACATGATGTTACAGTTGAAATCTATGATTGTACAAAAATCACAATCAGATCCTTTAAAAGGTGGATATAAAAGTGATTGGCGATCAGAAATGTATAGGAATTGTTGAGATTCCTAGAGGCTAAGTATGTTGAGAAGAGAGACTCTATTTTGGATTAGCCGTCTAAACAAGCACTCTAATCCAGCCTCCACATCTTCGAAGCAATAGCTGTTGTAGGAACCATCCTGGTCTTGCTTCCCATTACAAGCGACTTTTCTCAAATTGATGACTTTGGAAACAAAGGACCACCCTTGTGTCTTTTCTTTCGGTCTTGGCATTGACAAGAATGATAGCATTGAACTGAGAAGAGAGATGGTGAGATCTCTTGCTTCTATCAGTACCTTAGCGACGAAGGAGAGATTAGAAACCTTATCAATTGGAGGGCACGACCTGCATATACCTTCTACCTTCTTCAATTGATTTTGACATTTCTTGATGTTGTTTCTTGTCTCCCTTTTAGAGCATACTCGAGCAAGGAGAAATTCTTCAGAAGCTGATGAGTCTCCTCTTCTGCGGATAGCAGAATGGAGTTCTTGAACTAGCTCATCAACTGTGGCTATGTTTTCCCTGGCGGCACCACATAGATCCAACAATCTAACGGACACCTCAAGCTCCTTTTCCAGCCATTTCTTTTCGTGGGGATAAGAAAAGGCTTGCAGAATACTTGGTAGGTGAAGGAGTTCATCAATGCATCGGTATAAATCTCCAAGACCAAGTAGATCACTGCAAGCATTTTTCATTGTTCTGGAGGATTTCGTTGCTGCTGCGGATGTAACTGCACGAATCTTCAGCTTGTGCAGCTCTTCTTCAATCTTGAACATAAGGGGATGGGAACTTGACGGCATGCTAATGGATCGTATATGGAAATTTTCTCCGCGGACTGAAGCAGAAGTAGCCATTCTTGCTTGTTTCTCTGTGAAACCCTTTGGCATGAGTGGAAAAATATGTAAAGTGGTAGATGGAAAGAATACTTGGGCCATACTTATAGAAGATGGCATGGCATGGCAGCAAACACCAGTTGACCTGTGAAGATGGGAAACACCTAGAATCTTGGCAACCTATGGGTATGTGTTAGGGGTGTACTAGTTTATTACACGATCGTGTACAATATTTTCAGACAAATAAATTGGAACTCGACTCTCTCCACGTTTCTCTGTTAATTATTGCTGCCTTCTGTTTGTGGCTTGAAGCATGAATGAGAACCACATGTATCTCTTTTCTGATGTCTCCGTTTTATTATTGTAGCAAACCATATCATGTCGATATCCAAATGATGCTTTAAGCTGTTAGCTTGTCATTGACACCTCGATTTCATTGCGTTTGCAAATATCAATTCTGCCTTCAAAAGAGGATCTTGTTTGTGATATTGTTAGCATGGGGCTCATCATAACAACGTGTCATTGATCATCAATGGACAAATAATATTACACGATGTTCCCTTGATCAGAAGCATAAGCATTTCATAACATTGGCATTTCATACGTGCGTCAATGATCCAGTAGCTAGCTAGCTACGGGAAATTAAGTCTTGCACGAGTGTCATATATATGCAATCTGCCAGTGATGATAGACACTTCCTATGACCTATATAGTACCTATAGTAGGATGCAGTTAACCCTAATCTCAATAAAAAAAGTTGACAACTAATGCTAGTATGACCTGTGTCTCCTCATACGGGATGAACGGGCTTTGAGCAAGAGCTCGAAAGCGTCTCTCTAAAGAAAAATAGAGCCACATCTAAACTCGAGCTATCATACAAGAAAAAAGATTGTGCTCAAGTTCAGTTCTCTAAAATATTCACGAGCTCAACTTGTGAGTCACTCTTGAATTGAGCTTGTTTATGAACTAATGAGCTTCGTTCTTAACCAAAAGTATAGCTTAGAACACATACTATCAAACTGAAAAATATTCAAATGACATTCGTACCAAATTGAAAATTTCTATTAGTGTTAGATATCTTATATATATATATATATATATATATATATATATATATATATATATATATATAAATGGGCCACACGAGTGTCAAATATCTAAGAAGCTCTTGTTGGGCTCTTTCATTTCTTGAGTTCATGCTCTCAGCTCAAAATGTTCGGCTTCTAAGCTTTTCAACGAGTCAAATTCGAACCAACTCACTTGCTTGGTTCATTAATTCACCCCTATCCCACCATCATCCAACATTTTATCTTATAACAACTAAGATGTAAATTAGAGTCATGTAAAAATGATGCCTGGCTATGGAATGTCATGGTGACAACAATATGTTGGGAGTCTCTAGGTTCGAAATAAACATTAGAATTATAGTATAGAATAATAATTGTCTACTTCAAATGGCTTCGAAGATTGTGTCAAATATCATATTTTGGACAAGTGAAATTTCGCGGGGGGGGGGGGTACATGGAGCAATAACATCTACTAAAAATATTGAGAGGAATGATTGTATGTTTATCTTTATGTCGAAAGACTATGTTAATTTTAGTACTTTTGTGGTGGTTGTGACTAGGGCTGGCGATTTTGTCCTGGTACCCTCTACCCTAGCCGGGTACCCTGTACCCTCAAGTACCCACGGATACCCTCTACCCTAGGAGGGCAAGCCCTAACCTTACTCTCTTGGAATTAGGGTAGGTTAAGGGTTTTATTCTGTTACCCTAGTGCAATTATCCGGGTACCCGCCATACCCTTTGCCCTGTAACCCTGCCCTGTAACCCTACCCTACCCTGAATCACTACCCTACCCACTACCCTATAAATCTGTTCTTTTTAATTTTGTATAGTCCCACACTCCCACTGTAGTTACTACGACATACTTGTATAGTCCCACACTCCCTCTGTCCTGTAACCCAACCATGAACCCTACCATACCCTACCCTGAATTACTACTACATATTTTTAGTTTTTTGTAATTAGTTAGTACTTAGGATTAGGAGAACTACATAGTGCTTGATCCTAAGGAGTCAGGTCTAACCCCCTCCTTGGGTATGTAGGCAGCCCAGGTTCCACTATATAACTGGGTTCAGCGCCTTTAGTAAAAAAAATATTCCTCCTGTTATTTCTTGTTAAGTTGTTATGATTTTTGAATGTTGTAAAAATCTTAAGTATCAAGATGTTTACTAGCAAAAAAAATAATTTTCAAAGTTAAAAAAACTGAAATGGCAAGGGTAATACCCTTACCCTCCCTACCCTGACCCTCAGCTACCCTGTGAGGGTAAAGGGCAAGGACGGGTAATGGGTATTGGTTTTTTGGAAGAGAGCTACCCTACCCTACCCTCATGACTCTCCAAGGGTATCAAAAAAATGTCAATACCCTACCCTGCCCTGCCCTCTTCCTGCCCTTATCCTACCCTACCCTACCCATCGCCACCCCTAGTTGTGACCACCTTTTATTGTATTGTTAAGGATGTTACCCTATGGTTTGGTTAAACCACCCTTTAATGGAACATAAGGAGAGGTTTCCTCTCATCCATTTTCTCAAAAGAGCAAGCAGATAACAAAAGCTAAAGGCACTCAACATCATTAACGCTTAAAAAGTCAGCATACAGCCTCTCTGTAAAGCTGAAAATGGTTTCTTCATACTTCTTCAATATAATAAAAAGACCATAATAACATTAAGGGATTTTTTTGACTTTCATCTAGTTATTAATATGAATTTGTACCTACATCCCACTTTTTATGTTTATTAGACTTACATTTCCCTTCTTGTCATGAAAAATATTTTTCGTGACAAAACGAATATTTTTCGTGACAAAAATTGGGATGTAAATACAAATCCATACTAATAAGAGAAACGAAAGTAAAAAAAATTCATAAATTAATGGTTCTAGTTTTATACATTCTCCCTTCAAATACCACTACTTATATTTCTATAGCAACATCTCTCCTTGGACTTCTAGTGGAACCTCTGCAGCTACAAAATTTTTGATTATCCCAAGAAAGCTTTGTGCCTTGGCCTTCTCTTCCTTGTCCTTGGGATTCAACTCTTTAGACCCACTAAATACGTTTGTCGAACTTTCTCTCCTTAAACAAAGGTTATTGTCTCGAATCTAGTTCGCTATTGAGAAAGCACTGAGACACGAACTAGTGTTGATAAAGAATTTACTTTTGTTATTATAGAAGAAGTTGCTTTTGGCCTTTTGCTTGGCAATAGGAAGAGAAAAGAAAGATCTTAGGATAGGCCCTTTTAGGCCAATTAAAAGATAATAGCTAAACTCAAGAACTAAAAAGATAGTCCCAATCAAACACTACAAGAAAAAATCCCTTTTACAACGTTCAAAAATGTTATAAAAGGGTTTTTACAACGTTTAGTAGAAGGTTATTATATCCAGGATTGTAAAAGAGGGAGTATCTTCCACAACGTTTGTTTGAACATTATGAAAACGTTGTAAAAGTTGTTCCCACAATAATTTACAAACATTGTTGAAATTTATAAAATCAGACAAAATTCATTCTACGACATTTTTCAAGTATTGTAAAAATACTTTTTAAAACGTATTACAAGTATTGTAAATATATTTTCAACAACGTTCTAAAGTTGTGATAGAATCAATATCTACCACATTTAGTAAACGTTGTGCATGAATTTTGTTAACAATGTACAAACATTGTAAAAAGAGTTTATACAACTTTAGAAATTATTGTATATGTTATTCAGTCATGTTTGCTAAACGTTGTAAATAATATTTGTATGTTATAATTGTAATATCAACAATGATTTAAAATTATTGTAAATAAAATTTACAACTTTTAAAAAAGTTGTTAAAATATTATCTTACAACAATTTTTAAACGTTGTTGATTATTTTTCCATTTTATTAAAAATAATTTATAAATAAAATAATATTAATTGTAATTATAATACAAATATAAATACAATACAAATACAAATACAAATACATTCACTTTAAAGAAAAAATGGAATTATTTTATTCACCATTTTGTTTATCAAATACAATAGAAGAATTCTCAAGCCACTTTACACATTGATTCACTTCACATCTCAACCATCTATGACATATCATAGTACATATTCAAGACGCAGAACAAACTCCAATCATGATGCACAAAATATGATCTAGCCAATGCTTTTATTAAATTTGTTAGCAGTCAACCTGTTTCAAAAGAGAAGGATTATTGTTGGTAATTGCTCCAAAATATGATATATCAAATGTTCTTATCAAATT
This sequence comes from Iris pallida, assembly GCA_029216955.1. NCBI lineage: Eukaryota > Viridiplantae > Streptophyta > Magnoliopsida > Asparagales > Iridaceae > Iris > Iris pallida. Next base: position 10,620,123 of record JANAVB010035820.1, on the reverse strand, counting down.
AGCATTGGTATATAACCTCATCAGGAGCATCGCATGTTGCTTTAATTACATATATAGCATCAAAGGTACCATCTCAGAATGGCATTTTTCATAAAATCATCCAGTACACATGCAAATGAAACAACCACAGGGAGAAACAATCAGCATGGTTCGGTTAACAAAGTAGTCTTGTAAGCTCTAATCAACCATATAACCAGCATATGAAAATAATAAAAATGCAATTTTAGAGGACATGTTGTCATTGCTTTTACTTTTACTAGTATTTTATATTTTCTTTGGATTTTGAATGGAAGGTGCACACACACACACACACACACACACACATCCGTTATTAAGAAATAGACATGGGCAACTTACATCCTAGCTAACATATAATTCAATTGCAGAACTGTAAACCAAGCAGAAAAGTTACCTCCTCCAACATTAGCTTAAGCTCCGCAACTAGAGCTTTGACTGTCTTCTCAATACCTCTAGTGATTTGAACGGGGTTAGCTACAGCTGCAACCACCTGCTCATATTACATACATTAATACCATGGACAATTATACAATTTTAAGCCAGAAAACAAATTGTTATGGCCATATGATGAATAAGTACTAAACTTTACCTTTACACCTTTAGCAATCAAACCTTGTGCAAGAACGACATAAGTAGTTGTACCGTCCCCCAGCCAAGTCATTGGTCTTTGCAGCAGCTTGCGTCACCAACTTCGCGCCAATGTTCTCAACTGGATCCTCCAGCTCAACCTAATAATTCAGAGTCGAAACGGATTAATTTCCATGAGGGGCAACAAACTTTCATCTATTTCATCACTACGAGGGTTCAAAATATCCCAAGTAAGAAATTTAGAAACCTCTATTAATTCCCACTTATAGGAATGAATCTGAACTTGCCATTTACAGTATCAAATTATATAGTATCAGGGGACAGGAGAAACTGAATCCATGAGTGCTGCCAAAGAGAGCAGCACGAGGAAGACATGCATTAACCCATGGAATGAAGCATGGTAGTTTCCAAAAATGCTATAGATATTTTGGTGATGATCAGTAGTAGCCACTAACCAGTAATCAAACAAATAACAGGCTAACAGACCCTCAAGAATTAAAAAATGATCACAAAACAATCTGATAATATCAGGAGCCAAGATAATAGAATGCATATTATATAAGCTCTTTATGGAGTCAGAAGAGACCTAAAACTGGCATAAGCCATAAATTTTAAGTATTTCTCCTCTACAGTTGTAGAGACAGGATAACACGAATACGGTAAAGATCTAATTGGATAAAGCAGAATAACAAGATTAGCCCATTACAAAATAATAGCTATTTCAAGGTGAATTGAGAAAGGTGGAATAAAGATTGTTTCGTCATCATTACATACTAGTAAAAAGATTATAGGAAAGCCATGGGTCCAAGCAAATCAGTCCTAAATACTTCATTTATCAGAGAGTTTAATAGCAATGTGTTCTAACAAAATTACCTGTGAAAGATGCATCTGAAGGTCGGGAAGGAGCAAACCGAGCAGCCGCTGCACTTGAAGACAGATCCCTGTCTTTAGCATCATCATTGTGAGAAGATACAAAAAGGAACATATCCCTGAACACTGGCTCTCTAAAGCAACTAATTTTTGTTTCTCAAATTTCCGATATCGTGCTAATGTTCGTTTAATGAAAGCCTGGGTAGCTTGCTTATTAGTTCTAGCCATGTTCTTGCTAGCAGAAGCCTGTTGCAGAAGTATCAAACAAAATTAGCAATAAGATACAGTCCAGGATAAAAATTCTTTAACACAGCTATTGGAACAAGCAGGGGTATATAAGCAAACATATTATCAAAATGAGGAGTTTCATGATTATCACAGTTCTGCATGACTATAACCAAGTGCACAAGTCATTTACAATTCAGACAACAGAAACACCATATTTAAACATTTACAAACCTATATAGCATGAGTAAATAATAATCCAATTGGATGACTGTATAGATCATACTGGTGCCGTTATAATACAATATAAAACCAGGGGGCAAATATATGTTACTATCCTTTTGCCTCAAATTGTAGAAGTGAACTCGGCAAGCACACATCATCCACTCCCAAATAAACTCATGTTACAGCCAACGAGTATTTGTTCGTCTTTTTACCTTCAATATCATATAGCGACAGAGGCAGGGTGAGAAATTAGCCACCGCTTCTTTATATTTTGAGATTTTGTTTGGACAAAACAAATGGAATGATAACTTTTTGTACTGAACATCAGAAACAATTCTGATACCAAAATTAAATGCACAATACAGGAAGAAACAACTTGATATTGGATATTAATCATTAAGGTTGATGGTGCTGGACTGACTGATGGTGCAGGTGATAGTTGCTGGAAGTGGGAATAGTGAGGAGCTGGAAGTTAAGGATTGTGTAGCAACAAGAAAGCTTCTGATAGCAGTCGTTTATGCAGCTTTTTCATCTTATGTTGTGTTAATGTTTGTTATGTAATTAAGACAGTTGTATTGTCCAGCTTGGACGTGGAACCTTCAGTTTACAGTGGGGATTGGTAATATCAGTTTTGTATTAAGAAACCATGTATTTTTTGGTAGCAGTGATATCTGGTTGGATGCTTGATTTGGAGAAGACCAGATTAAGTATCTAACCATTTTCTCCAAAAAATAGGGGCTTATTCTTAGGAAACAACAACAAAGCTTTTATCCTAAATTTCTGGAACTTATTTTAGTAAATATATGTATAAATCTACAATGATTGCAAATTACTTAGGTTTCACTTTAGGCCATTAGTCACGAGCAATATCAAGGTTCAATACGGAAGTTTTGGAATTTACTTCTGCCTCGCTTTTTAAGTATTGGGTTTGGTACTATATATACCTCTTTTGCTATCGTAACACCATCATTGACACTTTTTGGTGATCCATACTTGCTCTCCAGGACAACATTCCTGCCTTTGGGACCAAGAGTAACACCAACAAGGTCTGCAAGCTTATCTACTCCTGTCTGAAAACAAGAAAATGGTAATTAACATCGATGATAATTTAAATTTTCTAGCCAGATCACAAAATTAGGGAATTTGAAAACACTCTTTGAACATAACTCACTTACAACTTCTTCATGGCAGACCCATCCTTATTAAAATACAACTCCTTGGCCATTGGCCCATTGCCCTAGTGTTCAAATTACATCTTCTCTGCAGATGTAACTTATGCTTTGCACCAACAAGAGATCTAGAAGATATAGATGCAAGGGAAGAGAACTGTGAGAGCTTCTGAGAAGAAGCTGAAAGCTTCTTGTCTGTAGCAAAGCTGTCGGGAGCAGCCAAGTGCCAATCATAGACATTGTACTGAAAGCTGATGCCATAGACTGTTCAAGAGAATGTAGAGAAAAACTCAAAAATTACACTCAGAAAGTCATGTTGTAAGTAAAGCGAAGATGAGTCAAATGATAGACCATTAATATCCACATTAATAATTATGAACATAGTATTTAAACCCTAATGATGGAACATTATTCAAAATACTCCTAGCAAGCTCAGGGAGAAAATCTTGCAAGAGAAAACAAAAGTAAAAATGTCAAACACTGTGCTTTCAGTACATTCAAATTAACAACCATAGCACACAATCATTGTTTGCTTAGAGCTTACCAACACCACAACCATAAATCTGTAGTGAAAATATTAGAATTATGAAAGAAAGAAGGTAAAATAGTTATAGTTCAAGCATATAAGTAACATGACAATCTACACATAACACAGCTTTAAGATCTAAAAATGCATGAATAGAGACAATGCTGACTACTTTAATAAGGACAACTATGCTCCTTGGAAAGTTCCAATACAGACACATGCACTCATTGTTTACCTCTTTCCATATTTTTCAACTTCCAAAACACGTTTGAATTGTTGGCACAAGTTTTTTTTTTAATTTTTTAACTAAACCCTATCATCTTAAAAAACTCTTGAGCTGCAACTGCTGCTTCTCCTCCAAAACTCTTATGCAAAGTACCATTTTCTTTCTTTTTTGTGAGACTAGGGGGAATGCATGATTGTTAGATCATAAAAATTATAGGCTTCTGTATTTGATTACACCATCGTTCATAATCTACAAGATCACAACATCGTCATAGGAAAAATAAAACAAGACAACCAAACCAATAACATATTGGCTAGTTATTAACAATTATATCCTTATATGAAAAAAAAATGGTATAAAATACTAGTCTTGAAGAAAGAGATCAAACCAAATGCATCAATTCAAGCCATCCCAAAGTATGCAAAAAAAATTGTATGTCTATATTCTAATGCTTGGTACTTTCTACATTGACACTATATATTTCAATTCTTGTCTGGCAAATTAGCAGGGGTTAAATCTTGAGAGATCGAAGTATGAGCTTATAAAGAACAAAGTAGCTAGGGAAATAAGAAACTAGATTTATTATTTAATGCCTCAAACGTACTAATATAATCTCCATGTATATTTATAGGCCATCAATAGATATCTATACAAGTAAGCTTGAGGCATTAAATAATAAATCTTGTTTTCTTCTATCCCTATTTTGGTTTTGGTTTTTTTTGCCAAAATAATAATCAGTAAAACAAGAAGGAAGTACACTTGATGAACTCTCTGAATTTGCAGGTGAAAAATCGTAGTTTGACAAAAATCTACAATACATAAGAATCAGGTTGGTTCTAGCTCACACTCTTTACCTAGAGTACACGTGAGGATTGAAGCAACTAATAAGTGGCAACAAAATTGGAGAAAAAGAAGAAGAAAAATCGATTGCTCTAAAACTCACAGATTTACACCTTAGTCTCTACACCAACAATTTTTAGTAGAAGAATTGCCAAGATTAATTATCAGATCAATTCCTCTCCGCAAAACTCAAATGCTCTGACCCATACTCCCTGGGCAAGCTCCGCACCATATCCGACCAATATGTATAACCTATGTTGATTGTGGTTGTTTCTGATGACAGGCTAAGCCATAAGTAGTGGCCAAAGCCATGGACATTGTTAAGAAATAGCTTGCCATGTCTAAAGATACTACCGTCACTGCAGTAGTCATATTTGCTTCCTTTGGAAGTAGGCTCACTATCTCCATTAGGAAATCATGGCTACTACTAAGTCAACTTAGATATCATAGTCAGAGAAAGTTATCTTCTAATATCTTGATGCGCATAGCAGGTGGAGATATCAAATTGTGTGATGTATGGATAAATCCAAGGAGTTACAAGAATAAACCATAGCCTCCATAGTCACAGCCTTCACAAATACCGTACTCTGTACGTGTTTGACACGAACAGATCAACCAATTTGAGTGTCCATGCTTCCTCTACATCGTTCCTCCCAATGGAATGGGGTCGTTGGAGCGAAAAACTCTCCATATTGACAAAGATTTTTTCACTCCATATTGACAAAGTTTCTAACTTTCTATGATTTGGTACAAATTGATGTTATGGTGCCAAAATTTTCTTTTGAAGTGAACTACCAAACACCTGGCGAACAAAAACCAGACACATCAAAGGAAGCTACGGGAGTGAGTGAACGGAGTTGAACCACAAATGGACGCTCCACCAATTTACTTATAAATGTTCCCAAATATTCCATTTTCCTTTGTGAAAATAACAACACACATTAGATTCAATATGATCAGCACGAAATTGGGAATGGAGCTAAACTTACTACAACAATTCTGGTCGTCCTCCAGATGAGAGACGAGGGACGAGATATCGTGATCTCGTAGCACTATGGGCAAGGGAAACCGGCCGGACCTCCTCCTCCAGCTCGATGTCCTCTATCACCAATCGATTTAAAAAAAATCATTCCACATAGAGATAGAAAACAAAATAATCAACAAATCAAAGAAATTTCAATAGCAATGAATGAAATGATCACCTAATTGGTGGTAGTTGTGCTCCTTCGTCGCTCCTCGTGAATCTCAACTCAAAATGAATTATTTTTACATAGGAACTCTTCTACTCCTAGGTTTTGAAATAGGATGGTTTTTTAGAGAGGGAATATGAAGAGCAAACTAATAAAATGGTGGGGTGTTAAGTAATGCAAACCGAAAAAAGGAAACCTCCATCGAGGCTAGCAGAGGACAATATTTTGGAAGCCAAATTTTTTGGCTCAATTTTTTTGGAGCCAAAATTTGGGGTTCAGAGCCAAATTTTGGGGTTCAATTTTCTGGCGAAAAGTTTTATCATGGATAGACTTATAGTTGTAATTTTTTTTATTTTTGGGGTTCATTTCCAAAAATTTTGATATATAGGAAATTCATTGTAAAAAATGTGTGTGAAGGATTAAATTTTAAAAAATTGCATATCAAGGGAGAACTCGCCAAAAGATTTGGCGAGTTGGACATGGGTTTCCGGAATGGACTGAAGGATCACCAACTGAGTTGGCGGGATTGAAAAATTGATGTTTATTTTGCATATAAACTCTCTCATTCTTCTTAAATCCTTATATATATATATATATATATATATATATATATATATATATATATATATATATATATATATATATATATATATATATATATATATATATATGCAAATGACCTCTAGCCTAGTGGTTAAGAGAGATGCATGCGGCCCAAGTGGCCGGGAGTTCGAGTCTCAGTGGAGGCGAATTTATCACAAGTACCCATTGCTTCAATATATATATATATATATATATATATATATATATATATATATATATATATATATATATATATATTAAGGTGTCATTTCTCCAAGTCGAATCGTGGCTATATAAGCCACCCAGCCGTCCGAGTGGGAATTCGAACCCAAGAGCTGTGCTTGGACGGCCCCCCACACTACCACTAAGCTATATATATATATATATATATATATATATATATATATATATAACAAATAGTTTTTTATCATCCAATTATCTATTTATTATCTATATAGATAACAAATTCACGATATAATTTATTTTGAATAATATACCAAATTATTCCAATCGAACTTTTTTTAGTTTTAAAAATTATACCAAAATTATCACAATTATTTTTTATTTTAACATAATATGTCAAAATTATACCATCTAGATAAAAAAATGCAAAATTATCCCAACTAAATTTTAAAATAAATAAAATGAATTGTTGAAATTATCTTTTTTTTTAAATTATCCAATAATTTTTAAAAAAATCCTCACATATAAATACGACACATTTGCATATGGTGGTAGTTTTGCATGTTATTTTGATCCACACTTTTCATATGACAAATATTCTCATTCCGGTCCATGCAAAAAATAAATCCCTAAAACTCCATAACTAGATACTTATCTCACTGTGCAATCCACATTAGGTCTGTTTAGTAAACTGTAAGTGCATGATAATTTCAAAATAATTTTGCATTTTATTTGTATTTTTTTAAATTGTGTGGATAAAAAATGAGGATATTTGTCGTATGAAAAGTGTTGATAAAAAGTGACGATATTTGTCGTTTGAAAAGTGTGGATCAAAATAACGTGCAAAACTACCACTATATGGATAAGTGTCGTTTGTATATTCTGAGAATTTAAAAAAAAAAAAATCATTGGATGATTTTGCATGTTATTAAATTTTAGAAAAAGGATAATTTCATTTAATTTATTTTAAATTAAATTGGGATAATTTTTGCATTTTTTTAATCTTGATAGTATATTTTGACATATTATTTTAAAAGTAAAAAAAAATAATTGTGATAATTATGGTATATCATTTAAAACGAAAAAATTTGATTGAAATAATTTCGGCATATTGTTCAAAAAAATTATATGGTTAATTTGTTATATATATAGATAATAAATAGATAATTTGGATGATAAAAAATAACTATTTGTTTTCTATAAAATATCTATGTAAGTAATATTTTTTTATAGATAATAATAAAATTATTATTAATAATACCACAAAAATTATATATTAATAAAATTATTATTACTAATACCACAAAAATTATATATATATATATATATATATATATATATATATATATATATATATATATATATATATATATATATATAAGGATTCAATAAGAATGAGAGGGTCTTATATGCAAAATAAACAACAATTTCTCAATCCCGCCAACTCAGTTGACGATCCTTCAGCCCATTTTGGAAACCCTTGTCCAACTCGCCAAATCTTTTGGCTAGTTATCCCTTGATATATAATTTTTAAAAACTTATCCCTTCACACACATTTTTTACAAATATTTTCCTCCTATATGAAATTTTTTGTTTTATCATGGATAATTGTAATTTTTTTATTTTTTGTAACTTTCATAAATAAAACATTGACCCGACCAATATTCTACAAGATATCTAAGATAAATGTTATAAAAACCTAATATTTTATGATATTATGTGAAAATATCATAAATGGTATGTTGTTTTAGGGGTTCTTTTTTTTAGTGAATTAACTTAACAGAAAGCTCGAGTACAATTAGCCAATTAGTATCTAATTTTAGGAAGGCTTAATTGCATTAACCTCTATTATATTTTATGTTTATTACACGGGGTACTACTATTTTAAATATAATAACACAGAGTACCCATATTTTAAAAGTAATTTAAAGGGGTAACTACACTAACCACCCTTTTTTTTTTTTTCCACCACAAGGGTACGCATTGTTATTTATTTAAAATAGGGGCATCCATGTAATGAACATAAAATATAGGGAACGTTAGTAAATTAACCCTTGTAGTGATATTATAGCTAGTGACAAGCATCTAATATATTGTTTCTTATTAAGGAGGTAATCCATTACATTAGAGGCAAGATACTGTGGACTAATCTTTCTGGGGGATAATGAAAAATTAGGGAGAAATCACCCTCCACACCACCACACACACATGTAAGAAACGTATAACTTATGATGGGTTGTGTCTTTTTTGTTCAAACAGATGGATATACAATTTAAAAGACTTTTTCTATAGGCACTTCACAGAAGAAATGGTTGCTCTCAACTTTATGCTGGCAAGACACGATTGTTATTGGTTTTTGGCTACTAAGCCAAGCGGTATTGGTCTGAACTAAGCCAAAAAAAATGGTTGTTGATTCAAGAGGTACACTATTAGACTCGATCTATATGACTTAGAACGAAATTTTTGTAAAGTCCAAGACCAATTCTCAGGGTAGTTTTGTTAGATTTATTGTGCCTGTTGATTCATGAGATGAAGACCAAAAAATAAATTACGGAAGCGTATCTGAATCTAATACTAGACTTAATGGATCTTGAAGCAAACGTCTCTTTATTGGATTCGATCTCCCAACTTGCTATGACCCTTAATGACAAAGATGAATCCATATTCTTTGTCCCCCTCTTTCTATTGATGGGGATGCAGAAGAGAAAAAGAAAAAACCTTCTCTTTGGTGGCCTTATAAGTTGGAGACCATAATCCTAATGAATATATATATATATATATATATATATATATATATATATATATATATATATATATATATATATATATATATATATATCTATATTTTTAACATCTATATATATATATATATATATATATATATATATATATATATATATATATATATATATATATATATATATATATATTTTTGATATTTCTAATTTGGTCTCTCATCAAATTAGATTTATCTCCGGTATCTACACATTAATTACATGACAATTATACCCTTAAGCAAATTTTTCTAATAGACCACTTTAATTTGGCTTAATTATTTAGATAGCCCAACATAATTAATTTTATATGTGTGGCCCCCTATTATTGAATAATTCCAACAATCTTTCACTGGGCCACATATGTAACCTTACAATTGTGTTAACCTTAGTGAGCTCATAAATTGCTATCTTAATCCTTAGGGTATATCTGGACAATCTCGTCCATTAACCATATCAACATAGGATCAAAGCGGCCTTCGTCACATACAGCATAACTAAACCATCAATGGTCACATATACCGATATAGCTAAATGACATAGATCAATCATGGATGCATAGCATGGAAATTACACGCAATATGATCAACACATGTCTATTTCCAACTGGTCCTCCTTAACTTTAGTGAGATCAAATACTTTAACATAATGAAAATAGAATGAACTGGAATTTTCATATATCTGATCAGATAAATGTCCAAAATACTTTAATACATTAATGTGCCCAAAACCAAATAGCACATAAATACATAAAATACAAACTCCCACTGTATTGCCATATTCTTAATTAAGATAACATCCATATGAGAAGTATGCTCATGAAAGACCCTGGGTGATCATACTTTTGTGAGCAGATCTGCTAACATGGAGTTTGTCCTAATGTGCTATATGGACACTTAACCATTCTGAATTCTTTCTTTCATATCTAGAATTTTTATGTCAATATCTTTTGACTTATACAAGTTCTTGTTATTATTGGAATACAGTATTGCTGATTCATTGTCATGCCATAATTTGAGTGGTCTTTTAACACCCTCATTTAGGTGCAGTCGTGTGATAAAATTTTGCAACTATATTCCCTGAATAGATGCTCACAGCATGTTATAAACCTTGATGCCATGGTGGAAGAAATTATGAGTGCCTATTTGACACTCATCCAAAATATATCTCCACTAGTCAACATAACCTGATGTGGATCTCCTGCTGTGTTGGCATCCAATAAAATCGGAGTCGAAATACATTATGGTCTCCAAAATTATCTAATCTCCTACAAAGAGCATATAATTCCTTGTTCTCTATTAATTACTTAAGTAGTTTGGCTGTTACCCAATGATCCATCTCATATTTGCTTAAATATCTGCCTAACATCCCAATTATGTACGCAATATCCGGACGCGTACATACTTGAGCATACATTAGACTCCCTACAACTAGTCATGAACGAAAAATCTATTATATTTTCTTTTAAGGCTAATCTAAGGGTAATTGACTGAGACTGAACTTGTCTTCTTTAAAGAAAGGGTTGTCACCTTGTTTGCATTCCTGTATGCCAAATTTTTTAAGCACTTTATTGATATAGATCTTTCGTGATAATCCAAGAATACCCCAAGAACGATCTCGGTGTATCTGAATTCCTAATACAAAAGAGACAACGCCAAGATATTTCTTTTGAAAGTTATTTGGTAGAAATTTTTAGTGTCGTGCAATATACCTATATCATTTTGGCAAGCAGTATGTCATCAACAAATATAACCAAATTTTTTTTTTACTCCTACTGAACTTGTGATATACACAATCTTTAACAGTATTTATCTCAAAAACCAAATGAAATAATCACTGGTAAAACTTTAAATACCTTTGACGAGAAGCCTGCTTGAGTCCATAAATAGATTTTGTCAGTTTGCAAACCATATTCTTTGGGTCTTTTGACACAAAGTTTTCTGGTTGCATCATATAACTTATTTCATCAATGTTACCATTTAGAAACGCCATTTTGACATCCATTTGATGTAACTCAATATCAAAATATGACCCACAAGTGCTATGATTGTTTTAAAAGAGTCTATCAAAGAAACCGAAGAGAGAGTCTCTTTAAAATCAATCCCTAACTTTTGAGTAAAGTCACTAGCTATAAGACGTACTTTATATCTCTCCACATTACCCTTTGAATCCTTCTTGGTTTTAAATATCCATTTGCAACCAATGGACTTTGCACCTTTTGGTAATGGGACAAGTTTCCAAATTTTATTGTCTTGCATAGATTTATACTCCTTATTTATTGTATCAATCCAATTTGAGAACTGGAACTTTATATGGCTTGACGGAAGTTGATAATTAGATCATCTTCCAGTATCCACAGTCTTCCTCACGTTCCTAGAGAAATATGACAATATTATCCAAAATTATATTTCTCCTTTCTCTTGTGGTCCATCTTAACATTACCGGTTCTTTAGGTTGTTGAGTTTGTTTCTCAGAAATAATTACCTTATTTTGAATGGGGGTACCACTACATTGTCTTGTCAATGTATCTCAACAATGACTTGTAGAGGTAATTCAACATTGTCTTGTTGAGGCTCCAAATTCACTTCTTGATCAATGACAGGTACAAAATCCTGTACATCGTCAAAAGTGATAGTAGGAATCACAATCGATTCCTCTTCAAAGACAATGTCTCAAATTTTATTTCTCCCCCAAACTCAACATTCTCAAAAACTATTACACTTTTCATCTCAAAAAAATTTCTTTGTGTGTGACCGTATAATTATTAACCCCTCGATTTGTCAGCATAGTCGATAAAGTAGCTGCTTACAATTGAACTTTGGTTTGTATTTTTTTTACACATTAATATAGACATTAAAGTCTATAAAGACAATGAAATCCAAATCCCATCAGACACAAGCCGTTCAACTCTATTTCTAGAGATGTGACCTAATTGCTCTTCATAATGAGGCTAAATTTTTATTATTGTTAATTTTACGTTTACTACCACATGACTCCATTTGCAAGGTTTTGTTGTATGATATAATAGTTTCAACTGAATATATGTTATCATAAACCTTAAAGAAACCGTTACCAATAATATTTGAATTTAAAGATATATAGACTAAACTAATTATTTTCAAATGAACAATGATAACCGGATTTGTCCATTAAGGAAACTGAAACTGAAGTTCATCTAAAGATGGTCATAAAAGTCTATCAAATCCAAATAATAATCAGTTCCTAATAATAATCTAAATGTCCTATTGCTTCAATTTCTACCGAATTGCCGTCACCCACATAGATGTATCTTTCACCATCAATTGACTTTCGGTAGCTCAAGTAACCTTGTCTAGAACACTAATGTGGGTAGTCGTACCAGAATCTAACTATCATGTGTTTCTTGGTACTAAAGCTAAATTAACCTCAGAATAGACCAAATTTATAAATGTACTTTTCTTCCTTATGTGTTCTACCTTGTCACAAAAGAAACAACCCTTATATTTATATTGATGTTTCGTTTGTGAAGGACCCTTAGCAGCTACTGTATACTTTTTCCTTTTTGCCTTTAAAGTTTATTCAATTAAACATGAAAATTAAATTTTTATTGACAGATATTATAGCAACATTAATTGTAAAAAGAATAAAATGACAAAACAGACTTGCTCTAATTGATAGACAAAGAATAAAATATAGTCAAACAAATTCAAATAATGGTGAACCCTATCTCAAGATTCCTAGTACATCATTAATATCAAGTCTTTGGACAGTGATATTAACTGCAAGTGGTACTCTTGGTGTAATTATCAAACGTTGACAATAAGTCATATCAAATAATAAGCGTATCTTTGGATTGAGTTATTATTTACATGTAAATCTTATAATTGTCACACATTTATCATCACAGGTATGTGTGCAATTCGGCCAAGTATTAACATTTCTTTGGGCCGGCTAATACTCGCATGAATGTACATAAACTCACAAACATCCAACATCTCTCATAGACTATCTACGCAGGAGAGGTCACTTTGGCGACATCTTGTTTCAATGAGTCTATTCAGAATATTAGACAACTATTGCTAGTCACAAAAGGCATAAAAAATTTGAATGTTGACTAAATTTTATAAAACCGAATCATGTCCAAAACCTTATGTACATGCATATTTATAAGATTATTATTCAAATATATTAATCAAAATCAGAAGCATGAATTTTAATTTAACAAAATTGAGCATTATCAACATAACAAAATTCATGTGATAATCTATTGAAAAATATGCATCCATAGCTAAAAAAACATAGACATTTAGCTGAATAGAATAATTCCAAAACATATATATCCAAACTGACCATATTTTGTCTAAACTGAGCATTAACTAGAAGGAATAACTCTAAAATACCACACACACAAAATTCGGCCAAATTAATAAATATGTAGGTTGACTCTAAACAACCCCCTTTCTTCCTTCTAGACATAAGTTGGCAAAATAAATTAACATTATACATGTCCAAAACCTTAGTTTTATTTTCTAAATTTGATACCCAAACAGACCCTTAGGCTTGAGGGTGGTTTTTTTTTTTAAATGATAAACTGAAAAGATGCATCCAGAGAAAGAACATATAGTCTAGAATAAACAAATAGATCGAAGTATATACAAGTCTGTCCATTTGAAGTAAATCAACATGTATCCACCATGGATTTGTACAACACCTTATTCATAACTCACATCCATGTTCTTTAGCCAATCACAAGAAGATAACATATAAGTTTTTCTTTTCTTTTCTTTCCTTCTTCTCAAATTAAGTGGATGCATAATGGTAACTTGTCACCAATTTTTAAAAAAAAAATCACAACTGAACAAATTAAGCAAACAAAGTAGTTCTAAATATCTAATTACATTAGTTCGAACAACTTCGGCCGCCATTAAAGTAACAAAAGCATAATTTCTAGGCAAATCAATATTTTTTTATTAAAAAAAATCCAAAAATATATTATACTTAATCTTTTCCTCTAGAAACCAGAATCGGACCGGAGTCCTTGTCACCTTTGCACCACCATTAGATATACTACCTTAGATGATTGGAGTGTTTGCTATAAAAGAAGTATTGTTTTATACAAGTATAAAAATAATGGGAATACCATTACCGATTTTTATTACTTCTTTAAAAGAAAATTTTCTAAATGCAAAACCTAATAGCTTACAACAAAACATGATAAGTCCAAAATTTCTTTGCTGTCATTGTCTTGTCTAAATTATATTAAATCAAAAAAAAATTGATCGAACAAAAAGAAACCTAAATTAAATTAGATGGAACAATTTAGGATTTCTGAACATCAATAATAATTGAATCTGAAAACTTTGACCTCATAAATCAAACATGGAGGCTCTGATACCACTTGTTAGATTTATTGTGCCTGTTGATTCATGAGATGAAGACCAAAAAATAAATTGCGGAAGCGTACCTGAATCCATTGCTAGACTTAATGGATCTTGAAACGAACATCTCTTTATTGGGTTCGACCTTCCAACTTGCTACAATCCTTAATGACAAATATGAATCCATATTCTTTGTCCCTCTCTTTCTGTTGATGGGGATGCAGAAGAGAAAAAGAGAAAATCTTCTCTTTGGTGGCTGTATAAGTTAGGGACCATAATCCTAATGAATATATATATATATATATATATATATATATATATATATATATATATATATATATATATATATATATATATTATAAAAAAAATATTTTAGAGGAAAGGAAATGCTATAAATAGTGTGGAATAAAGGCACCAAAATGTAAGGCTAGCGGGTCACAGACCGACCCTACATAGCAAGCCACCAAAAGAAAATTGGAATAAATCTACACAACAGACTAAGCCTAAGGAACAATAAGCAGCAAAGAGGCTCTGCTAGTCAAAATATTTTGCTTGTCAAAATGAATGGACTTCCCATCCTGTACTCCACCGTTCAGCCAATGCCAACGCTGTCGACGCAAACTCCATGAGTACAGATTGCAAGAGATCTACTGGTTTGACGCTTCACTTCCTCGATTAATTAGTTGATCTGTTGAGAATACGTACCCCTCGTATCGCGCTTTATTCCTGTTCTTCCACAGAACCCAAGTTATCGCGGCGACGATGTGATCGTTCTCATGATGTAAACCGCACAACCACGCCCTGAATTTGGACCGAACTGAGGTACATGTGCCAAAAATGCCGCGTCGAGCTTGAAAATGCTCCCAAATCTTGCTTACGCCAAATCCGGAGGCAAAGATGTGATCCAGAGTCGCTTCGTCTGGAACCAAACAACAATGACATCTGGATGCCAAGGAGAATCCAATATTCCGAATGGAGTCATCCGTAGGGAGCTTGGATCGCTTGATCCTCCAAAGCAAGAAAGACCATTTCTTTGATATGCATGACCGCCAACTAGGTTGTGATTCAGACGGCCCAAAGGCTGGACGGCGGGAAATGCGCCAAGCCGAGGCGGTCGAGAAACACCCGCTGTCGTTGCTGTTCCAAACGAATGAGTCGGAGGCCCAATCCGCAAATGATCTCCGCGCTCTCCGTACCAAATCGATACGATAACGTGGCCCGATCCCACTCGCCATTGCTCCAAAAATGATTAACCTGGATGTTATTACCTGGGACTGCAGGATGAAGAAACCGAGGCCCGATCAATTCTCGTGAACCGCATCTACGTCTCCCGAGCCTAGAGTTACCGATATGTAGCGAGCGCCAATATCGCGCCCGGACAGCAGCCGACGCCAAACTGGGGAGGCGTCTGAGTTGGCGATAGCGTTGTTGGGGTGAATCCGCATGAAGTATCTGGCTTTAGTGAACGACGCCCAAAGGGAAGGTCTGGTGCGAAGAGACCACCACAGTTTAACCGACATAGCGTTCACTATATCGCTCAGCTTGCGTAATCCGAGACCGTCTTCCTCAGTTGGCTTGGCGACTGAGGTCCAGCTGGCCCAACGACGACGGAAAACTGTTGGGTTTTGGTCTTTTTCAAAGTGAATTTTAGTCCCACATTGGCTAGACCAAAGGACTTGTATCTCTATATATTAGCTTTGCTAGTTTAGAGATGCATATGTGGTGTGGAGGTGCACATGGGTGTGCCATGTGGGGTTATTTTTCTAATGGAAAAAAGGTTAAATCAATAATTGAAAGCATTCATACTTTTTGCTCTTGGAAAATTTATTTCCATGGGAGCTAAGCCCCGTAGGGGCTTAGCGGCTCGGACTCGGACTCGGACTCAGACTCAGACTCAGACTCGGGCTCATGGGCTCATGGGGCGTAATGTGGCGTTTTGTTGGCACATTTTGCACTTAGCACGTCAGCGAGGGTTGCACAGGCGCACTGGTTGCGCTGCGTGCGCCGCGTGCGCAATGCGTGCAGTGCGCGCATTGTGCGCAGCTCAGTGCACGTTCTGTCGTACGGAGTGCAAGGAGCGCAGGGTGCGCGCAGTTGGCACAACTTGCAGTAGAACGTGCGTTTGCACGTTCTGGGCGGTTGCTACATGTTCGGGATGGTTTTTACCATGACCCTAACTTTGTGGCAACCGAGCAGTTGCTACAGGGACTATATAAGGCATCCTCTCTCTCACAAGGCCATATATAAAAATAATAGAAGCCACCACAGAAAGTTTACGAAGTATTTTTTAACACAAGTAAACAGAGAATTCAGAAGTGTTTTTTTAACACAGTTCTGATCGGAATTTGCTTGCGAATTCCAGCAGCCTTCGAGAGAGAGGAAAGGCGCCGCACTAGCGTTGCTTTTGCTCGAGAGTTCGTGTCCATCCGAGGAGTCAGAAGAGCAGGAGTGTTCCAAGTTCTCCGACGAACTTGCTGGTTCCTGGAAGCTGTTCGTATAGGACGAATAAAGCTTTGAGCAACAGTGATTATTCACCCCAGCAGGAGTTCTTCCATCTTTCGCCAGTCACCTTCTTCATTGCTGCCAGTAATTCTGATTGTATCTTCTTTTTAGAAGTACTATGATCAATTGCTGTTGATTACAAAATCTTTTTAGATTCTCGTAATTCATGATCAACTTCCTTGAAGTGTTGATTTGAAACATTGTCTTTACAATTGTTTCATATTCTCAAGTTTTTCATCGAAAAATTGTGCCCCGGCAATAACAGAAACTCCATCTTTGCTCCCCCATAGAAATCTCCCAAATAGCTTCTCGATAGAGAGCAACACCTTCTTAGGGGGGTTGCACGCGGATAGGGTGTATATAGGCATGGAGTTTAGAATGTACCTGAGTAAGATAACTCTACCTCTGAATGATAAGAAGTTGTTGTGCCACTGTGAAATGCGCTGCTTGATCTTGTTAATCAGGGGTTCGAAAAGGGCGGAGCGCCATCTTCCGTAAGCAATAGGACATCCGAGGTATATGAATGGTGGGGAAGAGACTCGAATGCCGGAGATCTCGCCGATGTCTACACACAAAGTAGGGTAGGCCTTCTCGTGAATGTAAATGGTGCTATTCAATTTGTTTATCTTCTGAACCGACACTCTCTCATATTTGCACAGTGTGTGTATATTATAACTCCGTAAACCCCTTTTTGTGAATTTTATAAATTTCCAGTTTGAAATATAGTATTATTTCCTGTATAAAACTCGTTCTTTAATAAAGGTATTATTTTAAGGAATATTGTTTTGAAATTAATTCTTACTTTAAAATGAGGATTACTTTTAATAGGTAATTATGATTAATGTATGGTGTTAAAACTTTATTTACAGAACATGTTAGGTCAGCTACCTATGTGAATGATTTGACTCCATAGTGCTAACAAATTTATTGGTTAAAGAGGGATATTCAAGTTAGTAAATTCTAACATTTTCTTTACTTGATTAACTGTAATTACATTGATTATTTATGTTATTTATCACCTAATTTGTAATTAGTTGAAGAATAACTAATTCAGTTAGATTCTGTTATTGTATTAGTCCATAGCCCCCAGATCTATACTAAATTACTGCTGTGCCATTGTCCTACTGTAGAGAATAGCCACCAGATCTACACCTATTCACAATATTGCCACACATATTTTAATATAAATTCTGACACTGACAGCACATTTTTCTATACTGACACATCACATCACAGTCAGTACAGTCACTCACACACTCTCTCTACACTCTCTCTCCTCTGTTCTGGCCGAGCTTGGCCGTGCACCACCGCCCACCACCGTGGCTCCGTCGTGAGTCGCCGGAGACGACAGTCATCACCACTCCCCGCCGTCACTATCTCGAGATCCCCGCTAGCCGAAGTTCGACGATCACCGCCACTCCAGTGAACAGCAGAGCTTCGACTGGCGAGCCCTCTTCGACTGTTGAGCTGTCGGCCCTGTGGATCGTGCCACCTCGATTGCTGCATCGCCACAAGACTGAGTTGTCTCTTCGAGATTCGTACCGCTCTTCGTCAAACGTGTTGCCTCTTCGAAGACTGTGCCACCGCCTCTTCGATTTGTGTGCCGACGTCTCATGGAACGTGCTGACCCTTCGTAACTCAAGCGGCCACCTCGTGGACCGAGTTCCCCTTCGGGAACCGAGGCGTCTGTTACCGCCAAGTCGTCGGAGCTGCCATCCTCAGCCGCTTGGAGCCAGATCGAGTCGTTGATCGACCGTCGCTCGTCGGATCTCCACCACAGACAGTCGAATTTAGCCGTGGATCGACATCCCCATCACGATGAAGGTGAATCTCGTCTCGATCCTCTCGACTTCCTGTTGTGTTTCTTCTTCTCCTTGTTTTTCTTCATTTTAGGGTTTCGGGCTGATGAAGTAATTAAGGGTTTAGGGTTTGATGTTGGATTTTGGGAAGTAGATGACGAGAAATTAGGGTTAGGGTTCCGGTTGTGAGCATCTGAGGAAGAAGAGGGTTCGGATCTAGGGTTTTCTGACCTATAATTAGGGTTTTTGGACATTGATTTAGGGATGATGGAGAGAGCAGAAAATTTTCTCGGTTGAGTGAGGAAGATGGTGGTAATTTAGGGTTTCTTCAGGAAATTAGGGAAGAAGATGAACTGGTGATGGTGATTAGGGTTTACTTTTAGGGTGCTAGAGGAAGAAGACGCTGGAGCCTAGGGTTCTAGAGGAAGAAGACGCTGGAGCCTAGGGTTAGGGCTGCTCCTTGTGGAGAGATGAAGGGAATAGGATTTTTGAGCGGCTGGAAGAAGTGGAGAGAGAGAAGAGATTAAGTTAGTTTTGTTGGATTCGAATGGGCCGGGTCAGTTCCTTAGAGATTGGGCTGGATTGTTTGGAGAAAAGAATTAGAAAATGAAATGAAAGGAAATGCTGGGCCGGGCCTGGAAGAAGGGGTTTGGGCTCGAACGTATGGGTCGTGCACAAATTGCAGTTGATAATATATGTTAGGATTAGATGCGGGCTGTGTGTATATTAAGGGCTTGGGCTTCAGAACAAATAATAAAATTATTTGTTTTCTGTTAGTAAATCTTGATGGGGTGGGCCAGTTCAGGAACCTAAATTATATACTATGTTGTTTTCTGATGGGCTAGGACTAAATCTGCCATTTTCAGTATTATTATTATTTTCATAGTATCATCTTAGTATTTTGTAAATGTTTTGCTAGTATATGTAGATTATAAACTTGTTTCATTAATCTATTAATGCTAATAAAGTATTTTATCTAATAATAATATTGCTAGTATTATTTGGCGTGAAATGATATTTGCTAATATTTACATAAATATTTAGTATCAATATTTTGTAAATAGATTAGCTTGCAAGTATTTTCTAAATAATAATGATTTTGATAAAACATAGTTAAAATAATTACTTTTGATTAAATCTATAATATATATAAATAGTTTCTAAAATATTGCTAGCTAGTATGAATATATATAGTTAACTTGGATTATATTATAGTTAGCAAGTTTATGTTTAGTTAGCCTTTTAACTAATTATTATTTTAAATCTAAATGTTTCCTTTTACTAAAATATTGTCACTAGTATAATAATGTATATTTTCTAGAAAATTGTTAGTTATCTACTTAGCCAATGATCTTTATTTTAAAAACCCTAACAACTTGTACAAAAATGTAACAGGTAACTTACATCCATGCAGTACTACTCCCGTGCTTCCAAGGCGAGGCAAGTACACCGACTCGATCTTGTAATTTATATTTCTGTCTTACATTCATGTGCCATGTTCTCATATCGGACACGAGATACACACGATTGCCTTGTACCTTGTTCATTGTATTGTGAGTCATTGTTATTACGGAGATTGGGAGAAATATTAAATTTTGTGTGACCACACCCAACATAGGTGTTGTGGATAGCCTAATCGTACACCTCACGTACGTACGATTAAGCCGCACATTGTAGAATTGATTGATTGTGGATTGTGTTCCTTAGCCGGTCACACATTCGGTTAATATTTCAAAAAGGTCACACTTGTATTGATTGTCGTGTTCATCGTATTGTTCATTGATTGTCGTGTTCATTGTCTTTGCATATTGGTTGTCGTGTCCATTGTCTTCAGTTTTGCATTCCACTTCTGGTACCATAGTTTCATTTTCAGTTATCGTATTCTGGTTTCACCTTGTATTCTGAACTACAGATTACATTGTATATTGTTCTTGTCGGGGTTGTATTTTGCTCTTTTTCTAACAGAATACATTGCAGGTGAGTTTGAGGCCACATGGAGTACGGTGATATCATTGGATATTGCAGGATTTTTTCATTTATTTTTTGGAGATTGTATTTTTTTTATGATTTCATCATTGTATATTTTATTTTATCGGATTTGTCTCCGGATAACATTGTATAATTTGATTGATGGATATTGGTGATCTTTCTGGGAACGTTATATATAAAAGCTGTGGATGTTTACATTACATTGTGACTTGGAGTTTTCCTTAGTTTTGTACAGCTTACTTCGTCGTGTCCATCTACGAAGGCTGCGCGTGTTCGACTCGTGTCCGATTATTGGGTATATATATATATATATATATATATATATATATATATATATATATATATATATATATATATATATATATTGATATTTCTAATTTTGTCCCTCATCAAATTAGATTTATCTCCGGTATCTATACATTAATTCCATGAAAATTATACCCTTAAGCCAATTTTCCAAATAGGCCACTTTAATTTGGCTTAATTATTTAGATAGCCCAACACAATTAATTTTACATGTGTGGCCACCTTTTATTGAATAATTCCAACAAGTTTCTGACATTTTGAGGGCCTTGTGCAAATACTAAAAAAATAGAATTTTTAACCACTTTAATTAATATTGTAGTGATAAATCAATAGGACTCAAATGAGTGAATATGTGGAGAACTATGTGCATCCGCGAGATGAGGTGGATCGGGGACCTGATATCCCCTTCAAGCCCCTTTATTAGTCAAGGAGGGTAAAAACCATGGGAAAAAGTGATGTGGTAAACTAATTTGTTTTCGATCTTGGGGAGAAAATAGGCAAGTCTGGGGAGGGTCGCACAAGAAAGAAAATGAAGTTACGACACACAAAAACCATGGCTACGAGAGTGGAAGACGTTCCCAGAGACTTAGTTCACCCAATGACGAAGAGCGTCAACGAAATAAGTGGGGGAGAATGTAGCACAATTTCTTTGCTCCACTGTGATTGACAATGTTGCACATCATGGGGGTTTAGTCGGAAGGCTCTGGAATTCTCTAGAATATGGTAAAGTACCTCATGAATTCTCATAAGATTTTTCTAAGTTTCTAAAAGTCCTAGCATCTTCTCATCTTGTAAATATCGTAGGCGTAGAATTTTTCTTTTCCTAAAAGCTTCTTGTAAGGCCCTTGAAGCCTTATAAATAGAGTGAAAGTCTCATTTCCTCATCACCACCCAAGAAGTTGTAAAGGTTTTTTAGTATAGTAAAGTTTTCAACATTCCAATATCTTTTTCTTTTTTGCTTCACATTTCTCATTCTCGACTTAGCAATCTAGCTATGCATTTGGAAAAGGCTTGCACGGATATTCGAAGTGGAAGTTTGTACAGTACACGAAGCGAGATGTAGGAAAAATTCGTGAAGTAGTAATTAACCAACTGCTAGTAATTTATCGAATGCTGATGCATAGAGATGATTGCAACATACCTTTATTATTTTTGATATACATGATTATCTATAGATGGAGAGGTCCCATTGTACAGGGTATTAACATATGGGGATCTTTTTGCTAAGAGTAAAATTGTACAACATATTAATTTTACAATTGAATTCAAGAATTGTTCGGCATGCTTATCACTTAGTTTTGATGATGAATTTGTAAGAGATATGGAGGTAAGAATTATGAAGGACACTGGGTATTAGACATATTTGGTCTGATAAATTAAAAACCTAATGAAACAGTAAAATATGGAAAACTGTCTAGTCATTAAGTCTGGTACTATTTATTATTTGCAAGAAATATTGACGTTGTATCACTTAACTAAGATGATGTTTTTAAAGATCAACTGAAATTTGAGTGACTCTTTTCTCATAAACTTCACAAGTAATATGACAAACACAAGGTTCATGATACTTGTCACAGTTTATTTGCATTAATATAATACAAAGGATTATTAGATGAAATTACATTTGCAAATCTTTGACTGTACAAAAATCACAATCAGATCCTTTAAAAGGTGGATATCAAAGTGATTGGCGATCAGAAATGTATAGGAATTGTTGAGATTCCTAGAGGCTAAGTATGTTGAGAAGAGAGACTCTATTTTGGATTAGCCGTCTAAACAAGCACTCTAATCCAGCCTCCACATCTTCGAAGCAATAGCTGTTGTAGGAACCATCCTGATCTTGCTTCCCATTACAAGCGACTTTTCTCAAATTGATGACTTTGGAAACAAAGAACCACCCTTGTGTCTTTTCTTTCGGTCTTGGCATTGACAAGAATGACAGCATCGAACTGAGAAGAGAGATGGTGAGATCTCTTGCTTCTATCAGTACCTTAGCAGCGAAGGAGAGATTAGAAACCTTATCAATTGGAGGGCACGATCTGCATATACCCTCGACCTTCTTCAATTGATTTTGGCATTTCTTGATGTTGTTTCTTGTCTCCTTTTTAGAGCATACTTGAGCAAGGAGAAATTCTTCAGAAGAAGCGGATGAGTCTCCTCTTCTGCGGATAGCAGAATGGAGTTCTTGAACATGCTCATCAACTGTGGCCATGTTTTCCTTGGCGGCACCACATAGATCCAACAATCTAACGGACACCTCAAGCTCCTTTTCCAGCCATTTCTTTTCGTTGGGATAAGAAAAGGCTTGCAGAATACTTGGTAGGTGAAGGAGTTCATCAATGCATCGGTATAAATCTCCAAGACCAAGTAAATCACTGCAAGCATTTTTCATTGTTCTGGAGGATTTCGTTGCTGCTGCGGATGTAACTGCACGAATCTTCAGCTTGTGCAGCTCTTCTTCGATCTTGAACATATGGGGATGGGAACTTGACGGCATGCTA
Organism: Iris pallida; assembly: GCA_029216955.1. NCBI lineage: Eukaryota > Viridiplantae > Streptophyta > Magnoliopsida > Asparagales > Iridaceae > Iris > Iris pallida. The sequence continues at coordinate 10,596,253 of JANAVB010035820.1, read as the reverse complement.
ATGGATCGTATATGGAAATTTTCGCTGCGGACTGAAGCAGAAATATCCATTCTTGCTTGTTTCTCTGTGAAACCCTTTGGCTTGAGTGGAAAAATATGTAAAGTGATAGATGGAAAGAATACTTGGGCTATACTTGTAGAAGATGGCATGGCATGGCAGCAAACACCAGTTGACCTGTGAAGATGGGAAACACCTAGAATCTTGGCAACCTATGGGTATGTGTTAGGGGTGTACTAGTTTATTACACGATCGTGTACAATTTTGTTTGTGGCTTGAAGCATGAATGAGAACCACATGTATCTCTTTTCTGATGTCTCCGTTTTATTATTGTAGCAAACCATATCATGTCGATATCCAAATGATGCTTCTATGGCTTTGCAGAAGCTGTTAGCTTGTCATTGACACGTCGATTTCATTGCGTTTGCAAATATCAATTCTGCCTTCAAAAGAGGATCTTGTTTGTGATATTGTTAGCATGGGGCTCATCATAACAACGTGTCATTGATCATCAATGGACAAACAATATTGCACGAGTGTTCCCTTGATCAGAAGCATAAGCATGGTAGACACCTAGAATCATGGCCAGCGAAGCACCCGTGTGATGCCAGTGTATGCGTATGACTTGAGACAAACCAGAGTGGAAATCAATCAGCTCTATATATCTACGTTTGCTGGCCTTAGTCCATGAAGGAAGCTGGTGGAACCACTTGCATTTCTCTATCTACAAATGTCGTCCGATTAAAGCTTTTATGAATTCAGAAATATTTTCCTACTCTTTCTCCAAAGTAGGTTGGATCCTTCCCTCTCCGATGCGTAACACATTTCATTCATGTAGCTAGAATATAACATTGGCATTTCATACGTGCGTCAATGATCCAGTAGCTAGCTAGCTAGGTGAAATTAAGTCTTGCACGAGTGTCACATATATGCAATCTGCCAGTGATGGTAGCTAGACACTTCCTATGACCTGGTAGGATGTAGTTAACCCTAATCTCAATGAAAAAGGTGACAAGTAATGCTAGTATGACCCGTGTCTCCTCATACGGGACAGGCTTTGAGCGAGCTCCTCTACTGCTCGAGCGCGTCCCACTAAATAAAAATAGAGCTACATCTAAGCGCGGGTGATCAGACGAACAAAAAATGAGCTCAAGTTCGGTTCTATAAAATATTCACGAGCCCAACTTGCGAGTCGCCCTTTTAAACTCGAAATATTGACAAGCTTCAGTTATACACAAGCTTAAGATTGAATTGAGCTTGTTTATGAACTAAAGAGCGTCGAATATCTAATAAGCTCTTGTTGGGCTCTTTCATTTATAAGTTAGCTTGAGTTCGTGCTCTCGAGCTCAAAAAGTTCAGTTCGTAAGCTTTTCAACGAGCCGAATTCAAACCAACTCACTTGCTTGGTTCGTTATAACCCCTATCTCACCGTCATCCAACACTTACACTTATAACAAATAAGATGTAAAATAGGGTCAAGTAAAAATGGTGCTCGGGTATGGAATGTCATGGCGACAACATTATGTTGGGGGTGTCTGGTTCGAAAGAAACAATAGAATTATAATATAAAATAATAGTTGTCTACTTCAAATGGCTTCCAAGATTGTGTCAAATATCATATTTTGGACAGTTGAAATTTTTGGGGGAGGATTCATGAAGCAATAACATCTAATAAAAAGATTGAGGAATGATTGTATGTTTATCTTTATGTCGAAAGACTACGTTAATTTTAGTACTTTTGTTTGTGGTTGTGACCCGCTTTTGTTGGGTTGTAAGGATGTTACCCTATGGTTTGGTTAAACCTCTCTTTAATGAAACATGAGAGGTTTCCTCTCATCGATTATCCCAAAAGAGCAAACAGATACAAAAGCTAAAGGTACTTAACATCATTAACACTAAATAAAGTCAGCATATGGCCTCACTTGTCAAGCTGAGAAGGGTCTCTTCATACTTCTTCAAAATCATAAAAAGACCATAATAACATTATGGGATTTTTTTGACTTTCATCCCACTTATTAATATGAATTTGTACCTGCATCTCACCTTTTGTGTTTATTAGACTTACATCATTCTTGTCATGAAAAATATTTTTCGTGACAAAACGAATATTTTTGGTGACAAAAAGTGGGATGTAAGTATAACAAACACAAAAAGTGGAATGTAAGTACAAATTCATATTAATAAGAGGAACAAAAGTAAAAAAATATCCATAAATTTATGGTTCTAGGTTATACATTCTCCCTTCAAATACCACTACTAATATTTCTATAGCAACCTCTCTCTTGGACTTCTAGTGGAACCTCTGCAGCTGCAATTTTTTTGATTCTCCCAAGAAAGCTTGTGCACTGGCCTTCTCTTCCTTGTCCTTGGGATTCAACTCTTTACTCCCATTAAGTACGTTTGTCGAATTTTCTCTCCTTAAACAAAGGTTAGTGTCTCGAATCCAGTTCGCGGTTTAGAATGCAGCGGGACACGAACTAGTGTTGATAAAGAATTTACTTTTTGTTGTTATCGAAGAAGTTGCTTTTGGCCTTTTGCTTGGCACTAGGAAGAGAAAAGAAAGATCTTAGGATAGGCCCTCTAGGCCAATTAAAAGATAATAGCTAAACTCAATAACTAAAAAAAAATAGTTTCAATCAAGGTGCATGCAGAAGAAATGGTTGCTCTCAACTTTATGCTGGCAAGACATGATTGTTATTGGTTTTTGTCTAAAGCCAAGAGAGTATTGGTCTTAACTAAGCCAGGAAAATGGCTATTGATTCAAGAGGTACAATATTAGACTCGATCTATATGACTTAAAATGGGATTTTTTTTTTTTAAAGTCCAAGATCAATTCTCATGGTAGTTTCTGACATTTTAATTAAGGGACTTGTGCAAATACTAAAAAATAGCCTTTTTAATGACTTTAATTAACATTGTACTGATAAATCAATTTTTTTAGATGTCATATTTAAAGATGAATACTTTTATAACTACTTAAAAGTATATAAAAAGAACTTAAAATAGTAAAGAAAAAAAAGTTAACATTCATTCAACATCTTTGTTTGCGAAATATTCAACATTTTTCACGTTTGCTATAAAAACATCTCCCTTGAAATTCCAATATTCCTTGTAGCATCAAACACATCTCAAGGCTTCAAAATCTTATACATATTCTCCCAATCCTTGTTTCTTCAAACACATCTCAAGGCTTCCAGTATGATCCTCACTTTAAATTTTGATATTTGCCACTTTGTTGGAAGGTATGGCAGGTCATGATAACCATGCCTTCTAATATTTCACAATGCACCACGCATTAATATTGCATTTATGCCAAATTTTCTCTCCTTCAATCATTTAAGCAGAGTCGTTGTGCAAAATAAATATGCCCGCTTGTTTCCCAACAACCAATCAACACACTACTCTACTCTATGGATTGAGAACTACCATGTTGATAATGTATACCATATATCTGATCGTTGCTTTAAACTATTATACAAAATTATCTGAACAACCAACAAGAACCTTATCTTTCACTAACAATGTTGGAATTATAACTTAACCCTCTCAAACGATAAACCAACAATCAAATAGTAAATTCACTGAAGATCAAATTACGAAGAACCTCTTATTACACAAGCCTCCCTTTTATATAAATATGAAATATTGACTGCCCTTTGATACATGATCTTGTAACAATTTTCACAAACATGTTTCACCATTGCAATATCTTATTCATTGCTTGTGATCATAAGCATTTCTTCACTATATTGTTTCAATTGTTTATCTAGGGATCATCCCACAATTTCCTCATTCAACAGTCAGTGTAGTAGTAATTAACCAACTACGTAGTATACTAGTGATTTATTGATTGCTGATGCATAGAGATGATTGCAACACTACACCTATATTATTTTTGATATAAATGATTATCTATATATGGAGAGGTCCCATGGTACAGTGTATTAACATATGGGGATCTTTTGGCTAACGGTAAAATTGCAATACATCAATCTTACAATTGTATTCAATAAATGTTCGGCTCGTTTATCACATAGTTCGCATGATGAAATTTGTAAGAGATTGGAGGTCAGTATTACGAAGGACACTGGGTTTTAGACATATTTAGTCCGATGATGATAAATTGAAAGCCAAACGAAACAATAAAATATGCGGAAATGTTTAACCATGAAATATGGTACTATTTATTATTTGCAAGAAATATTGATGTTGCATCAATTTCCTAAGATGATATTTTCAAAAGATGTTTACTCTTTTTTGTAAACTTCACAAGTAATATGACAAACACAAAGTTCATGATACTTGTCACAGTGTATTTGTATTAATAAAATACCAAGGATTATTACATGACATTACAATTGCCAATCTTTGACTGTACAAAACTCACAATCAGATCCTTTAAAAGATGGATATCAAAGTGATTGGGGGTCAAAAATGTATAGGAATTGTTGAGATCCCTAGAGGCTAAGTATGTTGAGAAGCGAGACTCTATTTTGGATTAGCTGTCGAAACAAGCACTCTAATCCAGCCTCTACATCTTCAAAGCAATAGCTGTTGTAGGAACCATCCTGATCTTGCTTCCCATTACAAGCTACTTTTCTCAAGTTGATGACTTTGGAAACAAAGGACCACCCTTGTGTCTTTTCTTTCGGTCTTGGCATTGACAAGAATGACAGCATCGAACTGAGAAGAGAGATGGTGAGATCTCTTGCTTCTATCAGTACCTTAGCGGCGAAGGAGAGATCAGAAACCTTATCAATTGGAGGGCACGATCTGCATATACCCTCGACCTTCTTCAATTGATTTTGGCATTTCTTGATGTTGTTTCTTGTCTCCTTTTTAGAGCATACTTGAGCAAAGAGAAATTCTTCAGAAGAAGCGGATGAGTCTCCTCTTCTGCGGATAGCAGAATGGAGTTCTTGAACATGCTCATCAACTGTGGCCATGTTTTCCTTGGCGGCACCACATAGATCCAACAATCTAACGGACACATCAAGCTCCTTTTCCAGCCATTTCTTTTCGTTGGGATAAGAAAAGGCTTGCAGAATGCTTGGTAGGTGAAGGAGTTCATCAATGCATCGGTATAAATCTCCAAGACCAAGTAAATCACTGCAAGCATTTTTCATTGTTCTAGAGGATTTCCTTGCTGCTGCGGATGTAACTGCATGAATCTTCAGCTTGTGAAGCTCTTCTTCGACCTTGAACATGAGGGGATGGGAACTTGACGGCAAGCTAATGGATCGTATATGGAAATTTTCACCGCGGACTGAAGCAGAATTAGCCATTCTTGCTTGTTTCTATGTGAAACCCTTTGGCTTGAGTGGAAAAATATGTAAAGGTAAGTGATCGATGGAAAGAATACTTGGGCTATACTTATAGAAGATGGCATGACATGGCAGCAAACACCAGTTGACAAGTGAAGATGGGAAACACCTAGAATCTTGGCAACCTAAGGGTGTACTAGTTTATTTGACGATCGTGTACAATTTCAGACAAATAAATTGGAACTCGGCCCGCTCCAATAACAAGTATATATCCAAATGATGCTTCTATGGCTGTGCAGAAGCTGTTGGCTTGTCATTGACACGTCGATTTCATTGCCTGTGCAAATATCAATTCTGCCTTCAAAATCGGATCTTGTTTGTGATATTGTTAGCTAAGGCATGGCTCATCATAACAACGTTTCATTCATCAATGGACAAACAATATTGCACGAGTGTCGTATGCCAGACTGTCAGCAAGGGTTAATAAGAAGCATAAGAAGCATGTTAGACACCTAGAACATTTTTTGTTCTCCAAGTAAGTCTTTTCCATCAATACCAAAAACCATTTCAAATTTCAAAATATTTTCAAGTTGATCACAACATTCTTTCAAATCATTATCATCCAAGGAATTCAACCTTTTTTTTAGCTAAATAAAAATCCAAAAAATCCCCATATGACTTGTACTGCTCAAATCTTTTCTGTAGTGAACCAATTGCTTGATGTACAATATATAAAATATAATTAATTCTAAATGGTTATTCACCTGATTGCATTACATTAAATAAATGATTGATTTCCATTTTAATAGCAATTTCTATAATAGCAGTCATGGAATTTACAAACCCACTTTCTTGATAATTTTCAAAAAAAGTAATAAGTCCCTTTACCTGATCTATAGCAACATCAATAAGCATATCCGTATACCAAGTTATGTTTAATTAAATATACTTGGATATGGTTTGATGTAAATACATGTTTTAGTTAGGTTTAATTAAATTTTGTCATCTAAGTATATTCATATTTTGTTTAAAAAAATCTTACATATGTATTAGGTATATCGTGTATAAAAAAAGATGCACAATAGAGTTAAGGGATAATAAAAGATACAAAAAATAAAGAAAACTTCTCAAGTTACAATTGCAAGGGTGATTTAGATTTTGAAAATTTTGCCTTGCAACTCTATTCTATGAAATTAACAGAGTTCTATAGTTTTAATTGTGGAGGTAGGCAATTGACGAACCAATTTATAGTTGTATTTTTTGTTGTTTTTATTGTCGTTTTGGTTTCTCTTCTAGTCAACAAATGTCAACACCTCAATTTAACATGTTGTAGCTGAATTAAAGGCCATCTGTTTGGGGTCTAAGGTGGGGGTCCAAAGAATATTTTGTACTTGGGAACTAAGTTAGAGATAAACCAAATATTTATTTGGCCTATTTAGTTTTTTTTTTTGGATTTAAGAGAGTGCTAGCTCATCCTCTCCTTCCAGAATCATAAATCTTGCTCTGATATCCTGCAAGGATTCATGTGGCAGGCATGGAGATGGAGAGATGAGAAGATTATGGAAACCTTAAAATAATATGGTTGGCAATATAATTGCTCAAATAACTGGCTGTCCTCTATTGGGTATTCATGAGAATTATAAAGAAATACTATATCCTAGAAAATAATACATAAATCTAAATAAATAATATTTGGTTTGCCTCTAACTTTGTGTTCAAGTACAAAAAATTTCTTCGATCCCACCTTGGACCTCAATCTGTAAACTAATTGGGCTCTAATTCTTCTACACATGGGATTCAAGTATGATCCTCACTTTAAATTTTGATATTTGCCACTTTGATGGAAGTTATGGCAGGTCATAACCATGCCTTCTAATATTTCACAATGCACCATGCATTAATATTGCATTTATTCCAACTTTTCTCTCCTTCAGTCATTTAAGCAGAGTCGCTGTGTAAAGTAAATATGTCCACTTGTTTCCCAATCAACACACTACTCTACTCTATGGATTGAGAACTACTACGTTGATAACATGTACCATATATATCCCATCGTCGCTTTAAACTATTATCAAAATTATCTGAACGACCAAACAAGAACCTTATCATTCACTAGAAATGTTAGGATTACAACTTAACCCTCTCAAACCACAAACCTACAATCACACAGTAAATTCACTAAAAGCAAATTACGAAGAACCTCTTATTACACAAAGCCTCCCTTTTGTATAAATATGAAATATTGACTGCCCTTTGATACAGGATCTTGTAACAATTTTCACAAACATGTTTCACCAGAGCAATATCTTACTCATTGCTTGCGGTCATAAGCATTTCTTCACTATATTATTTCAATTGTTTATCTAGGGATCATCCCACAAGTCGCTAATTTCCTCATTCAACAATCGGTGTAGTAGTAGTTAACCAACTACGTAGTATACTAGTGATTTATTGATTGGCGATGCAAAGAGATGATTGCAACACACATTTATTATTTTTGATATAAATGATTATCTATAGATGGAGAGGTCCCTTCATACAGTGTATTAACATATGGGGATCTTTTGTCTAACAATAAAATTGCAATACCTTAATCTTACAATTGTATTCAAGAATGTTCGACTCGTTTATCACATAGTTCTGATGATGAAATTTGTAAGAGATATGGAGGTAAGTATTAGTAAGGACACTGGGTATTAGACATATTTGGTCTGATAAATTCAAAACCAAATGAAACCGTAAAATATGGGAAACTGTCTAGTCATTAAATCTGGTACTATTTATTATTTGCAAGAAATATTGATGTTGTATCACCTTCCTAAGACGGTGTTTTTAAAGATCAACTGAAATTTGAGTTACTATTTCTCATAAACTTCACAAGTAATATGACAAACACAAAGTTCAAGATACTTGTCACAATTGATTGTATTAATAAAATACAAAGGGTTATTACATGATGTTACAGTTGAAATCTATGATTGTAGAAAAATCACAATCAGATCCTTTAAAAGGTGGATATCAAAGTGATAGGGGGACAAAATGTGTAGGAATTGTTGAGATTCCTAGAGGCTAAGTATGTTGAGAAGAGAGACTCTATTTTGGATTAGCCTTCTAAACAAGCACTCTAATCCAGCCTCCACATCTTCGAAGCAACAGCTGTTGTAGGAACCATCCTGATCTTGCTTCCCATTACAAGCGACTTTTCTCAAATTGATGACTTTGGAAACAAAGGACCACCCTTGTGTCTTTTCTTTCGGTCTTGGCATTGACAAGAATGACAGCATCGAACTGAGAAGAGAGATGGTGAGATCTCTTGCTTCTATCAGTACCTTAGCGACGAAGGAGAGATCAGAAACCTTATCAATTGGAGGGCACGATCTGCATATACCCTCGACCTTCTTCAATTGATTTTGGCATTTCTTAATGTTGTTTCTTGTCTCCTTTTTAGAGCATACTTGAGCAAGGAGAAATTCTTCAGAAGAAGCGGATGAGTCTCCTCTTCTGCGGATAGCAGAATGGAGTTCTTGAACTAGCTCATCAACTGTGGCTATGTTTTCCCTGGCGGCACAACATAGATCCAACAATCTAACGGACACCTCAAGCTCCTTTTCCAGCCATTTCTTTTCGTGGGGATAAGAAAAGGCTTGCAGAATACTTGGTAGGTGAAGGAGTTCATCAATGCATCGGTATAAATCTCCAAGACCAAGTAGATCACTGCAAGCATTTTTCATTGTTCTGGAGGATTTCGTTGCTGCTGCGGATGTAACTGCACGAATCTTCAGCTTGTGCAGCTCTTCTTCAATCTTGAACATAAGGGGATGGGAACTTGACGGCATGCTAATGGATCGTATATGGAAATTTTCGCCGCGGACTGAAGCAGAATTAGCCATTCTTGCTTGTTTCTCTGTGAAACCCTTTGGCTTGAGTGGAAAAATATGTAAAGTGATAGATGGAAAGAATACTTGGGCTATACTTATAGAAGATGGGATGACATGGCAGCAAACACCAGTTGACCTGTGAAGATGGGAAACACCTAGCTAGAATCTTGGCAACCTATGGGTAAGTGTTAGGGGTGTACTAGTTTATTACACGATCGTGTACAATTTCAGACAAATAAATTGGAACTCGACTCTCTCCACGTTTCTCTGTTAATTATTGCTGCCTTCTGTTGGTGGCTTGAAGCATGAATGAGAGCCACATGAACCACTTTTCTGATGTCTCCGTTTTATTATTGTAGCAAACCATATCATGTCGATATCCAAATGATGCTTCTATGGCTCTGTCGAAGCTGTTAGCTTGTATCATTGACACGTCGATTTCATTGCGATTGCAAATATCAATTCTGCCTTCAAAATAGGATCTTGTTTTTGATATTGTTTGCACAACTCCTTTAATATCCTATGCTAATTGGGCATGGGGCTCATCATAACAACGTGTCATTGATCATCAATGGACAAACAATATTGCACGAGTGTTCCCTTGAGAAGCATAAGAAGCATGGTAGACACCTAGAATCTTCGCCAGCGAAGCACCCGTGTGATTCGAGTGTATGCGTATGACTTGAGACAAACCAGAGTGGAAATCAATCAGCTCTATATATCTACGTTTGCTGGCCTTAGTCCACGAAGGAAGCTGGTGGAACCACTTGCATTTCTCTATCTACAAATGTCGTCCGATATAAGAACCATATATCATGTAGATCCAACTGAAACTTTTATGACTTTCAGAAATATTTTCTTATTGTTATCAAGAGTAGATTGCCTCTCTGATGCGTAACACATTTCATTAATGTAGCTACAATATAAATTAATCATTGCTGCGCTGGTCATAAAATTGCCATCTCATACGTACGTCAATGATCCAGTAGCTAGCTAGCTACGTGAAATTAAGTATTGCACGAGTGTCATATGCAATCTGCCAGTGATGGTAGCTAGACACTTCCTATGACCTAGTAGGATGTAGTTAACCCTAATCTCAATGAAAAAGATAACAAAATTATTAGTCTTGCATAGTCATGGACAACTTGTGCACAAGGTTTTATTTTTCTCGAGCGATTACCGAGGCCACGAGATCAATTCGGCCTAAGGAGAGCATGGATAGATGTACTAACGTACTAGCACTGGTAATTCGGGAACTTTCAGTAGGGCTCGCTATCCGCGCTGAAAGGGTCGCCGTCTATCCAAGCCTTGGTCCGGGATAGTGTGTCACCAATGACCCTCATGTATATAAACTGTTTAGCTTACAATATCTGCTTCACAAGGAAGAACATGGTAAGTTTTATTGCAGCGAAAGAGACGCTGCTGTGGGTAAGAATCACCACATTTGCTTTGTTGTGTTCTATCGTATGTTTTGTAAACTGAACTAAGAAATGACTAGAAAGACAACTTATAATACTGCCTTCTTCACACAATTTTTTGTAACAATTACCAAATATATGGAATTTAAATAGTTGCTCACCAGTACATGACAATGTATTGACCCACGTCTCTGATGCCGCGATTTAAGGAGACGCCTATGTATTTTGTTTCTAGTAAAGGCATGTGATGAATGTGACAACATATCTCATTTTGTAATACAAAGTTGTACCTTTTATTCTGCTATTCAAATCTCTATAATGATGCACATTATCAATGGAAATTTTTTATTTCTGTGCCAAGTCGTGTTATTCAATTTCTTTGCCTATTCTATGTTACAAATTTTTAGTGATTCTCAATATATTCAAATGTACCAAGAACACGTGTCTTGTACAAGCACAACTTAGGCTTGTACGACATCACGTCCATTTTCGATTTATTAATTCGGCAAAATCAGGACATGACATATGGTGGGGGAGAGAAAAAAAGGCAACAAAAAGGAGGCCCCATCGAATGACAAGCAACATGTGAAGCCCAATCAGAGCGCAAGATTGAGTGCTTCATGTGTGTGGAGGAAATCACTTTGTACACAATTGTAAAAACAAAGACAAGCAAATGAACACGGTCCAAGACGAGGAGGACGAAGACGAGGAGCCAAGGATGGGGGCTTATATGGGTGCCCTAGGCTTGCTTAATGCCCTGAATAGCAAGACATTCGTGACCAAATTCCCGAGTCGAGATCTTATATACATGGGGAGTACGAGAGCAATGGTGGACACATGAGTAATGCATAATTTTATCTCGGACACGGAGGTTCAGCGCTTGGTTTTGTTGCTAGCAAATGACTCAAACAAAAAGAAGGTGGTCAACTCAGAAGCTCGTTCCGTATAAGGGGTGACTAAAGGAGTGAAGATAGATGTTGGAGATTGGATGAGAGTCATCAGTCTCACGGCCACACCAATTGACAGCTTCAAGATGATCCCAGGCATGGATTTTCTAACTTCTAGAAATTTTTTTTCCAATGCCACACTTGGGAGTCATCAGGATCATGGAGGTGGGTTCATCATGTATGGTGAATGTTGAACGAAGAGAATCCACAAAGGGAAAAGCTATCTTTACGATTCAACTTAAGAGGAATCTGAAGCACAAAGAGATGACCTACTTGGTGGTGCTCAAGACAGAGGAGACACCCATGTAGGGGGATCGTTTGCCTGAAATTAGTGACATACTCAAGTAGTTCAGAAATGTCATGGAGCAAGAGTTTCCAAAGAGGATACCTCCGCGGAGGAAGGTGGACCGTGCTATTGAGTTGGAGCTGTTAGGAAGTTAATTAGTTAATCTGTTAGGAGGTTAATCTAGCTTATCTCCTAAAGGTGTGAGGATTTGTACATATCAGTTTTATTGTTATATCTTCCCTTCTTATCCCTTGATTGTAGCACATATCCTTTAGCTGTTACATATTCTGTTAACAGAATACTCCTTGTATATATACAGAGCAGCATATCAATAATAACGACATTCGGCCATTGAGTTTTCTTTCATGGTATCAGAGCAGGTTTTCTCAATTTCTCGTATATGAACAAGGTCGATGGTTAGGCCGGAGATCTGTATTACATATACGTGATTGGGATCCTGTTCCTCTTGTCTCTTCTCACTTCTCAGGTTTTAAAATCCTGATTCCATAGCCGCCACACTCTTCATTCTCGTGTAGCAGTTTCACCATGGCCGATGAAGAGATCTCTTCCGCTTCAGACGCATCCAAGGTTGATCTCTCCAATCCCTATTTCACTCATCATTCAGATCATCCAGGTTTGGTTTTGATTTCAAAACTTTTGAATGGAGATAATTATTCAGCTTGGCGCAGAGCCATGACACTTGCCTTGAATGCCAAAAACAAGTTAGGCTTTGTCAATGGCTCCATCAATGCGCCTTCAGAAGAGACTGATCCTGCCAATTTTGCTACTTGGTCGCGCTGCAATGATATGGTCCATTCATGGATCATCAACACTCTTAGCCCGGAGATTTCAGATAGTGTGATCTATTACACTACCGCTCGGGAAGTCTGGGAAGACCTTCGTGAGCGATTTTCTCAAAGCAATGCGCCTCGCATCTTTGAAATCAAACGAGAAATTTCAAATCACCGGCAAGAACAACTCTCTGTTTCCGCCTATTATACCAAACTAAAGAGCTTGTGGGATGAGTTGGCCTCTTACACTGATGCATCTTCCTGTTCATGCGGAGCACATCAAGATCAACAAAACCTCATGCAATTTCTAATGGGATTGAATGAGTCTTATAGTGCTGCTCGTGGACAAATACTCTTGACGAATCCTCTTCCTTCTGTTCGTCAAGCATATTCTTCTGTCTGTCAACAAGAAAAACAAAGGCATCTCAGTGTTACACACACAACCACAGAATCAAGTTCGAGTGCTGCTATGGCTATAAGGGGTAGCAGATCAAACCAGTCCATTGGAGCCGGAAGAACAGAACGACCTGATCGTCCTTATAACAGTCCACAAGATGGGCGACGTTTTGATCAAGACAAGCGACGTTCAGGATCTTTCAAAGGGCGTCCTCAATGCGTCTATTGCGGGAACATGGGACACTTGGTTGAAAAATGTTATCAACTACACGGGTATCCATCAGGCCATCCAAAAGCCAGATCCAACTCGAACCACTTGAAAAATGCTCCTGCAGCCAACCAAGTCTCTGAAGGACCTACCAAAGAGGAAGGAAATTCAATGATAACTGGAATTTCTGAAGTGCAACTTCAACAAATTTTGTCTCTTCTAAAAAATAAAGATGGAGGTTCTAATTCTCAAGCAAATACGACAGCAACCAAACCAGGTTTGTCTAAAATCTCTTCTCGTCGCTGGATCATTGACAGTGGCGCCACAGATCATATTTCTTCAAAAAAACTCTTGCATGGAGATAAGAATTGTTCATTGCCTCCGGTACTGTTACCTAGTGGAGAAAGGGCCAATATTGCTGCAAAAGGATCCTTGTCTCTGAACTCTATATATTGTTTGCACGATGTGCTATTTGTGCCTACATTCAATGTTGATTTAATGTCCGTTAGTCGCTTGACACAAAGCCTGAATTGTTCAGTGACATTTTTTCCTTATTGGTGTGTTTTGCAGGATCTGGCTACGAGGAGGATGATTGGTTTGGGTAAACAACGTGATGGACTATACTACTTGGAGGCATTGGCAATGAAGAAAAACATAACCAAACCTTCTACAAAAGGCCAACCAACCTGCAACCTCACCACCTCATCTAGTTATCTCTGGCATAGTCGTTTAGGCCATGTTTCCCATTCTCGTTTAGCTTTTATTGCCAAATTTTTTTTGAATTTTTCTGTTCAATCTAATAATGCTTGCTCTATATGTCCTTTGGCCAAGCAAAATCGTTTACCTTTTTGTACTAGTACAATTTCGTCCAACAAACCATTTGATCTTATTCATTGTGACATTTGGGGTCGTTATAAACATCCTCTCTTTCTGGTGCTCATTATTTTCTTACTATTGTTGATGATTACACACGCTTCACTTGGATATTTTTGATGGGACACAAAGATGAAGCACAATCTCTTTTAAAGCGCTTCTTTAGTTACGTTTTTACTCAATTTGAGTCTCACATTAAAACCTTTCGAAGTGACAACGGTGGAGAATTCCTTTCACTCCAATCTTTTTTTAATGATAATGGTGTAAATTTTCAGCATTCTTGCGTTTACACACCCCAACAGAATGGGGTTGTAGAACGTAAACATCGTCATATTTTGCAAGTAGCACGAGCTTTAAAATTTCATGCTCAACTCCCTGTCAAATTTTGGGGCGAATGTGCACTCACTGCTGTGCACATTATCAATAGATTACCTTCACCCGTTCTTTCTTTCCAAACTCCATTTGAACGTCTTTTCATGAAACCACCTTCTTTTTCTCATCTTCGTGTATTCGGTTGCTTGGCTTTTGCTACCAACGTCCATATTACTCACAAATTTGATCATCGTGCTATGGCATGTGTTTTCATTGGCTATCCTATTGGTCAAAAGGCTTACAAATTATTTGATCTATCCACCAGAAAAATATTCACTAGCAGGGATGTAGTCTTTCATGAAAACATTTTTCCTTATGCTTCTATCGAGTCTATTCCTGTTGTCCCTACAGCGGCACGCTCTACCGGTCCAATCCCTTATCCAATACATGACCATGACCCAATTCTTCACCCTCATATTTCTTCTCCACCTACTCCAAATACAACCGATCCACCAACGCTACCCCATCATCCTCCGCCTTCATCCTCCACCACCCCATCATCACCAGTGCAACTATCCGACCTGCCATCAACACCAGCGACTCCCTCTCCAACGCCTCCATCCGACTTGCCACCATCACCAGCGCCACCATTTGTCCTCGACCCGCAAACTACCTCATCCGACCCATCACCGGTACCTCCACCCGAGCCTCTTCGTCGCTCTAGCCGCTGCACTGGTCCTCCAATCCGGCTCCAAGATTATGTATGCTCTCACATCACACATACTCCCTATGACCAATCATCAGTCCTTGCTTCCAGGTCCGACTAAAGGCACCCGCTATCCTCTGGCTAACTACGTCTCCTATCATCGGTACAAGGCTGCGCATCAATCTGTCATCGCACAGATAAGTCAAGCCTCAGAACCTCGTTCTTATTCAGAAGCCGTCGCTCATCCTAAATGGCAAGAGGCGATGAGATCCGAATTAGAGGCTCTTCAAGCCAATGGCACCTGGACTCTCACATCTCTTCCTACAGGCAAGACACCGATAGGTTGTCGTTGGGTTTATAAGATCAAGCACCGTTCTGATGGCTCAATTGAGAGGTACAAAGCACGATTAGTGGCGAAAGGATTCACACAATTGGAGGGTGTTGATTATCATGACACCTTTTCTCCTACTGCAAAAATTATTTCTGTTCGTTGTTTACTTGCCTTGGCCGCAGCTTCTGGATGGTCGCTTCATCAATTGGATGTCAATAACGCCTTCCTTCACGGCGATTTACATGAAGAAATTTACATGTCTCCACCGCCAGGTCTTCGGAGACAGGGGGAGGAACACTTGGTTTGTCGTCTTCATAAATCACTATATGGCTTGAAACAGGCATCTCGTCAGTGGTTCGCAAAATTCTCAGAAGCTATTTGTTCCGCTGGATATGAACAATCCAGAGCTGATTACTCTCTATTCACCAGAACGCAAGGCAAATCCTTCACTGCTCTCTTGATATATGTTGATGACATTTTAATTACCGGAAATGATTCTGTAAGTATTGATGCAATCAAGAAATTCTTGCATAATCATTTTCGGCTTAAAGATCTTGGTGACTTGAAATATTTCCTTGGCATTGAGGTTTCTTCTTCTAGAAATGGGATTTTTATTTCTCAACGTAAGTATGCATTAGAGATCATTAAAGATGCAGGGTTGTTAGGTGCAGCCCCTATTGATACTCCTATGGAGCAAGGATTAAAATTAACTGACAAGAGCGACTTGCTCAAGGATCCGGGTCGTTACAGAAGATTGGTTGGAAGATTAATATATCTTACTGTTTCAAGACCGGATATCACATATTCTGTTCATGTATTAAGCAGGTTCATGCATCAGCCTCGAAAACTTCACATGGAAGCAGCACTTCGTGTCGTGCGCTATCTCAAAAATGCACCTGGCCAAGGACTGTTCTTCTCTTCAAAGAGTGACTTCAAATTACGAGCTTATTGCGATTCAGATTGGGCAGGCTGCCCAATTACTAGAAGATCCACCACAGGCTATTGTGTTTTCCTTGGACCTTCGTTGATTTCATGGAGATCGAAACGCCAGAAAACAGTGTCACTTTCTTCAGCCGAAGCAGAGTATCGTGCCATGACAGGAGCTTGTTGTGAATTAACTTGGTTACGATATTTACTCAGTGATTTGGGAGTACTGCATCATGAACCTGCCATATTATACTGTGACAATAAAGCTGCTCTGCATATTGCGGCAAATCCTGTATTTCATGAACGAACCAGACATATTGAAATGGATTGCCACTATATTAGAGATAAAATCCAAGATGGATCCATTTCTACAAGGTTTGTGAGTTCCACAAATCAATTGGCTGATATATTGACTAAAGCTTTGGGAAAGGAAATCTTTACTCCTATGATTCGTAAGTTGGGAGTACAAGATATTCACTCTCCAACTTAAGGGGGAGTGTTAGGAAGTTAATTAGTTAATCTGTTAGGAGGTTAATCTAGCTTATCTCCTAAAGGTGTGAGGATTTGTACATATCAGTTTTATTGTTATATCTTCCCTTCTTATCCCTTGATTGTAGCACATATCCTTTAGCTGTTACATATTCTGTTAACAGAATACTCCTTGTATATATACAGAGCAGCATATCAATAATAACGACATTCGGCCATTGAGTTTTCTTTCAGGAGCCAGGCACGAAGCTGCTCGCTATGACCCCATACTGTATGGTCTTGTTAGAGCTCGATGAGTTGAAGAGGCAACTGATGGAGCTACTCGATGTGAGATTCAATAGGCCATCCAAGGCCCCGTATGATATACCAGTGATGTTTCAAAAGAAGAATGATGGAAGCCTTCATTTGTGCATTGACTATTGTACACTCAACAATGTGACCTTTAAGAACTATACTTTCCTGTGTTTGATCAACTGGGAGACGTAAGATACTTCTCCAATCTAGATCTGCGCTTCGGATACTATCAGGTACAGATAGCCAAGGGGATGAGGCCAAGACGATGTGCGTCACGAGGTATATAACTTATGAGTTTTTAGTCATGCCTTTTGGACTATCAAAAGTCGCGTGCAATATTTTATACTTTGATGAATAAGCTCTTTCATCCCTATTCGATCGATTCATCGTGGTATATGTCGACGACATCCTTGTGTACTGAAACACGAGGGAAGATCATATTGAGCACTTGAAAATGGATTTCCAGATGCTAAGGAAAAATCAACTCTTCGTCAAGCAGAAGAAATGTTCCTTTGTCCATGAGGAGGTGCCAATATTGGGACAGAAAGAGGGATGCAAATATAATAAACACAAAAAATATGTAAATACAAACTCATATTAATAAGAGGAACAAAAGTAAAAAATAAATTCATAAATTAATGGTTCTAGTAATATACATTCTCCGTTCAAATACCACTACTTACATTTCTATAGCAGCCTCTCTCCTTGGACTTCTAGTGGAACCTCTGCATCTATAAATTTTTTGATTCTCCCAAGAGAGCTTTGTGCCTTGGCCTTCTCTTCCGTGTCCTTGGGATTCAACTCTTTACACCCACTAAATACGTTTGTCAAACTTTCTATCCTTAAACAAAGGTTATTGTCTCGAATCCATTCGTTGTTGAGAATGCAGTGCCAATGCAGTGAGATACGAACTAGTGTTGATAAAGAATTCACTTTTTGTTGTTATAGAAGAAGTTGCTTTTGGCCTTTTCCTTGGCACTACGAAGAGAAAAAAAGATCTTAGGATAGGCCCTTTAGGCCAATTAAAAGATAATAGCTAAACTCAAGAACTAAAAAAATAGTCCCAATCAAGGTGCATGCAGAAGAAATGGTTGCTCTCAACTTTATGCTGGAAAGACACGATTTTTATTGGTTTTTGGCTACTAAGCCAAGAGGATATTGGTCTTAACTAAGCCAGAAAAATGGATGTTGATTCATGGGGTACAATATTAGACCCGATCTATATGACTTAAAATAATTTATTTTTTAAAGTCCAAGACCAATTCTCACGGTAGTCTCTGACATTTTAAGGGCCTTGTGCAAATAATTAAAAAAAATGGCCTTTTAACGTCTTTAATTAATATTGTACTGAAAAATCAATTTTTTTAGATGTCATAATTAAAGATGAATACTTTTATAACTACTTTAAAAGTATAAAAAGAACTTAAACTAGTAAATAATTTTTTTTAACATTCATTCAACATCTTTGTTTGCCAATCATTCAACATTTTTCACGTTTGCTATTAAAATGTCTCCCTTGAAATTCTAATGTTCCTTGTAGCATCAAACACATCTCTAGCCTTCAAAATCTTATACATATTCTCGCAAGCCTTGTATCTTCAAACACATTTTGAGCCTTCAAATATACAT
The DNA here is from genome assembly GCA_029216955.1 of Iris pallida. NCBI lineage: Eukaryota > Viridiplantae > Streptophyta > Magnoliopsida > Asparagales > Iridaceae > Iris > Iris pallida. Next base: position 10,577,507 of record JANAVB010035820.1, on the reverse strand, counting down.
CTTCTCGCAATTCCATGAAATCAAATATCCAAAAGATTAAAAAAAATTGGCAAGATTAGCACTTGTATTATTGAAAATTAGTTCTTCTTGCATTTTTTGCTGCAAATTCACTAATCAATTTTTTAATATATAGATATTAATAAAGCTAGTCCATTAGGTCTTTCTTGCAACATGGTGGATCTCATACATGATTTTAGTAAATTCAATTTTGAAAAACTTCTTTTGTAGATGCAACGGTAGGCCATGGTCAATAAAATTCTATAAGCAATACAGGCCATCCGATAATAGTCTCACTTCTGTATGAAATTCAATATATCAATTGTTGTTTTTGTTTCTTTTGTAAAACCACTCGTAACGTTTTTTTTTTCTACAAATAAGCCTTTTCCATCAATACCAGAAACCATTTCAAATTTCAAAATATTTTCAAGCACAACATTCTTTCAAATCATTATCATCCAAGGAATTAAACTTTTTTAGCTAAATAAAAATCCAAAAAATCCCCATATGACTTGTACTGCTCAAATCTTTTCTGTAGTGAACCAATTGCTTGATATACAATATATAAAATATAATGGTTATTCACTTGATTGCATTACATTAAATAGATGATTGTATCCATTTTAATAGCAATTTCTATAGTAGCAGTCATGGAATTTACAAACCCATTTTCTCGATAATTTTTTTCTAAATGTAGTAAGTCCCTTTACCTGATCTATAGCAACATCAATAAGCATATCCTTATACCCAGTTATATTTAATTAAATATATTTGGATATGGTTTGGTGTAAATACATGTTTTAGTTATGTTTAATTAAAATTTGTCATCTAAGTCTATTCATATTTTGTTTTAAAAAATCTTACATATGTATTAGGTATATAGTGTATCAAAAAGATGCACACTAGAGTTACGGAATATAAAAGATACAAAAAAAACTTCTCAAGTTACAATTGCACGGGTGATTCAGATTTTGAAAGTTTTGCCTTGCAACTCTATTATAATAAATTAACAGAGTTCTATAGTTTTATTGTGGAGGCAGGCAAACCAATTTATATATTTGTATTTTTTGTTGTTTATATTGTTGTTTTGGTTTCTCTTTTAGTCAACAAATGTCAACACCTCAATTTAACATGTTGTAGCTGGATTAAAGGCCATATGTTTGGGGTCCAAGGTGGGGTCCAAAGAATATTTTATACTTGGGAACTAAGTTAGAGATAAACCAAATATTTATTTGGCCATATTTAGTAATTAATTTTTTTTAGAATTTCTAGGGTTATTCGGCCTTTTTTTTTTCCTTTCTACTTCATCTTCAACCTCTGGCCTACACGTTAGAGTAGAACGATGACGATAACTTCAATAAATGAAGATATAATCAAAGGGAGTGCCAACTCATCCTCTCCTTCCAGAATCATAAATCCTGCTCTGATATCTTGCAAGGATTCATGTGGTAGGCATGGAGATAGAGAGATGAGAAGATTATGAAACCTTAAATAACAGAAAAATATTTATTCTACAATTTCCCTTTTCTAAATAACATAAAAATATTTATTCTTTCATTTATATCACACTTTATAACTCAAGCATGGAATTGAACTTAGCTCTTTTTGTTAAGGCATTATTGATCATAGGGACATAGTAAAGGAAAGAAAAGGATTTTATTTTATTAAGGAGTAGAGATGAGGATAAGAAGGATCAAAGTCATGCAATAGAGAATTTGTCGAGAGAAAGAGGGAACTTCGTAAGCAAAGGCCAAGCCTCGCCGATGCATCTTCCTGAAATTTCACGAACAAAGATTCATCACCTTCCTCCTATATTCCTTTCTCTTTCTATCAGTTTACGATATGAAAGCAAAGTATCAATAAAGGCAAGTAACGACAACAAAAAGCCAACAATAAAAGCCGACAACAGAAATATCCAAAAACCAGCACAATAAAAAAACTGAGAAAGAGACTCTTATATAGAGTTCTTTCTCTAAACACGATTCACTGCATTTTGGATCCAATATATATCATGCCATGCTCCGTGTGGTGCATTATGATGGCTTGTTGGCTCAAAGAGTCTGGTTGGACTTGAATTCATGAGGTGGAATCATTCAAAAAGTTATATGATCAGAACAAAAAGTCAAGTTGTATAAAGATGGGTGGCATTGATCCTTTGCTCCTTTATTTTCACACCTAACAAAATGATTAAATTTGTTTGTGTGTTGTGTTTCTCAATGAATGATACCTTCACAAAAGTTGTAAAAGATAAGAAGATAAGTATAGTACTACTAACTGCTGTAAAAGAATGGATATTATAACATCTTAGTCCCAATAAACGTAGGACTAGGAATACGTAATATGTCAGCTGTATGTATATGTAGATTGCTCCAATATTTGAAACCTAGTGGGATTCAGGCTAAATCGAATAATCAACATAATATAGCAAGATATACTTGCCTGATGGTGATGTGATGATCTGACAACTTCCAAAATGCAAACACGAGAAATCAACGGTAGCAACAATGGTGGAACTTTTGCAAATGTCTTTGAACCTGAAACAAACATAATCAACGTTTGCAAAATAACATTAAAAACCAAGATAGGCTACCCATAAGTCGACATAGTGGCAAGACGATAATTTTGGGTCAAAAACAACGTCCGTCATTGAACCCACTTTGCACCGAAAAGCGTGCCAAACTCTATGGTCTCTAAAGTCAGCAAAATATATGTCTATAAGTCTAGTTTTGATATAAACTTTACGGTATCTCCAGTTATGAATTCTGATAGTCGTGCACAAAATTGTCCGTTAAAACGGATCGTCGGGCTCGCAAAACGACGATTCGGTCAACTGTCTCAGATTCAGACCAAACTTGGATCACATGACCAGTATAGTGCTGCGAATCCAATGGCACAATTTTCTTCGCGATGTGATGAGCGTGCATAAAGTAATTAAGAAATTTTGAAAAATGTCGATAAGGTAATTTTTGATGGATATGTCTCGAATTCGTTGCACACACGCAACCAATTCGAGTTCTGTCAAAGCTCACACGTCCATGAAATCCATACGCACCTTCCAATGCAACTAGTATGCGATGAATTCGTCCGGATTGTCGGAAAGGATCCCGTATCAGAGTTTTTTGGTTTTAAAACAATTTTTTTGAATTTTTAAACTAATTTTTTGACAACAATTTATAAGGAGAAAAATACGAATAATAGGTTTTTGTGAAGCCTCTCATGTTCGATGCAACCCTATTCAATTAGATTTTAAAAGTAGTCGATATGTTGTTCATTAATCACCTTCCAAATAAGGCATTTTGGACAGTCTAAATATTCCAAAATCATGTTTTTCCTCGATTTTTTATCGCAATTTTCATAGCGTACATCATAAACTAAAATAAACTAACTGAAGAGAATTGTTGGGGTTAGGTTGGATACGTACCAGTGAAATCGGTTCGCAAAATTGTCGAACGATGGGGAAGAAAAGGCGTTGAGATGTCGATGTGAACTTTGATACAGGATCTTGTAACAATTTTCACATGTTTCACCATAGCAATATCTTACTCATTACTGGCGATTATAAGCATTTCTTCACTATATTGTTTCAATTGTTTATCTAGGGATCATCCCACACGTCGCTAATTTCCTCATTCAACAATCGGTGTAGTAGTAGTTAACCAACTACGTAGTATACTAGTGATTTATTGATTGTCGATGCATAGAGATGATTGCAACACACATTTATTATTATTGATATAAATGATTATCTATTGATGGAGAGGTCCCTTCGTACAGTGTATTAACATATGGGGATCTTTTTGCTAACAGTAAAATTGCAATACCTCAATCTAACAATTGTATTCAAGAAATGTTCGACTCATTTATCACATAGTTCTGATGATGAAATTTGTAAGAGATATGAAGGTAAGTATTACGAAGGACACTGGGTATTAGACATATTTGATCTGATGATGATAAATTGAAAACCTAATGAAACAGAAAAATATGGGAAAATATATAATATGACAAACACAAAGTTCACAAGTAATATGACAAACACAAAGTTCATGATACTTGTCACAGTTTATTTGTATTAATAAAATACATAGGGTTATTACATGACATTACAATTGACAACCTTTGACTGTACAAAAATCACAATCAGATCCTTTAAAAGATGGATATCAAAGTGATTAGGGGTCAAAAATGAATAGGAATTGTCGAGATCCCTAGAGGCTTAGTATGTTGAGAAGAGAGACTCTATTTTGGATTAGCCATCTAAACAAGCACTCTAATCCAGCCTCCACATCTTCAAAGCAATAGCTGTTGTATGAACCATCCTGATCTTGCTTTCCATTACAAGCGACTTTTCTCAAATTGATGACTTTGGAAACAAAGGACCACCCTTGTGTCTTTTCTTTCGGTCTTGGCATTGACAAGAATGACAACATTGATCTGAGAAGAGAGATAGTGATATCTCTTGCTTCTATCAGTACCTTAGCGATGAAGGAGAGATCAGAAACCTTATCAATTGGAGGG
>JANAVB010035820.1:10245492-10567992 GCA_029216955.1 Iris pallida | reverse complement strand
TTATTCTCTCCCCCCTCCGACAGGCCATCCCCGATCCTCTCCACTTCCCTACCCCCCAGTATCAGCCACATCCAACCCCTGATTGTGTCTCTGTAATCCCGTACTGGTACACCGGGGCCCACTCCCCCTGGATCGGCCCAGCCTTCTTACGCGGCCAAGTTGATCCGGGTCTATACCCCTCGAAGGGTATCCTACTCCCCGACGTCAATCTTCCAGACATTGAATATTCTCAGGAAACTTCCGTTCCAATGGTCCCTTTCTCTGACATGGAATTGACTTCGTTGTCCGCATTCTTCCTCCACACATTCATTCTTAAATTTTTCACCGGTTGTCCCAAACTCTCCAGGGTGCAGGAGGCGATAGCTAATTGGAATCTCTCGACAGACTATCGAGTGGCACCCCTCGACCCCAGACATATTCTCCTACACCTCTCATCCGAACGCGATCATAGGACTGTGTGGTCCAAGGGCACTTGCAGGATCGATACCCACCAGATGAAGATTATTAAGTGGTCTCCAGGATTCAACACCAAAGAAGACTCAGCTACAGTCGCAGCATGGGTAACCCTGCCTAACCTTTCCCTCATATGCTTTGTCCTAGCGGCACTAAGGCGTATTACCAACTCCTTCGGGACGTACGTGGCAACGGCGCATGAGACCAGTAACCTCACTAAGGCTCACTATGCCAAAATCTGTCTGGAACTTGTTCTCACATCAGAACCTCCTAACTTCATTACCATCGAGCTGGGCAACCAAACCCATACCCAACAAATCCTCTACGACAACCACATATTGTTCTGCAACCACTGCCATTTAAGAGGCTACCTACCAAAGCATTACCACCGTCTTCACCCAGATCTCAAAAAGAAATCAACCTGAAAAGATAATGATCTAACAGAGGGGAGGTCTCCCAAGCCACCCTTTCTACCACATCCGAACTCGCACACTCGATTCGGTTCCAGTGACGGCAAAAAAGACTCCAGCGAATCCCCTAGCAGAGCCCTGATCCCCTTCATCCCCCAACCACTCGCTATCTCCAACCAATTCAACATTCTAGACTCGAAGGGCTCGGAAGCACCATCGGAGACTGGTAGCCCTCTAGAAGGCTCAGGCCTCCCCGAGATAGCGCTCAACCCCCCAAGACGTCAAGGGTGGAGGCGGCCACCGACTCCAGCAATGCAGAACAACACACCAACAAGGACCATGGGGACGACACCCTGGCCACCCTCTCCAGCAATGCTGAACAACAACCCACCAGCGTAGACCCAGTTGAAGACGCCCTAGCCATTCTTGGGCCTGACCAAGCTTTGAGGGGACTTCAGGTCCAAGCCGCCGAATTCCCTCTCCAGCAACTGCTGATTGAGAGTGCTAGCGATTCCCTGGCCATCCCCATGGAGGATCTCACCGTCGACTTCGCTGGAGAACTGCTAGGCCCCCTTGGGGCCACTAGAGCAATATACTCGTGACCCACCCACCACAACGAAAGCGAAAGCGTCGAATTCCCACCGAAAAAATATCAAGACAGGCGTCGACGAAACCGTTACCATCCAAACTAGATCTGCTGCTAAGCGGAATAAAAAACCCACCCACAACCTCATTAATTCTTAACATCCTATCATGGAACGTCCGAGGTCTGGCAAACAAACCTACATTAAGAAGAATTTTCAGCCTTCAAAAATCCACAAGATCGATATCCTCATCATTATTGAACCCAAAATTCCCCCCAAAAGACTAAAATCTATCCAGCTGGCACTGGGCCTCCCCACGGCCATTGCAGGCATGCATGATATTTGGATCCTCGGCACGAAGGACGTCAAGTTTGTAATCATTCAGGACTTCCGGCAAGCCTTCTCATGCTGGGTCATTCACCCCATGCTACCAGAGCGAGCCATCCTCTCAGCGGTCCACGACAGCTGTGACATCGCTGAACGAAAACACCTCTGGAACGACCTTCTTGACACCTACCTCCACAACACCAACTTCCTTTGGCTTTGCATTGGGGACTTTAATGCGATCACCCACAGAGAAGAGAAGATCGGAGGCCGGATCCCGCCCTTATCAGCCATGCAAGACTTCAACAACTTCATCTCCAACGCTCATCTCTCCCCTCTTCAGTTCAATGGTAACGAATTCACCTGGTGTAACATGCAGGAAGGTGACCGTCGTCAATATTCCCGTCTGGAATGAGCCCTCACGAACGTGCGTTGGCACAGAATGGGGATCAACTCTACCCTGTCCCACCTCAACTCCACAGAATCCGACCACGCCCCTATTCTGGTTGAAATAAAAAACAACACCAACCCATCCAAAAAGAACTTCCAATTCCTCGACTTCTGGACCGATCACCCACAGTTTTTGGATATCATGGCGGAAGCTTGGAATGCTCAGGACTCCCCCAATCCCCTCACACGGGTCAGCAACATGCTCAAGGCTACAAGGAAAGCTCTTTCCAATTGGAGCAAACAAGCCTTCGGGGACATTTTTCAAGCGGTTCGGGTAGCAAAGGATGATGTCACCCGCGCCGAAGCCAAATTCATATCCGACTGATCTCCTGCGGCCAGGAGAGTCCTGAACCTAACCAAGGCTATGCTCAAATTCAGGCTCAAAGTTTACAGACTTCTGGAAGCAAAAAGCGAGACTGTAATGGGACAGCGAGGGGGACAAAAACTCGAAATATTTCTACTCCTGCGTCAATGGCAGAAGACACAAACTATCGATTCACCATACCGCAGACGATAATGGGAACATCATAACAGACTATAAGGGAGTCCAAGCGGCTGCTGCTGAATTCTACTCCAAATTATTCTCCAAAGAGACGGTTCACAAAGACAGATCCTTCCTAGACCAAATACCCACTCTCATTAACGACCTCGATAATGCCCAGTTGGAGCACCCCCTGACCGAACATGAAGTGAAAGAAGCGGTGTGGGCTCTGAACGAGCACAGTACCCCAGGCCCGAACGACTTTTTGGCGTCTTCTTTTGAACATGCTGGGATATTATCAAGCAGGACATCACCGAAGCGGCTATTGCTTTCCTCGAAGGAGCTACTTACCCCATAGCCATCTCCAGCACCAAGCTCATCCTTATCCCAAAAAAAGACAATCCAAAATCCTTCCGTGACTTCCGACCCATCAGTCTTTGCACTTTCACCAACAAAATTATATCCAAGATCATCGCCACCAGGATGGCAGATACTCTCCCCAAAATTATCTCAGAGGAGCAAAGCGGGTTTGTTCGAGGAAGAAACATCCAGGACAATATTATGCTGGCCCAAGAGCTAATCACCTGCATGAAATTTTTTGCTAGAGGGGGCAACATAGCTATCAAAATTGACATGGAGAAAGCTTATGACAGACTGGCTTGGCAATTCATGATCTGGGTCTTCAGGGCATTCAGATTTTCGAAAAATTGGACCAACATCGTGTGGAGATCCGTTAGCAACTCATGGTTCTCCACAGTTATCAACGGTTAATCCGAGGGTTTCTTCAAATCTAGTCGCAGAGTTAGACAGGGCGACCCTCTATCTTCCACCGTCTTCATTATCGCAGCTGATGCCCTGAGCAGAAACCTTAACAACATGGTCAGCACCCCTAACTTCCAGCACTATCACACATCCAGTGGATGTCCTACCATCACCCACCTGGCCTTCGCCGACGATTTACTCATCTTCTCATCCGGGGACGTTGGATCGATGGAGGTCATCCATAACACCCTGCAGAGGTACTCTAGATGCTCAGGCCAGAAGATCAATCATTCCAAGAGCGTTATCTACGCCCACCACAACATCAAAAGAGAGAACGCTGTCAGACTATCCAACCTAACATCCTTCTCGGTGGCGTACCCTCCGTTCAACTATCTCGGTTACCCCTTGTGTATGGGAAATCCAATACCGGCATCTTTGAGAACTTGATCACAAGAATCAGAAACAAAATCGAGGGATGGCATAATGCCACTTTGTCCCAAGGCGGCAAGATGATTCTCATCAAACATGTGCTCAATTCCGTTCCCATCTACACCCTGGCGGCGTGCTCCCCGACTATGAAGGTCCTCGCGTCGATTGAGCAGATATTTTATATTTCTTTTGGGGGCACAACAAAGGGCTAGAAAAATACCACTGGGCTAGCTGGGATGCCATGGCTAAACCTACTGAGAACGGGGGGCTGGGATTCACCAAACTCAATCACATCGTCAAAGCTTTCTCGATAAAATTGTGGTAGAAACTCCGCACGAGCAAAAACCTATGGACCAAGTTCATGAAGGCCAGGTACTTCAAACACATCCATCCAGCGATGGCCAGATCCAACAGCAGATCCTCTGCGGCTTGGCGTCACATTCTAAGTGGCCGCGGCTTGGCCGAGCCAGCGATAAGACTCTATCTGGGTGATGGCGAGTCGAATCCCTTCCTGGAGAGATGGATCAGTGACAGTCTTATCCCAAACATTGTGGAGACCCCCAGTAACAGTAGGATCAGAGACCTATGGAGCCCCACTAACAACGACTGGAACTGGGACCAGATTCACGAATGGTCTGGTAACGAAATGGTTGACAGCATCCGTCTGCACGGACTTAACCTCGGGAGCGATGCCGACGAGTTGAGGTGGTCGCTGCTCAGTGAGGTCGATGAGACTCGCTATCCAAGGGCCTGGACAGCCGCATCATTTCATTGCGCGCTATTGGCATTCTTGCATCCCCAAGAAGTGGTCCTTCCTCATGTGGAGAGTCATTAGAAAGAAACTATCGACTGATGAGATCCTTAACTCCATCGGTATTAGCTTAGCGTCAGCTTGCAATTTTTGTACTGACCGTCAGATGGAGACAATTGACCACATCTTCTGGGATGGGAGCCTTCTAGGCAGGATCTGGATAATCCTTAACCAGCACTACAACATTGCTCTAAGAGGCGGTCGCTTCCACGATCTGGTGGCCAACTGGGGCTCCGCTTCCTACGGCCACCAGATCGTAGCAGCGGCCGCTACGTGAGCGATTTCGAAGAATCGCAACAATGTGAGATACGAGGGTCATCAATACTCAGCCTATCAGCTCATCCTGGAAGTTCTTCGACAATGTCGAAAACAGAGCACCCTCTGCTCCCACAGCCCTCAAGCATTCTGGTACTCAATCCCCACATAGATTCGGAGGGCCCTGTCGCCTCTTTCCCTCTCCTTTCCTTTTTGGTGGTATACTTGTATAGGCTTCTTCTGTCTTGTATACGTGTCAGACATTTTGAGCCTTGATTAATAAATAGAGGGGGTTTTATTGAATATATATATATATATATATATATATATATATATATATATTCAATAAAAATATATATATATATATATATATATATGAATTCGGATCAAAAGCCCCCCAGCGGGAGCCCCCCAAAAGCTCCCCTCCCTAGTGCACCATTGGATCAAGCGGGCTGCGTGGGGCCCGCGGGCGCATTCCCTCGATCCAACGGTGCAGTAAGAGGGGAGCTTTTGGGGGGCTCTCGATCCGGACTCTCTCTCTCTCTCTCTCTCTATATATATATATATATATATATATATATATATATATATATATATATATATATATATATTGATATTTCTAATTTGGCCCCTCATCAAATTAGATTTATCTCTGGTATCTACACATTAATTCTATGACAATTATACCCTTAAGCCAATTTTTCAAATAGACCACTTTAATTTGGCTTAATTATTTAGATAGTCCAACACAATTAATTTTATAAGTGTGGCCCCCTTTTAATGAATAATTCAAACAAGTTTTTGACATTTTGAGGGCCTTGTGCAAATACTAAAAAAATAGCCTTTTTAACCACTTTAATTAATATTGTAGTGATAAATCAATAGGACTCAAATGAGTGAAGATGTGGAGAACTATGTGCATCTGCGAGCTGAGGTGGATCGGGGACCTGATATCCCCTTCAAGCCTCTTTATTAGTCAAGGAGGGTAAAAACCATGGGAAAAAGTGATGTGGTAAACTAATTTGTTTTCGATCTTGGGGAGAAAATAGGCAAGTCTGGGGAGGGTCGCACAAGAAAGAAAATGAAGTTACGACATGCAACAACCATGGCTACGAGAGTGGAAGACGTTCAGAGACTTGGTTCACCCAATGGCGAAGAGCGTCAATGAAATAGGTGGGGGAGAATGTAGCACAATTTTTTTGCTCCACTATGATTGACAATGTTGCATATCATGGGGGTTTAGTTGGAAGGCTCTAGAATCCCCTAGAATATGGTAAAGTACCTTATGAATTCTCATAAGATTTTTCTAAGTTTCTAAAAGTCCTAGCATCTTCTCATCTTGTAAATATCGTAGGCTTAGAAATTTTTTTCTTTCCTAAAAGCTTCTTGTAAGGCCCTTGAAGCCTTATAAATAGAGTGAAAGTCTCATTTGCTCATCACCACCAAAGAAGTTGTAAAGTTTTTTAGTATAGTGAAGTTTTCAACATTCTAATCTCTTTTTCTTTTTTGCTTCACATTTCTCATTTTCGACTTAGCAATCTAGCTATGCATTTGGAAAAGGCTTGCAGGGATATTCTAAGTGGAAGTTTGTATAGTACACGAAGCGAGATGTAGGAAAAATTCGTGAAGTAGTAATTAACCAACTGCTAGTAATTTATCGATTGTTGATGCATAGAGATGACTGCAACACACCTTTATTATTTTTGATATACATGATTATCTATAGATGGAGAGGTCCCATCGTATATGGTATTAACATATGGGGATCTTTTTGCTAAGAGTAAAATTGTACAACATATCAATTTTACAATTGTATTCAAGAATTGTTCGGCATGCTTATCACATAGTTTTGGTGATGAATTTGTAAGAGATATGGAGGTAAGAATTATGAAGGACACTGGGTATTAGACATATTTGGTCTGATAAATTGAAAACCTAATGAAACAGTAAAATATGGGAAACTGTCTAGTCATTAAATCTGGTACTATTTATTATTTGCAAGAAATATTGATGTTGTATCACTTTCCTAAGACGATGTTTTTAAAGATAAACTGAAATTTGAGTGACTCTTTTCTCATAAACTTCACAAGTAATATGAAAAACACAAGGTTCATGATACTTGTCACAGTTTATTTGCATTAATAAAATACAAAGGATTATTATATGAAATTACATTTGCAAATCTTTGACTGTACAAAAATCACAATCAGATCCTTTAAAAGGTGGATATCAAAGTGATTGGCGGTCAGAAATGTATAGTAATTGTTGAGATTCCTAGAGGATAAGATGTTTTGAAGAGAGACTCTATTTTGGATTAGCCTTCTAAACAAGCACTCTAATCCAGCCTCCAAATCTTCGAAGCAATAGCTGTTGTAGGAACCATCCTGATGATGCTTCCCATTACAAGCAACTTTTCTCAAATTGATGACTTTGGAAACAAAGGACCACCCTTGTGTCTTTTCTTTCGGTCTTGGCATTTACAAGAATGATAGCATTGAACTGAGAAGAGAGATGGTGAGATCTCTTGCTTCTATCAGTACCTTAGCGACGAAGGAGAGATTAGAAACCTTATCAATTGGAGGACACGATCTGCATATACTTTCTACCTTCTTCAATTGATTTTGGCATTTCTTGATGTTGTTTCTTGTCTTCCTTTTAGAGCATACTTGAGCAAGGAGAAATTCTTCAGAAGAAGCGGATGAGTCTCCTCTCCTGCGGATAGCAGAATGGAGTTCTTGAACATGCTCATCAACTGTGGCCATGTTTTACTTGGCGGCACCACATAGATCCAACAATCTAACGGACACATCAAGTTCCTTTTCCAGCCATTTCTTTTCGTTGGGATAAGAAAAGGCTTGCAGAATGCTTGGTAGGTGAAGGAGTTCATCAATGCATCGGTATAAATCTCCAAGACCAAGTAAATCACTGCAAGCATTTTTCATTGTTCTGGAGGATTTCGTTGCTGCTGCGGATGTAACTGCACGAATCTTCAGCTTGTGCAGCTCTTCTTCGATCTTGAACATAAGGGGATGGGAACTTGACGACATGCTAATGGATCGTATATGGAAATTTTCGCCACGGACTGAAGCAGAATTAGCCATTGTTGCTTGTTTCAATGTGAAACCCTTTGGCTTGAGTGGAAAAATATATAATGGTAAGTGATAGATGGAAAGAATACTTGGGCTATACTTATAGAAGATGGCATGACATGGCAGCAAACACCAGTTGACAAGTGAAGATGGGAAACACCTAGCTAGAATCTTGGCAACCTAAGGGTGTACTAGTTGATTTGACGATCGTGTACAATTTCAGACAAATAAATTGGAACTCGACCCTCTCCAATAACAAGTATATATATATCCAAATGATGCTTCTATGGCTGTGCAGAAGCTGTTGGCTTGTCTTTGACACATCGATTTCATTGCCTGTGCAAATATCAATTCTGCCTTCAAAATGGGATCTTGTTTGTGATATTGTTAGCTAAGACATGAGGCTCATCATAACAACGTCTCATTCATCAATGGACAACCAATATTGCACGAGTACTATGCCAGACTGTCAGCAAGGGTCAATAAGAAAAGGTTTGGCTTCCCTTGAGAAGCATAAGCGTAAGCATGGTAGACAACTAGAATCATGGCCAGCGAAGAAACGGTGTGATGCGAGTGTATGCGTATGACTTGAGACAAATCAGACTAGAAATTAATCAATCAGCTCTATATATCGATCTACGTTTCCGAATATATCCTGCCATAATTTGGTGGCCTTAGTCCTTGAAGGAAGCTGGTCATGAACCACTCGCATTTCTCTATCTACAAATGTCTTCCATATAAGAACCATATATCATGTAGATCCAACTGAAGCTTTTATGACTTTCAGAAATATTTTCTTATTGTTATCAAGAGTAGATTGCCTCTCTGATGCGTAACACATTTCATTAATGTAGCTACAATATAAATTAATAATTGCTGCGCTGGTCATAAGATTGCCATCTCATACGTACGTCAATGATCCAGTAGCTAGCTAGCTACGTGAAATTAAGTATTGCATGAGTGTCATATGCAATCTTCCAGTGATGGTAGCTAGACACTTCCTATGACCTAATATGATGTAGTTAACCCTAATCTCAATGAAAAAGAACAAAATTATTAGTCTTGCATAGTCATGGACAACTTGTGCACAAGGTTTTATTTTTCTCGAGCGATTATCGAGGCCACGAGATCAATTCAGCCTAAGGAGAGCATGGATAGATGTACTAACGTACTAGCACTGGTGATTCGGGAACTTTCAGTAGGGCTCGCTATCCGCGCTGAAAGGGTCGTCGTCTATCCAAGCCTTGGTCCAGGATAGTGTGTCACCAATGACCCTCATGTATATAAACTGTTTAGCTTACAATATCTGCTTCACAAGGAAGAACATGGTAAGTTTTATTGCAGTAAAAGAGACTCTGTTGTGGGTAAGAATCACCGCATTTGCTTTGTTGTGTTCTATCGTATGTTTTGTAAACTGAACTAAGAAATGACTAGAAAGACAACTTATAATATTGCCTTCTTCACACAATTTTTTGTAACAATTACCAAATATATGGAATTTAAATAGTTGCTCACCAGTACACGGCAATGTATTGACCCACGTCTCTGATGCCGCGATTTAAGGAGACGCCTACGTATTTTGTTTCTAGTAAAGGCATGTGATGTATGGGACAACGTATCTCATTTTGTAATACAAAGTTGTACCTTTTATTATTCTATTCAAATCTCTATAATGATGCACATTATCAATGGAAATTTTTTATTTCTGTGCCAAGTCGTGTTATTCAATTTCTTTGCCTATTCTATGTTACAAAATTTTAGTGATTCTCAATATATTCAAATGTACCAAGAACACGTGTCTTGTACAAGCACAACTTACGCTTGTACGACATCACGTCCATTTTTGATTTATTAAATCTGCAAAATCGGGACATGATATATTGTGGGGGAGAGAAAAAAGGCAACAAAAAGGATGCCCCATCGAATGACAAGCAACATGTGAAACCCAAACAGAGCGCAAGATTGAGTGCTTCGTGTGTGTGTGGAGGAAATCACTTTGTACACAATTGTAAAAACAAAGACAAGCGAATGAACACGGTCCAAGACGAGGAGGACGAAGACGAGGAGCCAAGGATGGGGGCTTATATGGGAGCCCTAGGCTTGCTTAATGTCCTGAATAGCAAGACATTTGTGACCAAATTCCCGAGTCGAGATCTTATATACATGGGGAGTACGAGAGCAATGGTGGACACATGAGTAATGCATAATTTTATCTGGGACACTGAGGTTCAACGCTTGGTTTTGTTGCTAGCAAATGACTCAAACAAAAAGAAGGTGGTCAACTCAGAAGCTCGTCCCGTATAAGGGGTGACTAAAGGAGTGAAGATAGATGTGGAAGATTGGATGAGAGTCATCAGTCTCACGGCCACACCAATTGACAGCTTCAAGATGATCCCATGCATGGATTTTCTAACTTCTAAATTTTTTTTCCAATGCCACACTTGGGAGTCATCATGATCATGGAGGTGGGTTCATCATGTATGGTGAATGTTGAACGAAGAGAGTCCACAAAGGGAAAAGCTATCTTTACGATTCAACTTAAGAGGAATCTGAAGCACAAAGAGATGACCTACTTGGTGGTGCTCAAGACAGAGGAGACACACGTGTAGGGGGATCGTTTGCCTGAGATTAGTGACATACTCAAGTAGTTCAAAAATGTCATGGAGCAAGAGTTTTTAAAGAGGCTACCTCCGCGGAGGAAGGTGGACCGTGCTATTGAGTTGGAGCCAGGCACGAAGCTACTCGCTATGACCCCATACTGTATGGTCCTGTTAGAGCTCGATGAGTTGAAGAGGCAACTGATGGAGCTACTCGATGTGAGATTCAATAGGCCATCTAAGGCCCCGTATAATATACCAGTGATGTTTCAAAAAAAAGAATGATGGAAGCCTTCATTTGTGCATTGACTATTGTACACTCAACAATGTGACCTTCAAGAACTATACTTTCCTGTGTTTGATCAACTGGGAGACGTAAGATACTTCTCCAATCTAGATCTGCGCTTCGGATACTATCAGGTACAGATAGCCAAGGGGATGAGGCCAAGACGATGTGCGTCACGAGGTATATAACTTATGAGTTTTTAGTCATGCCTTTTGGACTATCAAATGTCGCGTGCAATATTTTATACTTTGATGAACAAGCTCTTTCATCCCTATTCGATCGATTCATCGTGGAATATCTCGACGACATCCTTGTGTACTAAAACACGATGAAAGATCATATTGAGCACTTGAAGACGGATTTCCAAATGCTAAGGAAAAATCAACTCTTCGTCAAGCAGAAGAAATGTTCCTTTGTCCATGAGGAGGTGCCAATATTGGGACAAAAAGTGGGATGCAAATACAATAAACACAAAAAATATGTAAATACAAACTCATATTAATAAGAGGAAGAAAAGTAGAAAAAAATTCATAAATTAATGGTTCTAGTAATATACATTCTCCGTTCAAATACCACTACTTACATTTCTATAGCAGCCTCTCTCCATGGACTTCTAGTGGAACCTCTGCATCTATAAATTTTTTGATTCTCCCAAGAGAGCTTTGTGCCTTGGCCTTCTCTTCCTTGTCCTTGGGATTCAACTCTTTACACCCACTAAATACGTTTGTCGAACTTTCTATCCTTAAACAAAGGTTATTGTCTCGAATCCATTCGTTGTTGAGAATGCAATGTCAATACAGTGAGACACGAACTAGTGTTGATAAAGAATTCACTTTTTGTTATTATAGAAGAAGTTGCTTTTGGCCTTTTCCTTGGCACTAGGAAGAGAAAAAAAAAGATCTTAGGATAGGCCCTTTAGGCCAATTAAAAGATAATAGCTAAACTCAAGAACTAAAAAAATAGTCCCAATCAAGGTGTATGCAGAAGAAATGGTTGCTCTCAACTTTATGTTGGAATAACACGATTGTTATTGGTTTTTGGCTACTAAGCCAAGAGGATATTGGTCTTAACTAAGCCAGAAAAATGGATGTTGGTTCATGAGGTACAATATTAGACTCGATCTATATGACTTAAAATAAATTTTCTTTTAAAGTCCAAGACCAATTCTCACGGTAGTTTCTGACATTTTAAGGGCCTTGTGCAAATAATTAAGAAAATGGCCTTTTAACGTCTTTAATTAATATTGTACTGAAAAATCAATTTTTTTAGATGTCATAATTAAAGATGAATACTTTTATAACTACTTTAAAAGTATAAAAAGAACTTAAACTAGTAAATAATTTTTTTAACATTCATTCAACATCTTTGTTTGCCAATCATTCAACGTTTTTCACGTTTGCTATTAAAAATGTCTCCCTTGAAATTCCAATGTTCCTTGTAGCATCAAACACATCTCTAGCCTTCAAAATCTTATACATATCTTGCAAGCCTTGTATCTTCAAACACATTTTGAGCCTTCAAATATAATCTTCTCGCAATTCCATGAAATCAAATATCCAAAAGATTAAAAAATGGCAAGATTAGCACTTGTATTATTGAAAATTAGTTCTTCTTGCATTTTTTGCTGCAAATTCACTAATCAATTTTTTAACATCTATATATAGATATTAAAGCTAGTCCATTAGGTCTTTCTTGCAACATGGTGGATCTCATACATGATTTTAGTAAATTCAATTTTGAAAAACTTCTTTTGTAGATGCAACGGTAGGCCATGGTCAATAAAATTCTATAAGCAATACAGGCCATCCGATAATAGTCTCACTTCTGTATGAAATTTAATTTATCAATTGTTGTTTTTGTTTCTTTTGTAAAACCACTCGTAATATTTTTTTGTTCTAAATAAGCCTTTTCCATCAATACCAGAAACCATTTCAAATTTCAAAATATTTTCAAGCACAACATTCTTTCAAATCCTTATCATCCAAGGAATTAAACTTTTTTAGCTAAATAAAAATCCAAAAATATCCCCATTTGTACTGCTCAAATCTTTTCTGTAGTGAACCAACTGCTTGATATACAATATATAAAATATAATTGTTATTCACATGATTGCATTACATTAAATAGATGATTGTATCCATTTTAATAGCAATTTCTATAGTAGCAGTCATGGAATTTACAAACCCATTTTCTCGATAAATTGTTTTTTAAAATGTAGTAAGTCCCTTTACTTGATCTATAGCAACATCAATAAGCATATCCTTATACCAAGTTATATTTAATTAAATATATTTGGATATGGTTTGGTGTAAATACATGTTTTAGTTATGTTTAATTAAAATTTGTCATCTAAGTCTATTCATATTTTGTTTTAAAAAATCTTACATATGTATTAGGTATATAGTGTATCAAAAAGATGCACACTAGAGTTACGGGATATAAAAGATACAAAAAACACTTTTCAAGTTACAATTGCACGGTTGATTCAGATTTTGAAAGTTTTGCCTTGCAACTCTATTCTAATAAATTAACAGAGTTCTATAGTTTTATTGTGGAGGCAGGCAATTGACGAACCAATTTATATATTTGTATTTTTTGTTGTTTTTATTGTCGTTTTGGTTTCTCTTTTAGTCAACAAATGTCAACACCTCAAAAGAATATTTTATACTTGGGAACTAAGTTAGAGATAAACCAAATATTTATTTGGCCATATTTAGTAATTTTTTTTTTTTTAGAATTTCTAGGGTTATTCGGCCTTTTTTCTTTCTTCTTCATCTTCAACCACTGGCCTACACGTTAGAGTAGAACGGTGACGACAACTTCAATAAATGAAGATATAATCAAAGGGAGTGCCAACTCATCCTATCCTTCCAGAATCATAAATCCTGCTCTGATATCTTGCAAGGATTCATGTGGTAGGCTTGGAGATGGAGAGATGAGAAGATTATGGAAACCTTAAATAACAGAAAAATATTTATTCTACAATTTCCTTGCTTTTCTAAATAACATAAAAATATTTATTCTTTCATTTATATCACACTTTATAACTCAAGCATGCAATTGAACTTAGCTCTTTTTGTTAAGGCATCATTGATCATAGGGACATAGTAAAGGGAAAAAAGGATTTTATTTTATTAAGGAGTGGAGATGAGGATAAGAAGGATCAAAGTCATGCACTCACTGATTAGAGAATTTGTCAAGAGAAAGAAGGAACTTCGTAAGCAAAGGCCAAGCCTCGCCGATGCATCTTCCTGAAATTTCACGAACATAGATTCATCACCTTTCCTCCTATATTCCTTTCTCTTTCTATCAGTTTAAGATATGAATGCAAAATATCAATGAAGGCAAGTAACGACAACAAAAAAGCCAACAATAAAAGCCGACAACAGAAATGTCCAAAAACCAGCACAATAAAAAAATTGAGAAAGAGACTCTTATATAGAGTTCTTTTTCCAAACACGATTCAATGCATTTTGGATCCAATATATATCATGCCATGCTCCGTGTGGTGCATTATGATGGCTTGTTGGCTCAAAGAGTCTAGTTGGACTTGAATTCATGAGGTGGAATCATTCAAAAAGTTATATGATCAGAACAAAAAGTCAAGTTGTATAAAGATGGGTGGCATTGATCCTTCGCTCCTTTATCTTCACACCTAACAAAATGATTAAATTTGTTTGTCTGTTGTGTTTCTCAATGAATGATACCTTAACAAAAGTTGTAAAAGATAAGAATATAAGTATAGTACTACTAACTGTTGTAAAAGAATGGATATTATAACGTCTCAGTCCCAATAAACGTAGGACTAGAAATACGTAACGTGTTAGCTGTATGTATATGCAGATTGCTCCAATATATGAAACCTAGTGGGAGTCGGGCTAAATCGAATAATCAACATAACACAAGGCTAGTGCTGCACATATACTTTCATCCAGTTATTTGTATTTGGCCGTAACGTTCCAAGAACATCAGAGGATGTCTGCAACTCATAAAATGACATATTTCCATTCGGAGACTAGATTTGGCTTTCCATACGCAATAGTGATTATCCTCCTCAAAGATTCCCACACTGACCAAGTCATGTCCATAACTTGTCTAGTTTTGTAACTGTTTGAGTCTCTAAATATTCTAATCATAGCGATTACGTTATCTATCCGTGACATGTCTCTTACTAATTGATGATCAGTCAAATACGCAGGTCGTACCCCTATCAAAATGTCTCAAATCGTATAATATGAGTGTCATGGCCAAAGGATATGAAAATATCCCAAGTAGTCCACTAAACCTAAGTCAACATGCATAAAATAATAAAAAGACACGACAAATGACTAACATATGCACCCAAGTATAACTCGAACACACAGTTTATAATATATATGAACTAAACAAAAATGAAACAAATAATATTATGTTGAAAATAAATATAATGAACAATAATATAGCAAGATATACTTGCCTGATGGTGATGTGATGATCTGAAAACTTCCAAAAGGCAAACACGAGAAATCAATGGTAGCAACAATGGTGGAACTTTTGCAAATGTCGAACCTGAAACAAACATATCAACGTTTGCAAAATAACATTAAAAACCAAGATAGGCTACCCATAAGTCGACATAGTGGAAAGACGATAATTTTGGGTAAAAAAACAACGTCCGTCATTGAACCCACTTTGCACCGAAAAGCATGCCAAACTCTATGGTCTCTAAAGTCAGCAAAAAATATGTCTACAAGTCTAGTTTTGATATAAACTTTACGGTATGTCCAGTTATGAATTCTGATAGTCGTGCACAAAATTGTCCGTTAAAACGGATCGTCGGGCTCGCAAAACGACGATTCGGTCAACTGTCTCAGATTCAGACCAAACTTGGATCACAGGACCAGTATAGTGCTGCAAATCCAATGGCACAAGTTTCGTCACGATGTGATGAGCGTGCATAAAGTAATTAAGAAATTTTGAAAAATGTCGATAAGGTAATTTTTGATGGATACGTCTCGAATTCGTTGCATACACGCAACCAATTCGAGTTCTGTCAAAGCTCACACGTCCATGAAATCCATACGCACCTTCCAATGCAACTAGTATGCGATGAATTCGTCCGGATTGTCGGAAAGGATCCCGTATCAGAGTTTTTCGATTTTAAAACAATTTTTTTTTGAATTTTAAACTAATTTTTGACAACAATTTATAAGGAGAAAAATACGAATAATAGGTTTTTGTGAAGCCTCTCATGTTCGATGCAACCCTATTCAATTAGATTTTGAAAGTAGTCGATATGTTGTTCATAAATCAACTTCCAAATAGGGCATTTTGGACAGTTTAAATATTCCAAAATCATGTTTTTCCTCGATTTTTTATCGCAATTTTCATAGCGTACATCATAAACTAAAATAAACTAATTGAAAAGAAATGTTGGGGTTAGGTTGGATACGTACCAGTGAAATCGGTTCGCAAAATTGTCGAACGACGGGGAAGAAAAGGCGTTGAGATGTCGATGTGACCGTTGATACAGGATCTTGTAACAATTTTCACAAAACAAGTTTCACCATAGCAATATCTTACTCATTACTGGCGATATCAGCATTTCTTCACTATATTGTTTCAATTGTTTATCTACGGATCATCCCACAAGTCGCTAATTTCCTCATTCAACAATCGGTGTAGTAGTAGTTAACCAATTGTATACTAGTGATTTATTGATTATCGATGCATAGAGATGATTGCAACACACATTTATTATTATTGATATAAATGATTATCTATTGATGGAGAGGTCCCTTCGTACAGTGTATTAACATATGGGGATCTTTTTTGCTAACAGTAAAATTGCAATACCTCAATCTAACAATTGTATTCAAGAAATGTTCAGACTCATTTATCACATAGTTCTGATGATGAAATTTGTAAGAGATGTGAAGGTAAGTATTACTAAGGACACTGGGAATTAGACATATTTGATGATGATAAATTGAAAACCTAATGAAATAGTAAAATGTGAGGAAATATTTAATCATGAAATCTCATACTAATTATTTGCAAGAAATATTGATATTGTATCACTTTCCTAAGACGATTTTTTTAAAGGTCAACTCAAATTTGAGTTACTCTTTCTCACAAACTTCACAAGTAATATGGCAAAAACAAAATTCATGATACTTGTCACAATTTATTTGTATTAATAAAATACATAGGGTTAGTACATAACATTACAATTGCCAACCTTTGCCTGTACAAAAATCACAATCTGATCCTTTAAATGGTGGATATCAAAGTGATTGGGGGTCAAAAATGTATAGGAATTGTTGAGATTCCTAGAGGCTAAGTACGTTGAGAAGAGAGACTCTATTTTGGATTAGCCGTCTAAACAAGCACTCTAATCCAGCCTCCACATCTTCAAAGCAATAGCTGTTGTATGGACCATCCTGATCTTGCTTCCTATTACAAGCTACTTTTCTCAAGTTGATGACTTTGGAAACAAAGGACCACCCTTGTGTCTTTTCCTTCGGTCTTGGCATTGACAAGAATGACAGCATTGAACTGAGAAGAGAGATGGTGAGATCTCTTGCTTCTATCAGTACCGTAGCGACGAAGGAGAGATCAGAAACGTTACCAATTGGAGGACACGATCTGCATATACCTTCTACCTTCTTCAATTAATTTTGACATTTCTTGATGTTGTTTCTTGTCTCCGTTTTAGAGCATACTTGAGCAAGGAGAAATTCTTCAGAAGAAGCGGATGAGTCTCCTCTTCTACGGATAGCAGAATGGAGTTCTTGAACATGCTCATCGACTATGGCCATGTTTTCCTTGGTGGCACCACATATATCCAACAGTCTAACGGACACATGAAGCTCCTTTTCCAGCCATTTCTTTTTGTTGGGATAAGAAAAGGCTTGCAGAATGTTTGGTAGGTGAAGGAGTTCATCAATGCATCGGTATAAATCTCCAAGACCAAGTAAATCACTGCAAGCATTTTTCATTGTTCTGGAGGATTTCGTTGCTGCTGCGGATGTAACTGCACGAATCTTCAGCTTGTTAAGCTCTTCTTCGACCTTGAACATGAGGGGATGGGAACTTGACGGCATGCTAATGGATCGCATATGGAAATTTTTGCCGCGGACTGAAGCAGAAGTAGCCATTCTTGCTTGTTTCTCTGTGAAACCCTTTGGCTTGAGTTGAAAAATATGTAAAGTGATAGATGGAAAGAATACTTGGGCTATACTTATAGAAGATGGCATGGCATGGCAGCAAACACCAGTTGACCTGTGAAGATGGGAAACACCTAGAATCTTGGCAACCTATGGGTATGTGTTAGGGATGTACTAGTTTATTACACGATCGTGTACAATTTCAGACAAATAAATTGGAACTCGACTCTCTCCACGTTTCTCTGCCTTCTATTTGTGGCTTGAAGCATGAATGAGAACCACATGATGTATCTCTTTTCTGATGTCTCCGTTTTATTATTGTAGCAAACCATATCATGTCGATATCCAAATGATGCTTCTATGGCTTTGCAGAAGCTGTTAGCTTGTCATTGACACCTCGATTTCATTGCGTTTGCAAATATCAATTCTGCCTTCAAAAGGGGATCACTACAAGAATATCAATCATTTACGGCACGCGAAACGTGCCGTAAATGAGATTTTATGGCATACATTTTGGTGCCGTAAAAGCTCATGCCGTAAATGAGCCTATTATTTACGGCGCATTCTGAATGCCGTAAATGTAAACATATTAATGCCATAAATGTCTTTTTTACAGAATCTTGACGACCATTTACGGCATATTTTGTGTGTCGTAATTGCTCTTTCATGGCATACATGTGCGCGCCATAATAGATATTTTTCACTGAATTTCAACAACCATTTACGGCCTATTTCGTGTGCCGTAATTGCTCTTTCACGGCATACATATGTGCGTCGTAATAGATATTCGCGTTGGGTCAAATACGGCATATAGATGCACACCGTAATAGTTATTCGCACATGATCAAATATAGCATACATTTTGATGCCATAAATGATTTTTTTGATATTTACCATTTATGACATATGTAGCGTGCTGTAAATAATATTTTATAAATTTTTTTATCTAATAATAATAATAATAATAATAATAATAATAATAATAATAATAATAATAATTATTATTATTATTATTTTCATACCAATCCGGCCTATTTATTTGAGCAAGGATATCAATGGTAAACAAAGTATATAACATAACAAACATAAGTTAAAGAAATAGTTGATCACTGACATATAATCTCAATCAAACTACAAAAGTGAAACGTAATTCCAAAGAACTCAGACACGTGATATCATAAAAATAATCAGATTCAATAGCCAAAATACATTAATAGCAAACAAAAGGCCATGCCAAAGTATCATGCCATATTGTTTCATGAATTACAAAAGTATTTTAGTACTGAATTATAAGAACAATACAATATTTCAATACAAATTGAGCTTGTTTCATAATTTGTCCTACTTTGGGGAAAAAAATATAAATTGTCTTCTATGACAAATTTCGGCTCAAATGGTTGCAGAGGTAAAGCTTCAAACACAAAACCCAAATATTTTCATTGATTGATAACCTGCACAAACATAAAATGTGTTTTAGTTCATTATATCCAATTTGATGCATATATAAACACAACAATGAAAAAATATACAGTAATGACAAATCATTTGCTCTAATAATTGCTAACTTGCAAGACCCCAAGAGGCAAAGTTAAAGGACTAAAGAGACCACAAGAATTGTTTGAATCCTCATAATCCAGTAATGACAAATCAATTCCTCATTGTGCAGTGTAAAGAAAATTCAGATAATAAACAAGTTGGACAACAATCTTCAATTCATCAAGTGAGTTGACGAGGACAGAACATAGCTTTGCCTGCATATGAGAAAGGAAGGGACCAATAGTCACAAGTGCCAAGAATATAAAGCTTGCATGTTAATGGGAGGTCTTGAAGATTAGATGCAATAGAAGACATAAGTAAGAATGATCCTAATGGCAATGAAATTGAAATCAGTGAGATGCTTCAGAAGGTAGCACATGAGAAGACTATGAAAAACAATGAAGATGTCAGTTTGCCTTTTGAAAATATGGAAATAATGAAATATACAAGGCCTTCCTGTGGCATCAGATACCTCAAAGGAAATATAGGGACCAGCAGAGCTGTAGGTGCAATGGCAAGTCTATACTTAGTATATATTTTTAACAGAACATAAAATTCCAGATTTTGTCCAGATTTTGTGCAGTCCAAATTTTGTCCAACTTACTCCTGCTAAGAAAAAACATTGTGCAGTCCAGATTTTGTCCACATAAAGGACATTTCATTCAAGCTTTTATTCAAGCAGAACAGAAAATTCCAACTATACTTAGTATATATTTTTATTCAAGCTTTCAAGACTAACCTCATACAGTAAATGTCCACATTTTATTGTGCAGTCCAGATTTTGTTTTTAAACCTGTAGAAGAAAAAGAATCACATAGTTTAAGAAATTCTTAAAAATCACACTTTTAGAAAAACTTGAGAAAAATGCAGTTTTACCTCAAATAAAGAAGCCTAATCCAATTTGATGTATTTGATAGGCCATGCAATCGTACTTTGTTCAGCACAAGCAAGTTTACCGAACTCAGATGTTGGTCGATACAAAACAATGTTATCAATCACATCGCGAACCCAACTGGCCTCCCATTGTCATGGCTCTGGCCAAATACCCTGCCCAAGCTAGCAAGGAAGAACAAGGCCCAAAAGCCAGAACCCAACAGCTGGAAGAGGCCACCAGCTGCTGCCATTACCAATGAAAAGAAAGAGTGGAAGGAATGGGAATAGAAAAGAAATTGATTTTTGCTCAATGGACCCCCAATGTCGATATCGGTCAATATCAGTTTTGGCTGGTATCGGATCATGACATGTCAAACCATATTGGTATCGGCCGTATCGGATCGTTATCTGCTGATACTACAAAGTACAAAGTGTGGTTTAATCATTTCCAAAATTTACAGATTAACAAGTCACAAGTGCTATTGCTATTCCAGACCACAGATTTAACTTTATTCTAAAAAATGGTTTTTTGTCCTATAAACCTATCATCACACTGAACATGTCCGAAACCACAAATATAACCTATAGCAAAGGCAACAATATACACAGGCTAAACCTATCATCAGCCTTCAGAATGATACAAAATTTAACTCAGGTATCTGCAAGGCAACTGATCAATGATACTGAAAAATATTCCTTCTCTTACCATCATAAATCTCAGGTACACTTGATAAACACATTTGCATGAATTTCTGCATATACTTAAAGTAGCCGATACATGCACTTCATAAACAAACACATATGGCATTTTGCTAGGTGCTTGTAGTGTTCTAAATAGAGGTCTAAATAGATAATCTACCTTCTGTGGAAAGGTGGAAGACAAAAACCTTCACAGATGGTGACGAAAAATGAAGTAAAATAGCTTGCTCTCTGTTATTTCCCAGGAAAATGCATCTTATTGTAGATATATTCTTTCACGTACATCGTCTTTTGCTGATTGTTGCTCGAGTCATTGAACAAGGATATTTACAAGTTAAGGTTATTGGAGAGCCCAAGCTCAGAAGTGTGTCCCTTTCTGCTGGGCTAAAGTACTCTTTATAAAGTAGCTTCTCTGCATCTCCTGATACTTTCTATCACTTTCAAAATTCTTTACATTTGACAATTCCAATTTTCATTGTATGCATTCCAAATGTGTGTTTGTTCAGTTGAAGGCAATTGACACATAGCAGATGCTAGTTTAGACATTGCAATGCAATAATTAAGAAGCCTAAAGAGAGAGCATTGCAGGAAAATATGTTTTGACTAGTGCCCAGTTTTAATGAAATTATTAACTTTGATCTGCTGCTGATGCCATTTCATCAACAAAAGAAGAAAATAAGTGCATTATTGATATGGAGACGCTGCAAGTCAACGTATCAAAGAATGGTGTGGTCATTCAAAATATTTGCAACTTTTCAGTCACCTATTTGCATATTATGGTTTCAAGCTTCTTTCTATTGTTGAGCCTTGGCTGCCAATAATTTGTAACAATAACATAAAAGGAAAGGACAGGATTGGAATATTGTACATAGGTTAAGTAGAATGCATTCATAAATGATCTAACAGTATTTAAGCCAATGAGAGGCCTAGTTATTCATTAAAAGAAATGAAAATAATAAACTATCTATAGAAACCAATATCTTGAAATTTCCCAAATGATACCTCAAATGAAATCGAAGGTCGAGGTCAAGCAAATGAGAAAAAACCTGCAAGAGTGATTTTTTAAGATTTAAATTCCAGTGCTCAATGAGAAACAGAATCAAGTTACAACAATTATGTGTCGGTTCAACGTAGGTCCAATATTTTCTGTTTGTTATTGAGGACTTGATGAATATAATTCAAACAAATCAAAACATAATACTTCGTGGTTGTTAAAAATCTTACTTCAAATAAACAGTAAGATACTACATAGTGTTCTGATGCAAAATAGTAAGACTAAACATCGATTGTAGACTTAGCATTTTCCAATCATCAAACATTTAGGCAGAAGCAGCTGTTACCAAACATCTATTGTTGTTGCTTATCATTAAAAAAAATTATAAGCAAAAGCAGGCAAAATAAGCCATGCTAAACCAGCATAAATCCTTCAGATTCCATAGTTTCTACTTATATGTCCATCCTTGAAATTAATCCTTCTCTAGTCACATAAACCAACACAATATCATTAACACTAATGACGGCACCTCGTTTTTAAATAGAGATTAAAGGGTAGGTTATAACTAATGCCATAATATATGTCCCTAATCATCTTAATATAAGAACAAGAAACTTGTGTCTTATTCAATCCCATCATAAATATCATCTTAAAATTAGAAAGGTCTCTCTACTACAACCAACACGGTGGAGGCATACTACCACTTCCAAAGGCCACAAATACATTAAGGTCATCATGGATGTCGTTCCAAATGAAAAATTCAGCAAAGTTCCACATTAAAAATTCAGCAAAGTTCCACATGAAAAATTAAATAAATGTTCGTTTAGTCGTGCAGTTTACTAGCCATACCACACTCTGTAGTCTTGTAAGTTATAACATTAAAATACTTACTAGAGCAGGCTACGAAGATGTAATGCCCCGCTCCGCACGGCGCATTACGCTGAAACGTTGACTCAGCGAGTCGCGTTGACCCAAAAAGGAATGTATCGATGCAAAACAATACGAGAGTTAAGTTGTCCCGAGCAACGCATCGAACTAAGTCGATGCGAAGAGTTACGTCGACCCGAGTAATGCATCGGACTATGTCGATACGAAGAGTTGCCTTGTCCCTAAGAATGCATCGAGTGAATCGATGCAAAGCGCCGCGTTGCCCCGAAGGATGAGTGCATTGAATCGGCTCGAAGATTCTAAGAAATCGAATCGACCAAGACGCAAGTCCGAATCGAAGCAAGTATTGATTTTAGTTGGTTTCGTGTGCAGGTCATACTTTGACGGGAAAATATTAGAGGTCGATCTTTTGCAATATTTAGTAAGGGGTCCGCGAAATCAAATCGTCGCCTTGCGACGGGCCGAGACTTGGGCACGCTAAGACAAATCGGATGAATGATTCAATGAAGCACGAAGTGCTCGAATGGCTAAGTCAGGAGAGTGGCCGTGCAACAAAGTTAGGGAATCGAGCCGCATCGGCTTAGCGAAACGACGAAGGCATATCGACTTAAGGTGGGATGATTGACTTCTTTTTACTCCTTCATTCGATAAGTCGACTATATCATTGTATGCTAAGTTAACCTATCGACGCCACGGGCATGGCCGATCGGAGATAAAATCATAGTGTGAGTCGAACACTAAGTTAGAACAATTGAAATGAAACGTGCATCAATATGCACGAGTCGCTATGGGATATTGGATATCGCTAAGGCGAGCGTCCCGGTGCGCAAGCCGCAAGAACATAGGATAACTGTAATCGGCAAGTGCCTTAGTGCACGAACCATACCGTGCCTTTGCTGCACGAGTTAGACGGCTAGAACATTGAAAGACAATAGGCGAGCGCCCTAGCGCGCGAGCCCCGAACATTGAATGCTAAGTTATAGAACATAGGAATATGGTCGGAACGTGCCTACGTGCACGGAATAATAAAAGATGGCTTCGTTGAGAGAGAATACAGTTGTGGCATGAATGTGGCGGAACTGTCGGATATGACATGGTGCCTCGAAAGGTGTTCAAGACCTTCGGGTCGTTCGGTTGACGAGCATTGAGTTGAGGCACGATGCCATTGAAACATTGAAACGAAGCAAGAAACATAAGAACATAGAAAGTTAACGAAAGAGACGCGAGATGATAAGTCTGAGTCTCGGACTCAAGACTATGTTTGGTTGTTTGAATTTGATGGCTTGAACGATAGGGCGTTGCATGGTCGATTGGAATCGGCTCGAGATTAATGTGATAATAACTCGTGTACGAGTGTTTCCCCCAAACGGATATTTACCGGATGTGCCCCGGAATCGATTGGCCGCGGAGGGATTCGAATAATCTTTGTAGGCGCACATCAAACTAGATGGGAAAAACCGCAAATGATGGTATACAGCAGAAACATTTCGGTTGTTTTGGGATTGTGACCCAACTCGTGAAATGCCGTGCAGCCCAACCAAATAGAGAGAAAAGAAGGAGAGAAAAGAAAGGAACTCCTTTAGTCCATTCCGACGCGGATACGCCAACGGCCTTCATATAGTTAAGGAACAATGGGTCGAAAGTATAGGCGCAGATGCGTCCCGCATAGAGATCCTTCTTAGAGATGCACATATAACATGACAGGGAAGGATTACGGCGTATTCACCTTGCGTCGGTGCAAGGGCGAGTGCGTCGACTTGGTAAGTCGCGCCACGAATCAAACACGAGATTGCTTGTTTGCTTGTCTATTCAATTTGATAACATGATGCTATGATAACATGCTTTACGCTTTCAAAGATGCCATGAAATTACCCTAAGGAGAACATAGCAAGATCATAAGCTAAGTTGCATGATTCAACGTAAATATTAAAGATGTTGGTTTGGAGAGATGATCTTTGTTATCAGTACATGCGAGGACGAACGTACTGATCCCCCACCAGCTTCATGCAGGGTGCAGGGAATGGATGCTCGTGGCGAAGCGTTGCTTGAACGTGTTAAGGCTTGGAATGCCGAAGCACATTGAAACGTGCTATCGCATTGACGCTCGGACTATGCAGCTGGATTGATGCGGCCGAGATATAGAAGGCATGATGTATGGAACGGTGAAATCCTTTGTGGGCAAGAGAGAACCTGAGTGTTGTAGCCAATCTGGCATATATAGTTAGGCTATCGAAAGCCTTTGTAATCTCAGTTTCGAATATCAATAAAGAGAATTGTTTCATATATTCTGTTTCCTTTCGTTGTTAATATCGAATCAAAAGATAACCATTTGAGAACTTGTCATCTTGCCTTGCACGAGCGCAACTCCAGGCTCGTGCGGCATCACGCCCCCTGCGAGGACGATGATTCGGGTGATTCCGGGTCGGGGCGTGACAAATTAGTATCAGAGCTCTAGGCTCAATTTCTTCTGGACGCTCGCTTCACTACAATTTGAAAAGTTGCCTACCACCACTTGATATCACTCTTGACTCTACTCGATGCCATACTGGATGTTCCATACAATAAGTCTAATACAATCGTGAAATTTTGTCGCATGTGTTTTGGAAATTTCATGATGTTTGCTAAGAAAGTCGCGAAGGGTATATTGCATTGAATGCAACGAGCCGTAAAAAAATGTTAGTTGCTGCAAGCACAACAAATTGTGAAATACGATTTGAGATGTCGCAATGTAACATGTTGAAAGAGAAATAAAATGATGTACGAAGTGCAGCGAGTTAATGTGAATATGCGTTAAAATGAAAGTGAGAAGTGATAGCCAATACCGAATGTGTTAAACGGATTGCGTATTGACTTGGAAAGTCGAGAGTAAATTGTTGCACGAGGTGCAGGAAATGTTGGAAATAATCGTTGCACGATGTGCAACGCGTATTGAAAGTAAAATTATTGCACGTGGTGCAACGCATATCAGATTAATCGTGGCACGAAGTGCAAAGGAAATTGGAAATAAATCGTTGTACAAAGTGAAATAAAAGTGTCGGAAATAAAATCGTAGCACGATATGCAACGCGTATCGGAAGTGAAATTTGTTGCACGAGGTGCAACGTGTGTCTAAATAAATTATTGCACGAGATGCAACGTAAGGAAAGAATTGAAATCATAAATCGATAGAACGAATCGTTCGGTTGCACACCAAACTTATGTTGGCAAACGAGAACATTGACCGAGTTGCGTCGAATTTGATAGAATCAAAGTTACGGTTGTGATCAAGCACGATCACTGCGGAAATCGTGAGTCGGAAGAGATAGTTGGTCTATACTAAGTATAGCGCGAGGGAAATGGCTTGAATTCCGAGTGGTATATGCCATACCACGTAGGCGATGAATGACTCGATTCCGAGTGGTATATGGTATAGCACTTGTGCGATAAATTTCATCGACGCGTTGTGAGAATTGCGGAAGGTATGTCCGCAACGGACGGAAGAGTACCGAGACTCGATTGGAAATTTGTATGACGGTATGTTGATGCAAGTGTTCTTCGAAAATCGGTTGGGACGGTAAGGCGAGACTCGTATCGATGAACGATACGTCGAACGAAAGTTATAAGTTGGTCGGACGACCGAGATTAGAGAAACGATTATGCCTTGATGCAATGATCGGATCGACAGGAAAGGAAAAACTCGAGCTTACGAATGAGTCGCACGACTTGCGATCTCGATAGGAAATGTTTGGCTAGGCAAATCGAATCGCACGACTTGCGATTTCGATAAGAATGTTGGGCGATATGAATTGTGATCGAATCGTACGATGTGCGACTTCGGTGAAGAGTTGGTGGACGTGAGAAATCGTGCCTAAGAAATAGTTGGATTACGTACGACGACACTCATTTGAGTACGACTAAAAAACACGCAAAACTTAGAGGGCGTGATCGTATAACTCGAGGGTTCGATGTTGGATAATCGGTAACTCAGTTACGCGATCAAAGTATAGCGGGATGCGACGAATCGGAAAACAAGTTGATGCGTATGGAAGAGTTGTTGCGAACTTGGAAGTATGCAATGCGAGTTAAGTTGACGTTGAAAACGGATTCAAAGTTTACCCTTACGTTATCGAAATGGATACGACATATTGAGATCGATACGTGAGGAAACGTAAGCGATGTGAGAATACAAATGGAGTGCGCCTTGCGCTATCGAAATTTTGTAAGTAACAATACGAGAAAGAACGAACTGGTTGATCGTGAACTTTGCGATTGATCGAGACGAGACTATAAGTCATCGACGATTGCTCGATGCGTATAGCATCTCGTGTGTCGATCCACGAATAAGATAGACTCGAATTCGATACGAGTAGATGTTTCGTAAATTGCGGAATCATCGACGGCAGTGCATGACTTGACTCGGAGGATAGTTGCGCATCAGTTGCGCCGATAGAAATGGTTGTGTCCGAAATTGGGTATTCGTATAGAATCGTCGGAACGTGATTTGGCTCCGAAATAAGATATAGCATGGTCCGTATTAAACTGTCCTTCGTTAATGATCCACAATTATCGAGCGTAGCTTCGGGGCAGCTGACCCTAGAAGACTTGACCGCCAAATCAAATTGAATGCTGTAGACCGTAAGATGACCCATGCGATATCACATATGGGATTGTACCGATAACAAATATAACATGGTGCATATTGATGATAAGTCTAGGCGATTGCGAGGAACGTGCTATGCACAAGAGGGAACGATAAGGGAATGACTTACGAGTCATGTCGTTAGATTCGGATTCACCTTGCAATTGAGCTTGTGTGAATCGAAATTATGTACTACTAAAATATCATCAAATAGCGACGTACTGTAGCGACGACAATAAATGGCGTCGTCAGTAGCGACGTCATTTTAAACACTTCGCAAAACGTCGCTGTCTAGCGACGTTCTGCGACAAGAGGGTACTACGTCGCCGAAAAGCGACGTTCAGCGACATATTTTATGTACATGTCGCCAAGTTGGCGACGTTTAGCGACGTCAAAATGTGACGTCGCTAAGTTATTTTACTTAGGGCACGCAGCTGCCTTCTTTTCCCCTCATTCTCACTCGAAAACCCGAAAATTTCATTTCCCCCCCCACCCCCCCAGCGACTCCCTTCCCCTCTGTCAGTCCCCCCCCCGGCGACCCCCTCCCCCCCGGTGACTCCCTCCCCCTCCGGCGAGCTCCTCCTCTTCGAGATCCTCCTCCTCGAGCTCCTCCTCCCCTAATTCGACCTCCTCCTCCTCTTCCTCAGGTAAACCCTAACCTAACTCCTCTCCTTCCTCCTCCTCCTCTCCTACGGATACACACACACGCACACGGACACACACGGACACGGACACACACGCACACACACACACAGACACGAACACACACACACGCACACACACATACAGACACGGACACACACGCGTGGACACGTGCATGAGACTGCACTGTGTCATTTGTGTTCGTGTGTGTTAAAAAATAATTTGGACATAATTGTGTCCTGTTTTGGTGGACACTCGACACGTGTGACTCTATGACACATACACATATCATTACCAACCATTAGATTTTGCTATTAATTGAATTTGGATTTCGAATTTGGTTTATCTCCAATTTTCTGATACGTAGTTCACTATAAATTAATTTTCTGAGATTAACATTGGTTTAAACTGATTTTGAATGATTAAACCATTATGATTAATCCCATATCTTCTCTGAGAATTAATGTGCATGTTAGGGTTCACATTGATTGGGGATTCTTGGGTTTTCGTATGCCATTGACTGTCAAAACTGAGAACAGTTTTAATACACTATTTTCACATATTGGCACACACACATTACACTGAATTTTCTCGAGAAATTATGCACTATTTTATTGTCAGATATGACTTGACCATCTGGACGACGCAGAGGATTATATATTAGGCAGCCCCGTCAGCCTCGGGCTGGGGATGGAGAGGGCAGTTCCGTATCCTCATCCTCATCTCCGAGTACGCCAGTGTACCGTTCTGTTCCCGGTCCATTACCGGGACAGGCTAGTTCTAGCAGGTTGGCGACTCCTCCCTCGTCGTCCAGCCTTCCTGATCCCGCGTCCAGCATCCCTGATCCCCCGTCCAGCATTCCTACTGTCGACGGCTCTATAGAGGGAGCCCGCGCCGATCATATGGAGGACGGCGATCAGACTGATCCTGTCCAGGCAGGAGGTGAGAGCGACCCTCCATGCACTCCCCCGGGCGAGACGCATATGGAGATTTGGACGGACGGGCCTATGAAGTAAGTTAATTAATTATTATATATTTCTCAAATAATTATATGTACATATATATTCATGAAAAATTATTATTGTATAGATATCGACCTTCTGCAGTACAGAGACAGCTGGGGACATTTGTGAGACAGAACTATGGTGGGCCTTGGCTCAACTATTCAGATGCTCCCGCAGATAGGAAGGCCTTTTGGTTCGCCCACTTCAAGGTAAAATTTTTTTTTATTTTTAAATTTTAATAATCATTTGTGTATATTATACAACTTTTGTATTTTACTTCTTGTAGAGGACCTATTTCTATCCACCACACCGGGCGACGAGGATCGAGGGCCAATTTCCTGCCGTCATAGCCAAGCTCATCCGTGATGCGATCGACGACCAGAAGCATCGTGATCGCACCGGACATCCGATCCAGGGTTGGATTACGCCAGAGCAGTGGACTGCGATGAAGGCTAGATTCAGCGAGCGCCAGTACCAGGAGCGGTCTGAGAAGGCCAAGGTGGCACGGTCGAGCGCCGGTAAGTGGTGTGGTGGCTCCATTCCGATGACGGAGCATTTTCGTCGTCTGGTACGTTTCCTATGACGGACATTAATTTATATATAGTTCGATATAATGTTTAATACTAATAATAGATAATATATTTTAACAGGTAAAGAAGGGTGAGGACCCGAACATGGTGACCGTCTTCCTGGTCACCCATCGGAGGGCTGGGGACTTCATTGACGAGAGGGCGACGCAGGCATATGTATGTTCTATTCAACTAATATTAACTGACTATAATTTAGAAAACAGGAAAATAGATATAAATATAGACTTAAGTAAACACTTACACGTTAGCAAACATGTTCTAGGCCGAGTTTGTTCGGCTACAGAAGGAGGCGGCTGATGCTGCTGCTGCTGCTAGTGCGTAAGCAGAGGGAGGGGCTGGTACTTCCTCCCAGCCGCCTGTAGAGCCATTGCCGGACGAGCTCTGGATGACCGTCGTTGGCGGTCTTCAGAAGGGTACGTACTACGGTACGGGATCCTACGGCGCGTATTTGGCTTCGGAGTCATCCCGGGCCCCCTCTGTCAGTGCGTAGTCTCCGACTACGCAGGCGTCGTCACGAGCTGAGGATGTTCGTCGTCAGATCGAGGAGCTGCGTCGTGAGTTACAGCAGCAGATTTCTGATACGATCGAGCGACGATCCGACCCTCCGATTGTCACCGGACGATTTGATGCGGTCGAGCGCAGTATACAGGAGCTGATGAGTCTGCATCAGGCTGCAGCTGCCAACTTGCAGACGCTCACCGAGTCTACGCAGCGCACGGAGCGTAGACAGGTCGAGCTGGACGGATCGCAGAGGAGCCTTTCTCTCTTACTCGCTCAGTATACTGAGAAGGTGGTGAGTACCCTTGCTGCGCATGGTGAGCGACTGCGAGAGCTGGAGTAGGTACGTCCTCCGGGTCCATCGACGGCGCCGACTCCAGATACTGTACTGCCTCCGGCGCCGACTCCAGACATTGTACTACCTCCTACTGCCCCTACGGTACAGCTCACCAGGAGCAGTATGACTACATTCTATCCCAGTTGCGCGGCAGGGGTCCGCAGTGATTTTATTAGTTTTTTATGACTTGTATGTATTGGCCCTATGGGCAAATTGTTTATTCATACACTGTTGTTTATACACTTGGTGGGAGACTTTTTATCATCTTTTATTTTTATTTGACTCTATTGGATGTTTGTGAGGATGTGTGTCTGTGATATTTACTTTGCACTGCCTCCTATTTTTATTATGATTTTTACTTTGTCATATCTGCGACGGGATGACAAATATACCTACGCTGGGTTATAAGCGATGATCTGATATACAAAGGTGATGCTGCCAAAATTTTAAAAAAATATATTATGTATTTTTGTTATGATGTGTGTCTGTGTTTACAGTGAATGTGAAATACAGTGTTCAGAACCATCGACAGTTTCAATTACTGTTGTATGTTTTATCTTGGATAGAAATAGCAACAGTTCAGGGTGCACTTCTGAGAGCTTCATTTTTACGTCCTTCACTTTCTCGGACGTCGTAAAGGTTCCCGAGAAGGTGAAGGACGTGAAGAGGAAGCTCTGAGAAGTGCACCCTGAACTGTTGCTCTTTCTATCAAAGATAAAACATACAACAGTAAGCGAAACTGTCGATGGTTCGAATACTGTACTTCACACACACTGTAAACACAGACACACAGCATAACAAAAATATCAATTATATTTTTTAAATTTTTTTATATTAGCAACGTATAGCGACGTTCTGCGACGTACTGCGACGTCACACAGACATCGCTATACGTCGCTAACTAGCGACGTTACGTCCCTCGACGTCGCTAATATACGTCGCTACGTTGCCCACGTGGCCACGTGGATGCCATGCCTCGTCATCATTTATAAACTTTTGAAGCATCGCTAGTTGTCGCTTTACGTCGCAATATTGGCGACGTACTTATACGTCGCTATCTGTCGCTCATTTTGCGACGTCTAGCGACAATTAACTACGCGTCACAAATAGCGACGTTTGGCGACTAAATTGCCATCTGCGACTTGCCTATAAGCGACGTAGGTTTTTCGTCGCTAAATACGTCGCAAATCATTGTTAGCGACGTATTTCCTGTATTTAGCGACGTCTCCTGACGTCGCTAATCTGGGTTATTTTAGTAGTGATGTTCGATGTTGCGAGACGGATAAGTTGGAAATTTGGCTAGTGAATTCCTACTCGTTAGAAAATTGAATGTAAGACGCGTCGTTAAGACATTCGTGTCAAGGCGATCGTTGCCTTGAGCACCATCTCCTTGATGTAAACTTTCGTGTCGAATAGATTGTGACCTTTGTGCAATGTCAATTTAAACTTGCGTCGGGAAAATCTAAGCACGGTTCCTTGGAAAGTAACCTAGCGGGCGTAGCCCTGAATGTTGATGCATTTGCAAGTCAACAAAGAAAATCGTATCGAGACAAGTTGCAAGCGAGACTTCGGAAATAGTTGGACAGCGACGTCGAACACAAGGCGTTGCGGAGACTCGTTGTGATTGGATGCGCGACGGCTTGACGCGACGCATAGAGTTGGTAGTCCATATGAAACATACGAAATGAGAAATACGATTTTGAATCGCATAGCGTTATGCAATGAAATTACGAGAACAAGTACTATGGATAAGTCCGATCGAGAGTACGAGATGGCAAGCATAGGATTGAAATTTACCTGTCAGCTTTGTTCCAATTTGCTACGACTGGACTTGGTCGAAATACACATATCTTCGGGATGCCTTGAATATAGGTACGAATCCAAATCGAGTTGTATCCAAATTCAAATCGAGCTGCAGGGATGACTTTGAAATGCTAGTGAAAAGCTTGCGAGATATTATGAAATCGAACATCAATTGTGGGGCGAGATAGTGAAACGATCTATAAAACACTTAGTCGGAGTATTGGTTTTGGTTCGAGGACGAACCTTGTTTTGAGTGGTATATTCTATAATGCCCCGCTCCGCACGACGCATTACGCTGAAACGTTGACTCAGCGAGTCGCGTTGACCCAAAAAGGAATGTATCGATGCAAAACAATACGAAAGTTAAGTTGTCCCGAGCAACGCATCGAACTAAGTCGATGCGAAGAGTTACGTCGACCCGAGTAATGCATCGGACTATGTCGATGCGAAGAGTTGCCTTGTCCCTAAGAATACATCGAGTGAATCGATACAAAGCGCCGCGATGCCCCGAAGGATGAGTGCATTGAATCGGCTCGAAGATTCTAAGAAATCGAATCGACCAAGGCGCAAGTCCGAATCGAAGCAAGTATTGATTTTAGTTGGTTTCGTGTGCAGGTCATACTTTGACGGGAAAATATTAGAGGTCGATCTTTTATAATATTTAGTAAGGGGTCCGCAAAATCAAATCGTCGCCTTGCGACGGGCCGAGACTTGGGCACGCTAAGACAAATCGGATGAATGATTCAATGAAGCACGAAGTGCTCGAATGGCTAAGTCAGGAGAGTGGCCGTGCAACAAAGTTAGGAAATCGAGCCGCATCGGCTCGGCGAAACGACGAAGGCATATCGACTCAAGGTGGGAGGATTGACTTCTTTTTACTCCTTCATTCGATAAGTCGACTATATCATTGTATGCTAAGTTAACCTATCGATGCCACGGGCATGGCCGATCGGAGATAAAATCATAGTGTGAGTCGAACACTAAGTTAGAACAATTGAAATGAAACGTGCATCAATATGCACGAGTCGCTATGGGATATTGGATATCGCTAAGGCGAGCGTCCCGGTGCGCAAGCCGCAAGAACATGGGATAACTGTAATCGACAAGTGCCTTAGTGCACGAACCATACCGTGCCTTTGCTGCACGAGTTAGACGGATAGAACATTGAAAGACAATAGGCGAGCGCCCTAGCGCGCGAGCCCCGAACATTGAATGCTAAGTTATAGAACATGGGAATATGGTCGGAACGTGCCTACGTGCACGGAATAATAAAAGATGGCTTCGTTGAGAGAGAATACAGTTGTGGCATGAATGTGGCAGAACTGTCGGATATGACATGGTGCCTCGAAAGGTGTTCAAGACCTTCGGGTCGTTCGGTTGACGAGCATTGAGTTGAGGCACGATGCCATTAAAACATTGAAACGAAGCAAGAAACGTAAGAAAATAGAAAGTTAACGAAAGAGACGCGAGATGATAAGTCTAAGTCTCGGACTCAAGACTATGTTTGGTTGTTTGAATTTGATGGCTTGAACGATAGGGCGTTGCATGGTCGATTGGAATGGGCTCGAGATTAATGTGATAATAACTCGTGCACGAGTGTTTCCCCCAAACGGATATTTACCAGATGCGTCCCGGAACCGGTTGGCCGCGGAGGGATTCGAATAATCTTTGTAGGCGCACATCAAACTAGATGGGAAAAGCCGCAAATGATGGTATGCAGCGAAAACGTTTCGGTTGTTTTGGGATTGTGACCCAACCCGTGAAAACGCCGCGCAGCCCAACCAAATAGAAAGAAAAGAAGGAGAGAAAAGAAAGGAACTCCTTTAGTCCATTCCGGCGTGGATACGCCAACGGCCTTCATATAGTTAAGGAACGATGGATCGAAAGTGTAGGCGCAGATGTGTCCCGCATTGAGATCCTGCTTAGAGATGCACATATAACATGACATGGAAGGATTACGGCGTATTCACCTTGCGTCGGTGCAAGGGCGAGTGCGTCGACTTGGTAAGTCGCGCCACGAATCAAACACGAGATTGCTTGTTTGCTTGTCTATTCAATTTGATAACATGATGCTATGATAACATGCTTTACGCTTTCAAAGATACCATGAAATTTACCCTAAGGAGAACATAGCAAGATCATAAGCTATGTTGCATGATTCAATGTAAATATTAAAGATGTTGGTTTGGAGAGATGATCTTTTTTATCAGTACATGCAAGGACGAACGTACTGATCCCCCACCAGCTTCATGCAGGGTGCAGGAAATGGATGCTCGCGGCAAAGCGTTGCTTGAACGTGTTAAGGCTTGGAATGCCGAAGCGCATTGAAGCGTGCTATCGCAT
Source organism: Iris pallida (assembly GCA_029216955.1). Taxonomy (NCBI): domain Eukaryota; kingdom Viridiplantae; phylum Streptophyta; class Magnoliopsida; order Asparagales; family Iridaceae; genus Iris; species Iris pallida. Next base: position 10,533,088 of record JANAVB010035820.1, on the reverse strand, counting down.
TGACGCTCGGACTATGCAGCTGGATTGATGCGGCCGAGATATAGAAGGCATGATGTATGGAACGGTGAAATCCTTTATGGGCAAGAGAGAACCTGAGTGTTGTAGCCAATCTGGCATATATTGTTAGGCTATCGAAATCCTTTGTAATCTCAGTTTCGAATATCAATAAAGAGAATTGTTTCGTATACTCTGTTTCCTTTCGTTGTTAATATCGAATCAAAAGATAACCATTTGAGAACTTGTCATCTTGCCTTGCACGAGCGCAACTCCAGGCTCGTGCGGCATCACGCCCCCTGCGAGGACGATGATTCGGGTGATTTCGGGTCGGGGCGTGACAGAAGAGGCACATAATTTATCTGCACCTTCAGAGCAAGGTCTCAATCATCATGGCCAACAAGAACCATCGATAATAACCCATGTTCAAATAAAAAATAAGAACAACCTGCATATACAAGAACAGTAAAAAGAAATCTTCTAATGTTATTTACCGAGTCTTTCAAGCTACCTGTTATAAATGCTATCAACTTCCTTTATATAAGCCGTCTATCATTTCTAAGAAATAGGAGAGAGACTAGACTCACCTGAGATTCAAGCTTGTATGGGTTCGCCAAATGTCTGTCTTCCCAATCCTTCCTGCTTATGCGAGATGTTAATCCCCTCGCAGGACAACAGAATGTAATAAATCTTTGGTAAAATATGAACCATCACTTTTATGGAAAAAAAACTTATTAACACAGAACCAACTACTGAAATGTTGGTGCTTGATACTAACACACGCGTAGCCAATAACAAAAGCATATCATCAATTCACCAAATCTCTGTGCAAGAATTTTAGAAGTCATTCTAAATTGGTGCAATTCCTGGTTCAACTAAACCATAAATAAAAAAGTAAAAATTAGGGCAAGTTGAAGAAATCAAAATATGGAGCATACCGAGATCCCAAACTTCGAACTTGATGTTGTTGTACTGCACGATCTCCACATTGAACCCGATCGCAGAATAACAACCAAAAAAATGCACAAATTAATCAAAAAAAATAAAGATTCGTAAAGGAATTGAAAACCCTACTTGGAATCGTCGATACCACTTCGTCGCTGGTTACGGGGAGGAGGGGGATAGCACATTTCGTACTCGTAGCCGCACTGTGACGTGCGCATGAAGTAGACGGAGTCCCACACGACGCTCCACTCGATCGCTACGACGATCCCCGACCACTGTCGGATGGGGGAGTGGTCGAGAACGGTGGAGGGACCTCCAGTGGAAGATTAGGGCAACGACAAGGAGCCGAGAGAGGACGGCCAGCCGGAGGACCGACGGCTCGTGGTCGTCGGCCTTCTCCATTTGCGTGTCTGATCTGGTTACGAGAGAGGGGAAGCTCGAGTAAACAGAGGGAAAGTTTTGGAGAGAGAGGGAAGGATGAAAATTGAGTGCGGGAAGCATTTTTTTCATTCGCAAGTTTTTTTAACTTTTTATAACTCATAACAGTTTTTAGCATCACAACAAATATAAAAATAATATAAATACAAGATTAAATTTTTAGTAATGGTTTTTTAGTTAGTGTAATAGTAATAGCCGTTACAAAAGTGTCACGGTAATAACCGTTACGAATAGTAGAAAAATTGTGTTACAAATTGGCTATTTTGGTGTAGTGATCAGATGGGAGGAAAGAGGGTTTAATGATCTATATATATTCACTATTCAAATCATATAATATATAATTATATTTTGTAGATCTTTGGTAGATTTTCGGAGGAATAGGTTCAAAATATGGAGACCCAAATCTAGGGTTTATGAAGATTTTCGCGAGAGGGGTTTAGATGAGAATACTGACCTAGAGAGGAGATCTCGGATCTTAATCGTTCGCTTTCGAACTTGAGACCCGAATTAGAAGCAACGACTTCCACCGTAACCTCCTCCGCCTCTGGCTCGACTTTGATTCCTACGACTACGAGGTGGAAGACGATCCAAAGCTTTTCTGTTTTTAGAGGATAGGAGGGAAACTGAAATAGAGGAGGGAAATAACATGCTTTACATATTTTAGATGGTACTTTTTTGTGAAACAAAGGAGGGAACTAAAATTTTGATGGATAATATTTGACAACAGACAGGATTTGCGTTGCTAGAGGGCTAAAAATATTTAGCAACATTGCTTCTTGTTGCTAATGTTAGTGCACTAAGCTAAGAGTGTAGATGAAAAAAGTATTTGGCAACCAAGTATTTTGGCGTTGTTAAAAATATTATTTTGCAACGAATTTATCGTTGCTTATTAGTCTCGAGGTTTAGGCAACATAGACTTGGCAATGCAAATTTTTTTGTTGCAGAAGGACATATATAGCAACAAAATGGAAATTTGTTGCAAAATATTACTTATAGCAATGAAAATTTGTGCGTTGCTCAAAAATTTGCTGCTATATGGGATATTTCTTGTAGTGGTTGCCTTAGCCGGAGCGAATTTTGGTTGTCCTTTATCCCTATTGAAAACATTCAGGTTTCATTTGGGTCTGGTCAACATTAATATTATTATTAAAATTTATATTTGAAATTAAATTTAAATTAAAGTAGTTATATGGACAATTCTATTTTTTGTTTCGCTTAATTACCATTTTATTTTTGTTTCAAAATTTAAATCTCACACTAATTTTAGAAAAATAAACTTATCGCTATATTAAAAATAATACATATCTAATCATTTTTTTATTTTTAAAATAAGGATTGATAAATTTTAATTTAGTTTTAATTTTAATTATAATCTTAACATTAATATTAAAAATTAACATAAATATATAGATTAAATAAGTTATTCTTAATCTTAACATCATGCCAAAATGGAAAAAAAAAATATCGTAAATAAGTTATTCTTAATCTTAACATCGTGCTGGGTAAAAAAGCTGTCAATTACGGCGCGTAAACGCATGCTGTAAATAAGACACCATTCATGGCGTGCTGAGGAACGCCGTAATTGAGATCTCATTCACGGCGCACAAGAATGCATGCCGTAAATAACTTAACATTTAAGGCATGCAAAAACGAATGCCGTAATTAAGTTACCATTCACGGCGCAGGAAAATACGTGCCGTAAATGCGTTTGCAATTACGGCGTGCAGGTAAAACACGCCGTAAAAATACAAAAATTGACTCTTTTATAGCACGCAGAATTGCATGCTGTAAAAGAGTATCATTTACGGCGTACAGGCAATGCGTGCCGTAAATTGTGCGCCGTAAATGATCATTTTTCTTGTAGTGATTGTTTCTGATATTGTTATCATGGGGCTCATCATAACAACGTGTCATTGATCATCAATGGACAAACAATATTACACGATGTTCCCTTGATCAGAAGCACAAGCATGGTAGACACCTAGAATCTTGGCCAGCGAAGCACCCGTGTGCATGCTTATGACTTGAGACAAACTAGAGTGGAAATCAATCAGCTCTATATATCTACGTTTGCTGGCCTTAGTCCACGAAGGAAGCTGGTGGAACCACTTGCATTTCTCTATCTACAAATGTCGTCCGATTAAAGCTTTTATGAATTCAGAAATATTTTCCGACTCTTTCTCAAAAGTAGGTTGGATCCTTCCCTCTCCGATGCGTAACACATTTCATTAATGTAGCTAGAATATAACATTGCCATCTCATACGTGCGTCAAAGATCCAGTAGCTAGCTAGCTACGTGAAATTAAGTCTTGTACGAGTGTCATATATATGCAATCTGCCAGTGATGATAGACACTTCCTTTGACCTAGTAGGATGAAGCTAACCCTAATCTCAATGAAAAAGGTGATAACTAATGCTAGTATGACTGTAGAAAATAATAATGCATTGTTCTCTTTGATGGGGGCTGTTTACAATATATATAGTGTCTACACGATTGGGCTTGGGCTTATGGGCCATATTAACATTAGTTACAAATATAATCTAACACCCCCCCTCAAGTTGGAGCATGCAAGTCACAAATGCCCGACTTGTGAAGGAAAGAATCAAACACATGCTTTCCAAGGGGCTTGGTGAAGATGTCAGCCAGTTGAGAAGAAGTAGGAACATGCGAGGCTATTACGGTGCCATCGCTAAAAGAATCGCGAACAAAATGCAAATCCACCTCAATATGCTTACTGCGCTCATGAAATACCGGGTTCTGAGCCAGGTACAGTGCTGACTGACTGTCACAATACACCGACATAGCAGATTCCTGGCGAACGCCCAAACACACCAATAACTCCTTCAACCATTTTATCTCACAAACAAGCGCAGCAAGAGATCGATATTCAGCTTCAGCGGAAGAACGGGAAACAGTTGGTTGCTTCTTGGTCTTCCAAGAAATAGGAGACCCCCCAAGAAATACCAACCAGCCTGTAACAGAGCGGCGAGTCAAGGGATAACTGGCCCAGTCGGAATCATACCAACCAGAAAGACGGAGATCACAATCAGCTTTCAAAAGAATACCATGTCCCGGTGCATGTTTGAGATATCTGACAACTCTTGAAGCAGCATGCCAGTGATCTTGTCGAGGCTCCTGTAAGAATTGAGACAAGATATCACTACAAGAAAATATAGTATTTACGGCGCGCAATTTACGGCGTGCAGTTACTGCGCGTTGTAAATGATACTCATTTACGGCGTGCAAATATGCATGCCGTAAAAGAGTTGTTTTTTTGTCTTTTTTACGGCATGTTTGACATGCACGCCATAATTGAAGACTCAATTACGGCATCCATTTTTGCGTGTTGTAATTGAACACTCATTTACGGCATGCATTTTTGCGTGTTGTAATTGAACACTCTTTCACGGCATGTATTGATGCGTGTTGTAATTGAACACTCATTTACGGCATGCATTTTTGTGCGTTGTAATTGAACACTCTTTCACGGCATGCATTGCTGCGTGTTGTAATTGAACACTCATTTACGGCATGCATTTTTGCGCGTTGTAATTGAAGGCTCATTTACGACATGCATTTTTGCGCGTTGTAAATGATTGTAATTGTTCATTAAAATTTTTTTAGTTTCCCTCCTAACAAATTTTGCACCCTAAAAAAAATTTATTTCTCCGCTCAAATCAGTATTTCAAGAAAATGTAAAAAAATAGTTTTCCACCTATGTTTTCATATAAAAATGAAAAGAAAATAAAAAAGAATAAAAACTGAGAAAACAACAACAAAAATATTTTAAAAAATAAAAAAACAAAAAAACAAAAATTATTCTTAAAAATGAAAAAGAAATACTATTGAATTTTTTTCCAGAAATAAAATGGAAAAAAGATAATAAAAAGAAAAAGAATTCTAGATCAAAATAGTTTAGAAGAATTATATCTTAAGGGATATAATGATTATATTTTGTGGAAAAATTATTTATTGGAATATAACCAATTTTTGAAAATAAATTTTCATAGCATAAATTAAATGTAAAAATAAAATTTTCATCCTAAATTTGTGTAAAAAGATAAGAATATGATAACAAAAGGCATCTAATAGAATGATAAACATTTAATAACTATCAATTTTATACAAAACAAAAAGTTTAAATTTCAAATTTTTATTTCCCTCTTTACATTTCCCTCCTATATTTTCATTTTCCTCCTAAGAAAATGAACCCTGTCCATTTATTATACATAGAGAGAAATGAATCATAGTTTGTACTCTGATCCCAAAAGTGGGATTTCCTAAATCTTATGGTTCTCCGGCTTCCGACGATGCCCGCGGCTCCTCCTTGCGTCCTCCTCTCCTCCTCCAGTGCCTCCACCGTTCCAACCCATACAGGTGCAGCTTCCAGTTACGAGATGCCGTCAACCCCCGACTCGTATGGCCATCTCCTATTCCAGTTTGCCAACAGGGGGGTCCTCCTCGTCAACGTCTTCACCGACGAGGAGCTGCTGTCTCCCGACTTCCCCGACCCCGGCTACGCCGTCCGCTTCGCCCTCCTGACAGCACCTCCGTCCTCCGCTTCATCCGTGCTCGTCCTCACGAACTACAACTACTTCAAGATCCTGTACTGGCGTCCTGCAGGTGTCGACGGCTGGTCCGAGTTCGAGTTCCGCATCTATCCTCCGGCTTCCGACGTACACATGCGGTCCCTGATCGCGTTTAGGGGGCAGGTATTCTCCATGTCTTCCACCTCCCAGCTGATACTCTTCGACTTCTCCCCTCGCCCTGCGTGGAAGAAACTGGGACTTCCTCTGTCGCACCCCCCGCTGGTCTACACGAGAGACGGAAGTAGGGTCTTCAACAACCCCTCGCTCGTCGAATGCTGCAGCAGCAACGGGGAGGAGCAGCTCATGTCGATCCTCTTTACCGATTCCGGTAGGGGGTCAACGCGCGCCGTGAAGATTGAGGTGCACCGGTTCGACTTGGTAGGGATGCGGTGGACGAGGGCGGAGGAGTTGGGAGACGGTGGTTGGTGTTTATTCCTCAACGCCGCGGTGAGGAACCCGATCCTGTGCCGGAAGCCCGAGAGGTGGGGAGGTAGAGCACGGTCCATGTATCTGGCTGGACCTAGGTTTGATACTTGGATCGTGATACCATTAGAGGATCATGTACCTCTTCCTGCTGCTACTAGCACTGTGCTGGGCGCTCGTGGCGGCTACGGCCGCGTGCGGTCTACCTTCCGGTGATGGAGATCGTCTACTGGGGGATGCGGACGTACCGGATGGTCACGGAGATGCAGCTCGTGGCGGAGGCGGCGGCGACGGCGTTCGCGACGGCCGGGATGGCGACCGACGGGGGGTTCCGGGAGATGCGGAGGGAAGGGATAGAGGAGTTCGACCTCGGCGAGGGCAGGTACTCGGAGACGAGCTTCATCGAGCTGCCTCTCGTTTCATTGTCGTTGTCGTGTTGGCCAGCTCAGGAACAACAGTGCCAACCGGTGGTGCATCCCCATTGAGACCCAATCTGTCATCGTCGGCTGCGTCGCCTTCATATCCCTTCCGTCAATTGCAAATGTGACCATCGACAGCATTCTAGTCCACGCATCAGCCTTGGCCGCTATGACTCTTCAACTTTTGAGCGCTCTATGAACAGACCATCTTCGTTATGAGCACTGAAGTCCTCCTCCATGGGTCGAGCATGTCACTCCCGACTCCTTCCCTCTCTTCTCTCTTTCATTCCTGATATATATACAAGCCTTGTTGGCCTTAGGTTTTAGCCACAGTTATATACTCATTATGGGAATAGATGGAGGAGAATAACCACAGTTATATATACATGTATAGGTTGTGTGTCATCATGGAGAGAATGGATTATATTTTAAGTATGTGGATCGATGACTAGAAATGTTACAACAAGTTGTGTTAGGAAATTAGGTTTATAATGAGTGGGGGTTTTTCACATGAGCATGGGTTTTTTTTTTTTCAATTCTTAACTATCATTTACATCGTCCAAATGTGCGTTGTTAATAAATCGAGAAAGATCAATTACAACGTTCTAATGCGCGTTGTAAAAACATGGGGATGGTCATTTACAGCGTTCGAAAGCACGTTGTAAAAAGATAGAGAGGGTCATTTACAGCGTTCGAATGCGCATTGTAAAAAGATAGAGATGATCATTTACAGCGTGCAGATGCACGTTGTAAAAAAGAGGGTCATTTACGGCATGGTCTTTTATGGCACCAAAATGTACGCCGTGAAAGATCATTTATGGCGCATTTTGTGCGCCATAAAAGATAATTTTTCTTGTAGTGTATGCACAACATAGGCTAAGTCAGGGCGAGTAAATGATAGATAAATCAACCTCCCAACCAGCCTCCGATAAGACTCTGCATCCGCCATCTTTGGACTAGTCGATTCTGCCAGCTTGTGACTGGGCTTCATAGGAAAGCCAGTAGGTCGAGACCCCATCAAGCCGCATTCTGAAATAATGTCCAAAGCATACTTCCTTTGACACAAGAAAATTTCTTTTGCACTCCGAGCCACCTCTATGCCAAGAAAGTATTTCAACACACCAAGGTCCTTCATGTGAAAGCAAGAACTAAGATACTTTTTGAAAGCATCTAAAGCACCTGAGTCATTACCAGACACAATCATATCATCCACATAGATCAAAACATGCAACTCTACCTTTCCTTTTAAAAAGGGAGAAAAAGGAATAATCGGAATGAGATTGAATAAATCCATAGGATATCAGAGAAGCATCAAGCTTAGCAAACCAACAACGTGGTGCCTATTTTAATCCTATAGAGACTTACGCAGGCGACACACTTTGTTGGGTTTACTATGCAAAAAACCTGGCGGCAACTTCATATACACTTTTTCTGTCAGATCTCCATGAAAAAAAACATTGTACACATCCATCTGGTGCAAAGTCTAGCCTCTCACAGCTGCAACAGCAAAGAATATCCTAACCGTAGGCATCTTAGCTAATGGGGCAAATGTCTCTGAATCGATCCCCTCAACTTGATGATTACCGAACACAACCAGCCGTGCCTTTAAGCGCTCAACACTGCCGTCGGAGTTGTACTTTATTTTGTACACCCATCTACTTCCCAACGCTTTCTTTCCAGGAGGTAAATCAACAAGACTCCATGTCCCATTATCTTCCAGAGCCTGTATTTTAGTTTGTATAGCCGTACGCCAGCCTGAATATCACGAGGCCTGGCGATATGAAGTAGGAACAACACCTGTAGTGATAGCTGCAAGAAAATCTCTGTGTCCAGCAGTAAATATGTTATAACTTAGAAATTGTGTTAGAGGATACGATGTACCTGAGGAAGTGACGGGAACAGATAAATTATGGTGAAGAAGGGGACTTTTACTTCGAACAGCATTCGTCACAAAATCCTGTAATCGTACTGGCTGTGATTTCTTTCTCATTCCTCTTCCCCATACTTCCTCGACGGGCACCTCTGGCAACACAGTATCCCCTGTATCATCAGTAGTATCCGCATTACCCCCAGTGGACTCTCCTGTCAATACTTCTGCAGCTACCTGTGTATTCTGCCACTTGGTGCCGAGCCGCCAGCAACCACTCCGGCCTCAGTAACCGTAACTGGTATTATCCCAAAAACTTCTATATCGTCTTCCAACACCTCAACAGATGTATGACGTGTCGCAGAAGATATCTCGCTAGCAGAGCCACACCCAGAAATTTTTTTTTCATAAAAAGTAATATCAAGGGACACAAAAAATTCACCAGTCTCTAAATCATACAGTTTCCATCACTTTTTATCAAGTGGATACCCAACAAAGATACATTTTCTACTCCTGCTAGCAAATTTATCATGTCGGGATTTTAAATCATATGCATAGAACAGACAACCAAAAATACGTAGATGATCATTGTAATGCCCGTATCTCGGAATACGTATTTTGGTTAAGCCTGCATGTATCTTGGACCTGTATTTTATTTTCTCAGATTTAGGCCTGTAATTGTATTTTGGCTCGACTTGCAGATTTTTGGTTTTTTCGTAAAATATGTTTTTGACATAGCTTGGTTTATTTTGTGGAGAAGGATTGGTTTGGCTTAGTTTAATATGCTTGGAACACCTTAGCTAAACTCCACCCTCAACACAACACACCCTCCCCTATTAAATCCCACCTAACTTTCTCTCTCATCTTTACTTTCATTTACTTCTCCATCTCCTTCTTCTTCCTTCCTCTACACAACACCAACACCATAGGCAAGTGCACCTTGCCAACAAATAAGCACCATATTTTATTTTTCCATTAGCTAGATTAGGACATGGAGATCAACATTAGAACTTGGCATTTTGTGATTTGGAGCTTCCATTTTTCTAGATCTAGGTTTTAACTATTTTTGGAAATTCGTGGTTTTGATCTATTAAACTTTGATTTTTGCTTGTTTTGATGCTTCCATGCGGAAGAGAATTCAATTTTACCCAAGTTGGACCTTTAAAAATCTAGATTTGGTTTTGATTTGGCCAAGATATGAAAATTGGAAGTTTTTGGTGTTCTTGGACTTGCTCTTTGCCTGGAGTAGCAGAACTTTCGGCCTGCGCTCTTTAGCGCAAGGCCGATTGCGCAGCTCACCCTTTGGTGAACCGCGCATCCCCCTCCTCGGCCAGTGCTTCTTAGCGCATGGGCTGCTTTACGCTCGGCCCCTTGGACTGGGCCGCGCATCATTTCTTGGCGCATTGGAGCTAGCGCCAGCCAACCTAGCGTAAGCCAGTCGATGCGCCACCTAATCCATGTGCCACCTAACTCAGTACAGTCTAAGCCTGCGCACTTCGCCCCCTGCGCAGCTCAACCCAGCGCCATCTACTCCTGGCGCAGTCCAACCCAACCCTCTGACACCCTGCGCAACCTAACCCCGATCCCCTGCGCCATCTATCCCCTGCGCCAACCATTCCTGCGCCATCCACCCCTGCGCAACCCACTTACCCATGATGATTTGGTTTTATTTTTTGGACCTGGCTTCTCTTTTGTGGATTAGGTTTTGAGATCTTGTTCCACACAGTACGACTACCTTGACCCAACACGACCTGACACGATTTTCAGTATTTGCTATGACTAGTACGGTTTTCGTGATTTCTACGATTTATGATCCTAGTACGTTCTGATTTTCTGGAAAATAACCCGATGGAGTGCATTCTTGACTTGTAACCTGATAACTTGACAGTGGCCCGTGGCGGCGCACTCTTGACTTGTAACTTGACTTGACTTGATGCCGTTGCGATGGCTAACTTGACTCTTGTAACTAACTATGACACCGTGGGTGTTCCTGCTTGCTTGTTTGTGCAATCCACCCGTCTTGTCTTGCATCATGTCTAGGACGTGACTCCCTGGTTCCCACGGTCAGGGATTCGTACTGAATATGGATTAGGCTAATGACTAGATCAAACTATAGTTCATGGAGAATTTCCAGTCACAGGCAGTCTCGTTATCTAGGCGCTTTAATTGGACTTGTAGCTTGCCGATGAGTAGAGCACATTTCCAGCACACTGTCATGTGTTGCACCCTCTAAGTCACCTAAGGGTATATCGTCTCCTGGACGATGTACCCAACCATACTCTCAACCCGCGGAAGGATAACTAGATAGTCTGCAGGGCTCGGGACTGGGAAATTCTCACTGCATCTTGTTAGTAATTAGGCCTGTGATAACCCTAGTTAGTTAAAGTAGTAAACCATAGTAATTGCTTGGCCGCTTGTGAATGGATGTTATCTAGCCCTGTCTAAGTCTTGTCTAGTCCCAGTACCTGGTTTCTCCTGAGCATGTTTGTTTTACTTATCTTTAACAATAAATGGATAGAGACAAGTGCTATTCAGGCGAAGGGCTTCAACCCCGGTCCTTGTTTGGTTTACGGGTTGTAATCTGGCTCTCGGAACGGTCCTATGTCCCTAGTTATTTATTATCCTGCGGAACTTTTACTACTTGTACTTTTCTTCCATTTTTTTATGTTCTGATATGCTGGCTTTTGTTCTTATTTTGTAGCTTTCTTTGTGGCACTTGCTCTTTCTGGGGTTTGACCCAGCTGGTTTTGTGTGGCCAGATTTCGGAGCAGCTCCCGAGGATCTACTGAACCTCCAGCCCGATGGTGGCGACTAGAAGGAACCCGGGCTACGAGTTGGTTTTCCATTTTGTTTCGCTCACTCTATTGTAAATTTATTCTTTTGAGGCGTTTAGCCGACGAGCACCTATTAGCTCGATGCACATTTACTTACTGTCTGCCTACGGGCTGTAAACATGGTTAACAAATCCTAGGATTGATCATGTATGACTAAACTCTTGCTAGTCCTTACATTTTGTACGACTAGCTTCATGATCAACTGAATATGTAATATTTGGGACGCCTTTTACTGTATATTTGGTGGTCTAACATCTTTTAATTATGTTACTTGCTTGAGATTGAGACAATAGGCTTGACCTTAAGAGACCGTTGGCTTGTAGTAAACCCTCATATCTAGACAGCCGTGATCGTATACCGAGGTGGTTTCTATTTCAATATACGTAGCTGGCTATGTTCGCCCCCGCTCTCTAGTATTCTGGTTCTGGGACGTGACATGGTTTAAGTGGTGGCCCATGCAGGTCTTGGTATTCAAGATATGTGAGGGTTTACCGGATAGATGTCTCAATCAATACCCGTTCTTGATCTCCATTCATATCCTCTGCATCTCTGGCTTCTTGCCCTGATCATGTGCTTGTTTCGTTGATCTGTCCTGGTCCTTCCTTATTGTTTTTCCTGTGTCGTCTTCTTCAGCGGCACTGCACCTGACTTCGCCGATCAGCAAGGTAGAGCACTTCCCGCGGACCAGCAGCCCGGAGATCAAGCCCAGCACTCTGGAGTAGCCTCCAGAGTTGTGCCTACTGGAGGAGATCCCCCAGTTCAGCTCATTCAGCCTGCCGAGCCAGATGATGGCACTTTGGTAGGTCTCATCAGGACCTTGATAGCTTCCTAGGATCGTCGAGGAGACTCCTTGCACCATATAGTGGCAGATGCCTTGACCAGAGGCGGTCATCCAGGGAACAGCGCGGCCAACAGCTTCAAGCGCTTGAACCCTCCATTCTTCGACGGCAGCGAAGATGCGATTGCCGCGGACGCTTGGCTTCAGGATACCGAGGTGATTCTGGAAGCAGCCAGGACACCTGAAAATGAGAAGGTGGCGGTGGTACGCCTACAGTTACTAGAATTAGCTCACAATTGGTGGACGGCGCAAGCCATGGGATTAGTGGCACCCATTGCTTGGGCAGTGTTTAGAGAAAGATTTCAGACGAAGTATTTTGATGCTGTAGCTCAGTACGACCTACAGACGAGATTTACCAACTTGAAGCAAGGAGGAAGGTCGGTCGACAGTTATGCATTTGAGTTTTCTAGACTCAGTAGGTTTGCCCCCACCTTGGTGGCAAACGAGTTTGATAGGGCCCAGCGGTTCCAGCAGGGACTGCATTTGGAGATCTTGTTGGCAGTTAAGCAGTTCGAGCACCAGACGTTCGATGCGGTTTTGAGAGCAGCTAGGAGGCATGAGTGCACCTCCCAGAGGATCGTGGATAGGACCGGAGGTAGGAAGCGGTCCCACAGTCAGATGCACCAATCATCAGCTCCAGCCCCAGCAGCTAGAAGTTTGACTATTGGAACTCCTAGGCGGGCGGCCTCAGTAATATCGGTTCAGCATTCGACCCCGACGTACCCGCAGCAGCAGAAGCAGAAGCAGACTTCCGTAATGGGATGTTCTCATTGTGGGAAGCCAGGCCATGTAGTGGTGGATTATCGTAGGGCGCAAGGATTGTGCCTGGCTTGTGGAGCGGCAGATCATAAGATAGGAGCCTGCCCGAATAGGGGTAGTTCGTCCTCCTCCAACCTAACCAGTCCATCGGTTAGGGGACCAGCACCTATGCAGCAGCAGCAGTACTCGAGGCCCTTATTGCCTCAGGCCCAGGCATTTCATCAGCAGAACCAGTAGCAGTACACCCAAGCCCAAGTGCAGAGCAGGCAGAGAGATTTTCAACAGAGGGGACCCGCAGCTAGAGGACAAGGTCAGGCTATGATGATGGCTATGGAAGAAGAAGTTGCACCAGGTGAGGTAGTGGCATGTACTATTCTCGTCAACTCCTCTCTAGCATTGGTATTATTTGATTCTGGTGCATCACATTCATTCATGTCTGCACGATTCGCGACACGGATAGGATTGGAGCCCAAGTTATTATCAGTGAGGCTCAATATACTTACTTGTAATGGTCTTGTGGGAGTAGATCGAGTGTTTTTCTCATCTCGGATCGTAGTTAGCGGTAGAGAGTTCCCCGCTAGATTTATAGAGTTCCCTATGGCAGACTATGATGTAGTCTTAGCCATGGATTGGTTGAGGAACCAGTATGCTAGGATAGACTGCCAAATTGGCAGGGTTGTCTTTAGTATTCCAGGAGAACCAGAGTTTTCATTTTTCCAGAGGCGCAGTGGAGCCATCTTCTCCAGTATTGCGGATGGAAGTAGCAGCAGTACAGTTGCCCCGGATAGTTGAAGAGTTTCCAGATGTCTTTCCAGAGGAGCTCCCAGGGATGCCGCCAGAGCGGGAGATCGAGTTCACTATAGACTTGATCCCCGGGACAGCACCAGTATCAGAGAGAGTCTACAGGATGGCACCTTCAGAGTTGGAGATTTTGTACAACATGATTGAAGAATTAAGGACCAAGGGATTCATTCGTGCAAGTGGATCGCCTTGGGGAGCCCCGATGCTTCTTGTGAAAAAGAAGGATAGTACGTCCAAGTTATGTGTAGATTATCGTACCTTGAACTCAGTGACAATCAAGAACAGATACCCTCTCCCAAGGATAGATGACTTGTTTGATCAACTCAGAGGGGCTTCAGTATTTTCGAAGATAGACTTGCGGTCAGGATACCACCAAATCAGAGTCAGAGAGCAGGATATCCCGAAGACAGCATTTAGATCGAGGTATGGGCATTGGGAGTTTCTTGTTATGCCTTTTGGAGCGACCAATGTGCCGGCCGTATTCATGGACCTCATGAATCACATTTTCATGCCTTACTTGGATCAGTTTGTGATCGTATTCCTAGATGATATCCTGGTCTACAGCAAGAGCAAAACAGAGCACGACCAGCATCTCAGAATCGTCCTTCAGACGCTTAGAGAGCACCAGTTGTACGCCAAGTTCAGTAAATGCGAGTTCTGGCTCGATCGCATTTCGTACTTGGGTCACATCATTACCCAAGGAGGAGTGGAAGTAGATCCCCATAAGATTATGACTATCGAGTTATGGCCAGTACCTAGTTCAGCGGCAGAGGTTTACAGCTTTCTTGGATTGGCCGGCTACTACCGGCGATTCGTTTCAGATTTTGCTAGGATTTCGGCGCCGATGACCCAGTTGACCCGCAAGGATGTACAGTTTGCTTGGACAGCAGAGTGCCAGGAATCATTTGAGAAGTTGAAGCAAGGTTTGATGACGGCTCCCATTCTCACACTTCCAGATGGGATCGGAGGATTCACAGTTTATTGCAACACTTCAGGCAGAGGATTGGGGTGTGTCTTGATGCAGCATGGAAAGGTAATATCTTATGTATTACGTCAACTTCGTGATCATGAGAAGAATTACCCAACCCACGACTTGGAGCTGGCAGCAGCAGTGTTTGTACTTAAGCTTTGGCGGCACTACTTGTACGGAGATAGAGTTGAGATATTTTCTGATCACAAGAGCCTGAAATATGTTTTCACCTAGAAGGACCTTAATATGCGGCAGAGAAGATGGCTTGAGCTATTGGTGGACTACGATGTAGATTTGCAGTATCATCCAGGGAAGGCCAACGTTGTAGCAGATGCATGGAGCAGGAGAGCCGGAGTTTACTTCCTAACGGCGCAACCAGAGTTATTGACAGATCTTCAGAAGATGGAAATTGAAGTGGTTCTTCCTACCAACGTGGCGTTGATGGCCAGTCTACAGGTTCAGTCCAGCATAGTTAAGAGCATCCAGATGGCGCAATCTACAGATTCCAAGATTCAGCGGTTCAGAGCAGAGTATGAGGCAGAAAGAAGGCCAAAGTTGTACATTCATGAAGATGGTACACTTCGACATGGCACTCGTCTTTGTGTACCCAGTGGAGATATCAGACAAGAGGTCATGGCAGAAGCTCACAGTTCACAGTATTCAATTCATCCCAGTAGCACGAAGATGTACCGTGATATTCGTCAGCATTTCTGGTGGAATGGCATGAAGAGGGAGATAGCCCAATTTGTCTCTCGGTGTTTGGTTTGCCAGCAGGTTAAGGCTGAACATCAGAGGCCCGCTGGACTTCTTCAGCCCTTGCCGATTCTAGAATAAAAGTGGGAGCATGTGACCATGGATTTTGTGACTGGATTGCCTAGATCCCCAGCTGGTCGAGATGCCATTTGGGTTATAGTTGACCGGCTCACGAAGGTGGCTCATTTTCTTCCATTCAGAGTTGGGCAGTCTACAGCTCAGCTAGCAGAGATGTACCTTAGGTAGATTGTCAGGCTTCATGGGGGTGCCGGTCAGTATTACCTCGGACAGGGATTCAAGATTCACGTCACACTTTTGGCGTAGCCTGCAAGAGAGTTTGGGGACACGTCTCCAGTTCAGTTCAGCATATCATCCGCAGACAGATGGCCAGTCAGAGCGCACAATCCATATTGGTCCATTGGTCATATGGTCAACCTAATTTTAATAATTGATCAAACTCTGTCTGGATATACGAAGCTAGTCGGGACATCTCGGACTCTTGGACATGATCAAGAATGGCTATCCACTGAATTCAAGACCGAAGATCTGTTTGCCTACTCGAGTCTGTAATTCCTTATGCAATATATTTTTTATTTTATTTGAGTCTAGAAATATGTTGCACACCGAGTCGTACTGGCAAATAGGCTACCCTTAAATGAGTTCAAAATGTTTTTAAAAATGGCCTCTCAAAAAGGTTTACAAAAAGGTTTTCAAAAAGGTTTTCAAAAATTACCAAAAAGCTTTTTAAAACCCTAACTAAACCCTGACAGAACTCGGCCCAAGTTCGGCCAGATTTCGGCCAGAGTTCGGTTGGTGGCCATTGTGATTTTGAATCCTTGTTACTTGGTCCTCCTGTAGTTACAGATTTGACCGAGATTTGCTCATAGAGTTCTGCCCGAATTCTGCCCGAATTCTGTCAGAAGTCTGCCTTTAGAACACCTATAAATAGAGAAGGATTTCGATCATTTCAACTCACTCATTCACTTTCAATCTTCTCTCTATCTAAAGCATTCAGTCTTCCAAAGAGTTTTCTTGAGCTTTAAATTTCAGATCCCAAGCCAATTACAATCCTCTAGTCAATTTGCCAGTGCGGTACGGTCTAGAAGTTTCTGAGAGATTATAATCAGAAGGCTTGATTGAAGAATACCTCTTCAAATTGAAGTTGGACGAGTTTTTCGTATCAAAGATCGCGTTGTAGAAGTTGCAAGGACTTCGTAAGAAAACTTGCGGTTTTTCCAATAGTGGATTCAACTGGTAGCAAGAGTTCTACCGACTGGATTAGTCCTCAACAGAGGGAAACCAATATACATCGCTGTCTTTGCGTTTGCTCTCTTAACTCTGCCTCTACTTTATTTTAGTTGTGATTAATATTCTGTGATTGTGCTGCTAACATTTTTAATTAGCATTATTCCACTGCCAACTCTATTCACCCCCCTCTAGAGTATTACGCTTTACTATTTCGTTCCTACAATTGGTATCAGAGTGGGTGTTACAGGTAAAGCAAGGTAACAGTGCAATTATTTATTCATTTTAATTAACTGTTATATAGATCATAGCACAACACATGGCAACTGTAAAATTCACAAGTGAAGGCCAGGCCACAAATAGACCTCCACTGTTTGATGGTACGAACTATACCTATTGGAAAACATGGATGAGTTTTTTCTTGAAATCTCTTGACTTGGATTTATGGTCTATTATTATTAATGGCTATCAAAAGCCACCTCATAAAAATGTTGATGGAGTTTTAGTAGAAAAACCCCATAGAAGATATACAGAGGAGGAAAAGAAAAAGGCCAGTCTTGACGCACGTGCTATTAATGCTCTATTTTCTACTTTAGACAGAACTGAATTTAACAGGGTGTCTATCTGCACAACGGCTAATGAAGTGTGGAAGCTACTTGAAGTCACACATGAAGGCACGACTCAAGTCAAAGAATCTAAAGTCAGTAGACTTACTCAAGAGTATGAGGTGTTCAAGATGAATCCCAACGAAACAGTTACTCAAATGTTTGAAAGATTCTTGGATATTGTAAATCCTTTGTCCTCCCTAAGCAAAGAGTACAGTAACCATGAAAAGATTCGCAAACTCCTGCGAGCACTGACCAAGAACTGGATTCCGAAGGCTACTGCAATCATTGAAGGGAACGACCTCACAACTATGTCCTTCGAAGTAATCATGGGTAAGCTACTCACTCATGAACTGGAGCTACAAAATTTTGAAGAGCCTGCACCAAAGAAGAAGACGATCGCTTTCAAGGCTCAGCACAGAAAAGCTGCTGAAGGTGACTCAGACAGTAGTGAATCTGATGCTAAAGATCAAGCACTCCTAGCAAGGAAATTCAAAAGATTCATGAGGTATGAGAAGAGAGCCAAAAAAAACAACAACAGCAACAACTGGTATCAAGATGATGCTGTCTGCTACGGCTGCAAGAAGAAGGGACATATGAAGAAGGATTGTCCCACAAACTCATCATCAAGCAAGAAGAGCAACAGGTATGAAAAAGGGAACCTGAAGAGATCAACATCTAGGAGATATGCCAATACCAGCATATGGCATGAAAGGGAAGCCAGCGACTCAGAAGACGAACAATCAGAAGATGCTGCAAACGTATGCTTTATGGCATCCGATCAGGTACCTACTGAACCTGTAGTTGATACTTATGATGACTTCACCTTTGAGCAATTAGGAGATGCCTTCAGTGACCTGATGACTGATTATAGGAAACTGCGTAGCAAGTATCAGACCTCTAAGAAGGTACTCAAAGAGTACAAAGGTGAAATAGGTAGACTTACCGACCTGCTAGCTGAGGTTAGAAATAATGTTAGTGAGTCTGGTGAGCTTTCTTCAACAAAGCTCTTATTACACGAGACTACCAAGTCATCTGAAGAGAAAGACAAAATTATTGACCAACTCAAGGAAAAACTTTCTAAAGAGAAGAAAAGTCTTCAAAATGCACAAATCAGAATGGAAACACTCACTTCTGATTATACTAAGTTATATGACACTTCCAAAAGATTGGAAATTAGGTTAGGAAAACAGCCTGAGCCTGCTGCTTTCTATCCTAACACGTGTCACTTACCGAAAAATCGGAATATTCCTAAGCCAAACACTGTCAGACATAACCCTATCAAACCTTTACCCCAAAATGTTAAGCCCAAACAGGATTATAGGCATGCTTTCTTCTATACTAGAAAACCTAAACCTACCAACCATGCACACCACTCAGCTTTCAACACTCAACATACAAAATATCATTATTGTGGCCTCATTGGTCATATTTCATCTGCATGTAGAATCAGAAAGCTTGTTGATTTAAATATTTATGCTTGGATACCAAAGGCTAACATTTCAGGACCCTACAAGAAATGGGTACCAAAAGTTTCATCTGCAAACTGTTTTGTAGGTGGAAAACCCTTCACAAGCTAGAAGCAAATGGATCTTCGACAGCGGTTGCTCACGGCATATGACCGGTGACGCTACCCTATTTACAATACTGTCGAAGAAAAAGAAGGAAGGCTATGTCTCCTTCGGTAATAACTTGAAAGGGTATATTATTGGTATCGGTGATGTTGGTAAGTCTTCCTATCCTGTTATTAAAGATGTCTGTCTGGTTACCGAGTTGAAATATAATCTACTCAGCGTAAGTCATCTAGCTGATCATGGTTATGGCATCAACTTTGGCAAAGATAAATGTACTATAGTTGATAGCTCGACTGGTAGTACTATCTTTGAAGGTATCAGGGAAGACAACATATATGTTTTCTATTTGTTGGAAGAAACTAACATTTCAGGTAGATGCTTAATGGCTAAAAGCGATGAGAGTCACCTGTGGCATATGAGACTCGGTCACGCAAATATGGACACAATATCAAGATTATCCACAAAGAAGCTAGTACGCGGTTTACCGGATATTACATTCAAAAAGGATTCGGTATGCAGCCAATGTTAAAAGAACAAAGCTACCATATCCATATCCAAGTCAGTAAACGCAGTATGTACTACTAGACCTCTACAATTGCTTCATATGGACTTATTTGGTCCTAGCAGAGTTGCTAGCCTTGGAGGTAAGCTTTATGCTTTCGTAATTGTAGATGATTTCTCTAGATACACGTGGGTATACTTCTTGACACGCAAGAATGATGCATTATCCGAATTTGTCGCCTTTTGCAAAAAAGTTCAGAATGAAAAAGGTTACATGATCACTCGAATCAGAAGCGATCATGGAGGCAAATTCGAGAATGCTAATTTTGAGCAATTTTGTGACACATACGGTTTTGTACACGAGTTCTCCTGCCCTACGACTCCATAGCAAAATAGAGTTGTGGAACGTAAGAACAGAACTCTATCCGAAATGGCCAGAGTGATGTTAAACCAGTTTAGTCTACCCAAATATTTCTGGGCTGAAGCTGTCAATACAGCTTGCTTTGTTCTCAATAGAGTTCTAATTCGACCCAAATCGAAGAAGACTCCATTTGAGTTATGGTATGATAGAATTCCATCTGTTTTATATTTTAGAATATTTGGTTGTAAATGTTTTATTCTTAATACAAAAGACAATTTGGGAAAGTTTAACAAAAAGACCGATGAAGGTATATTTTTAGGTTATGCGGCCAAGAGCAAAGGATACAGAGTCTTCAACAAACGAACCATGACCATCAAAGAGTCAATCAACGTCACTTTTGATGAACTAAACAGATGACGATCGATGACAATGACGAAGATCCAACTGTACCAAGCTCAACAATAGCTGATTCTCAACCAAGCTCGGCACTAGCTGATCCTCCTAGAGAAGATCCAGGAACCAGCTACTTTCAGAGTCTGCCGAAAAGATTAAAATTTACAGCTGATCATCCAAAGGATTTGGTAATTGGTGACATTACCAAAGGAGTAAGTACTCGTACATCTAGTAGAGATATTGTTTCTAGTGTTGCATTTATTTCACAGCTAGAACCCAAAACTATTGATGAAGCATGTAGTGATAGTTTCTGGATAGATGCTATGCAAGAGGAATTAAACCAATTTGAACGGAATCATGTTTGGGAACTTGTTCCCAAGCCTATTGATCGTCCGGTCATTGGCACCCGTTGGGTATTCCGAAATAAACTGAATGAGAATGGTTTAGTGACTCGTAATAAGGCTCGACTCGTAGCTCAAGGATATAATCAAGAAGAAGGTATCGACTACGATGAGACTTATGCCCCAGTTGCGAGATTAGAATCCATTCGTATGTTATGTGCATTTGCATGTTTTTATGATTTCAAACTATTTCAAATGGATGTCAAAAGTATTTTTTTAAATAGTTTTATAAAAGAAGAAGTTTTTGTAGCACAACCTCCAGGTTTTACGGATTTCAAAAACCCTGATCATGTTTTCAAGTTGAAGAAAGCCTTATACGGTTTAAAATAAGCCCCTCGTGCTTGGTATGATCGCCTAAGCTCTTTTCTACTTGACAACGGTTTTTCAAAAGGCAAGGTTGACACTATACTGTTTATTAAGTCTTTTAATGGCAAACTTCTTTTAATTCAAATCTATGTTGATGATATTATATTTGGATCTACTGATGAATCTCTGTGTCAAAAATTTTCTAAGTGTATACAGAATGAGTTTGAGATGAGCATGATGGGAGAGCTGAAATTCTTTCTCGGATTGCAAATCAAACAAACTGATAATGGGATATTTATAAATCAAGCCAAGTACATAAAAGACTTGCTAAAGAAGTTTGATCTGGACAATGTCAAACCTATTGGCACTCCAATGGCAACTTCAACAAAGCTTGATTCAGATGAACAAGGCAAGCCAGTCGACACACGTAAGTATCGAGGTATGATTGGTAGTTTACTTTATTTAACTGCTAGTCATCCAGATATAATGTTTAGTGTTTGCCTGTGTACACATTTTCAAGCTAACCCAAAGGAATCACATCTGTCCACAGTTAAGTGTATCTTTCGATACCTTAAGGGCACTTCTTCTGTTGGCTTGTGGTATCCCAAAACTAAGTCCTTTGACCTTATTGGTTATTCGGATGCAGATTTTGCTGGATGCAAAGTTGATAAAAAAGTACCAGTGGCACATGTTATTTCTTAGGCAAGGCTTTAGTCGCATGGTTTAGTAAAAAGCAAAAGTTTGTAGCCCTATCAACAATAGAGGCTGAGTACATCGCCGCAGGACGTTGTTGTGCTCAAATTTTATGGATAAAACAAACCCTAGAAGACTATGATTTATTTTACACACATATTCCTATTTTCTGTGATAACACGAGCACTATTAATTTGACTAAGAATCCTGTATGTCACTCTCGTACTAAACATATCGAGATTCGACATCACTTTCTTAGAGATCATCATCAAAATGGAGATATAAACATTGTGTACATAGATACTGAAAATCAACTAGCTGACATCTTCATTAAACCTCTAGCGGAAGATCGTTTCAATTATTTACATCGAGAATTAGGAATTTTGGACGTCAATAATATTAATTAATTTTATTTTATGATTTTATTTCAATACGTAAAAACTGTGTTAGAGACAAGCCAATAAAGAGTCTGTCTGTCACCACAACTATGGTTGAAGCGAAGCGGTACTTAAGAGTTCCCCGGTGAACCTCCGCCATCTGGGACAGTACTCCTACAGCTAATCTGAAACAGTCGCTGTGTAACGACATTTAATCTATAAAATAATATTAATTATGTTAATTAAAGTTGAAATGACTAATCTTTGAATTAAATATTTAAAATGAGACAATGAAAAAGAATGGCAAAAATCAACTATAAAGAACCCTAGGCGAATTCGGCCAGAGCTCTGACCGAATTCGGCCAGAGTTCGGTTGAGGGTGTCAGGTTATATAACCAGAACCCGAGAGCCTTTCTTCCTCATTGCTTCCAAACTACATCATAACCAGCAATAGCAGCCACGAAGGAGCCCCAAACCCTTGTTCTTCACCACCCTCAATCTTCCAATCCAAGTGGTAAAATCATCCAAACTTTGGATTCGTACGGAGTTCGTAGTTCTCTTCGACATACTTTAATTTCGGGAGCTATAACTCCATCTTTGTCCACTTTTTAATTAGTGCATATTTACTTCTATTTGCACAAATGGCACCCAAATTCAATCCTTCAAAGAGGAAGAAGACGACCCCCAGTGAGGAAGGGTCATCTTCGCATCCGCATACGGATTCCCTCTTCTTATCGGTCCAAACGAGCGACGGCGCGTTCGACGGGTTTTTCTTTCAAACCCTAGACCAAGCCCTACTGTGGTATGGAGACTTCTCCATGAGACCCATATGCACAGGTGCTCCAGTCAAATGGACTGTATTTCCTGATCATCGTCATTTCTTTGAGGCATTAGGGTTACATCTTTTTGTTAAACTTTGCTTCCCTATAGCAACTAATGCCATTAGATTATTTTATTGCAATCTCATATTAAACACTTTTGATGTGAGCACTCGTGTTGGAGGTATTGATATCAATTTCGATGATGACCTCTTAGCGGAGATCCTTGGTATCCCTAACGAAGGTGAACCGCTAGTTAACATCACTGAATTTGATTTCCCCGAAGGTACGACACTCGCCAGTTTCAAAGCGGAACTCTGTGCACCTGATAGAGTATGCTCTGGAAAGTTCAAGGCGAATAACCTGAACTTGTTTAACTATGAATTGCATCGCATCATCTATTCCACTCTACTTCCAAAATCCACTTCAAAGGATGATGTGACTTCTCTTGAGCTGTCCGCCATGTACCATATTCTTAAGGGGATTCTATTTTCTGCCCCTAAGACCATGATTTAGATGATGGATCGTTGTCGTGCAAGAGATAAAAATCTCTCTTACGCGATGATTCTCCCATGCATCTTTCAGCGCTTCGATATCGATCTGTCGACTTGTACTCAGGCTCCTGAGCCCAAGTTTCTTAAGTTATCTCATCGTAGCAGGACTGTTTCAGCTCCTCCTCCTGCTCCTCCTACTGTACCTCCTCCACCACCTCATCAGTATGTAATGACATTTGAGGGCATACATCAGCATTTATCTGCTTTGCACGTCTCGATGACGGACATGGATCGCGAACGTGAGTTCCACGACGTCACCCGTTATCAGGCGCTTACAAATTCCTTAGCTGATCTTCGTTTCGCCCAGACTGGTCATTCAGCCGGTTCCATCCTTAGAGATCCAGCTTTCTCTGGTTACCGCTATGAGGATAAGGCTGTTCATGCCTACTTCCAGCCCGGTAACGCCTATGATTGGTATCGTCCACCTCGTGACTTTGTTGGTGAGTTCTATGCTGGCGTTCCTCCTCATCCTTCTGGTGCTGGTACCTCTGGAGCTGGTCCTTCAGGACATGCTGGTCGAGCTGATAATGATGATGAGGATGATGATGAGGAGATGTGACTATATGATTTTGAGTGATATTTTATTGTGTACTTGGAAATGCTCCGACATTCCAAGTTATTATCAGTACTTTTTGATTCTTATTAGCACTTTCTAATTTGCTTCAGTACTCTGTTATTTTCATGGACATGTTTATTATGCCTCATTTTATGGCATTCCAGTTTATTTTAGCACTATGTTTCAGTTTCAGTTTATGATAGCACTATCTCTTATATTGCTTCATTCTTTATAACTGCCTGTGAAATTACATGCCTGTGATAATTTTTTTATTTTTTTTTACAATACATGCCTGTGATATTTCTCTTTTATTTCTGCCTTATTTCTTTTATATGTGTTTTCTCACTATTTGTTACTTATGCATTGATTGCGGGGGAGCTTTATCTTTTGCAATTATTTTGCTAAGTGACAAAGGGGAAGAAAAGTTAAAAGATCTAACATTTTTTTTGAGATAATACAGGATATGAACAATTCTATTTTTTGATATTTTGAACAAGCTTAAAGTTATATCATTCATAGTTTGTCAATTATCAAAATGGAAGAGATTGTTGGCCCATTGGTCATATGGTCAACCTGATTTTAATAATTGATCAAACTCTGTCTGGATATACGAAGCTAGTCGGGACATCTCGGACTCTTAGACATGATCAAGAATGGCTATCCACTGAATTCAAGACAGAAGATCTGTTTGCCTACTCGAGTCTGTAATTCCTTATGTAATGTATTTTTCATTTTATTTGAGTCTAGGAATATGTTGTACATCGAGTCGTACTGGCAAATAGGCTACCCTTAAATGAGTTCAAAATGTTTTTAAAAATGACCTCTCAAAAAGGTTTACAAAAAGGTTTTCAAAAAGATTTTCAAAAATCACCAAAAAGCTTTTTAAAACCCTAACTAAACCCTGACAGAACTCGGCCCAAGTTCGGCCAGAGTTCGGCCAGAGTTCGGTTGGTGGCCGTTGTGATTTTGAATCCTTGTTACTTGGTCCTCCTGCAGTTACGGATTTGACCGAGATTTGCTCATAGAGTTCTGCCCGAATTCTGCCCGAATTCTGTCAGAAGTCTGCCTTTGGAACACCTATAAATAGAGAAGGATTTCGATCATTTCAACTCACTCATTCACTTTCAATCTTCTCTCTATCTAAAGCATTCAGTCTTCCAAAGAGTTTTTTTGAGCTTTAAATTTCAGATCCCAAGCCAATTACAATCCTCTAGTCGATTTGCCAGTACGGTACGGTCTAGAAGTTTCTGAGAGATTGTAATCAGAAGGCTTGATTGAAGAATACCTCTTCAAAATAAAGTTGGACGAGTTCTTCGTATCAAAGATCGCGTTGTAGAAGTTGCAAGAACTTCGTAAGAAAACTTACGGTTTTTTCAATAGTGGATTCAACTAGTAGCAAGAGTTCTACCGACTGGATTAGTCCTCAACAGAGAAAAACCAGTATACATCGCTGTCTTTGCGTTTGCTCTCTTAACTCTGCCTCTACTTTATTTTAGTTGTGATTAACATTCTGTGATTATGTTGCTAACATTTTTAATTAGCATTATTCCGCTGCCAACTCTATTCACCCCCCCTCTAGAGTATTACGCTTTACTATTTCATTCCTACAATCCAGACCCTTGAAGACATGTTGAGATCTTGTACACTTGACTTCGGTGGTTCGTGGGAAGATCACCTGCACCTGTTGGAGTTCTCGTACAACAATAGTTACCAGGCCAGTATTCAGATGGCTTCGTTCGAAGCTCTGTATGGCAGGAAGTACAGATCCCCGGTAGCATGGGATGATATTGGAGAGAGGCAGATGCTTGGTCCAGAGATGATTTCCCAGACAGTGGAGGTGGTCGGAAGAATCAGAGATCATCTTCGAGTGGCCCAAGATCGCCAGCAACATTGGGCCGATGCCCATCGGCGTCCCTTAGAGTTTGCTATCGGCGACCATGTATTCCTTAGGATCTCGCCTAACCGCGGCGTCAGTCTTTTTGGCGTGCGAGAAAAGCTTAGTCCTAGGTGTATAGGGTCGTTCGATATCCTGGAGCGAGTAGGAGATGTATCCTATCGTCTTGCTCTTCCGCCGTCGCTAAGTGAGGTGCATGATATATTCCATGTGTCCCAATTACAACGGTATATTCCGGACCCGAGCCATATCCTAGATTATTCGGAACTGGTTGTTGGTACCAACCTTTCGTATGAGGAGAGGCCCGTGTCTATATTGGATCGGAGAGAGAAGATACTCAAGAAAAAGACTATTAACTTAGTCCGTGTTGCTTGGGGTCACCACTCTCTAGGTGAGTCAACGTGGGAGCGTGAGGATGACATCCGATCGCGATATCCCGACTTGTTTGACTCATAAGGTATAATGTCTTCCTTATGTCTTATGCTTTCCATCCCTTGCTTGCATGTATGGGTGCTTGATTGCCTGCTTAGTGTAGCTTATTGGTGATTGGTATAGCTGGTTCTTACATCTCTAGCATTTTGATTTAAATTTCGAGGACGGAATTCTTTTAAGGTGGGTAGAGTTGTCATGCCCGTATCTCGAAATACATATTTTGGTTAAGCCTGCATGTATCTTGGACCTGTATATTATTTTCTCAGATTTAGGCCTGTAATTGTATTTTGGCTCGGCTTGCAGATTTTTGGTTTTCTCATAAAATGTGTTTTTGACATAGCTTGGTTTTATTTTGTGGAGAAGGATTGGTTTGGCTTGGTTTAATATGCTCGGAACACCTTAGCTAAACTCCACCCTCAACACAACACACCCTCCCCCATTAAATCCCACCTAACTTTCTCTCTTCTCTTTACTTTCGTTTACTTCTCCATCTCCTTCTTCTTCCTTCCTCTACACAACACCAACACCAACACCATAGGCAAGTGCACCTTGCCAACAAATAAGTACCATATTTTATTTGTCCATTAGCTAGATTAGGACATGGAGATCAACATTAGAACTTGGCATTTTGTGATTTGGAGCTTCCATTTTTCTAGATCTAGGTTTTAACCATTTTTGGAAATTCTTGGTTTTGATCTATTAAACTTTAATTTTTGCTTGTTTTGATGCTTCCATGCGGAAGAGAATTCAATTTTACCCAAGTTGGACCTTTAAAAATCTAGATTTGGTTTTGATTTGGCTAAGATATGAAGATTGGAAGTTTTTGGTGTTCTTGGACTTGCTCTCGGCCTGGAGTAGCAGAACTCTCGGCCTGCGCTCTTTAGCGCAAGGCCGATTGCGCAGCTCACCCTTTGGTGAACCGCGCATCCCCCTCCTCGGCCAGTGCTTCTTAGCGCATGGGCTGCCTTGCGCTCGACCCCTTGGACTGGGCCGCGCATCATTTCTTGGCGCATTGGAGCTAGCGCCATCCAACCTAGCGCAAGCCAGTCGATGCGCCACCTTACCCATGCGCCACCTAACTCTGCGCAGTCTAAGCCTGCGCACTTCTCCCCCTGCGCAGCTCAACCCAGTGCCATCTACTCCTGGCGCAATCCAACCCAACCCTCTGACACCCTGCGCAACCTAACCCCGATCCCCTGCGCCATCTATCCCCTGCGCCATCCATTCCTGCGCCATCCACCCCTACGCAACCCACTTACCCATGATGATTTGGTTTTATTTCTTGGACCTGGCTTCTCTTTTGTGGATTAGGTTTTGAGATCTTGTTCCACACAGCATGACTACCTTGACCCAACACGACCTGACTCGATTTTCAGTATTTGCTATGACTAGTACAATTTTTGTGATTTCTGTAATTTATGATCCTAGTACGTTCTGATTTTCTGGAAAATGACCCGATGGGGTGCATTCTTGACTTGTAACCTGATAACTTGATAGTGGCCCGTGGCGGCGCACTCTTGACTTGTAACTTGTAACTTGACTTGACTTGATGTCGTTGTGATGGCTAACTTGACTCTTGTAACTAACTCTGACACCGTGGGTGTTCCTGCTTGCTTGCTTGTGCAATCCACCCATCTTGTCTTGCATCATATCTAGGACGTGACTCCCTGGTTCCCACGGTCAGGGATTCGCACTGAATATGGATTAGACTAATGACCAGATCAAACTATAGTTCATGGAGAATTTCCAGTCACAGACAGTCTCGTTATCTGGGCGCTTTAATTGGACTTGTAGCTTGCCGACGAGTAGAGCACATTTCTAGCACACTGTCATGTGTTGCACCCTCTAAGTCACCTAAGGGTATATCGTCTCCTGGGCGATGTACCCAACCATACTCTCAACCCGCGGAAGGATAACTAGATAGTCTGCAGGGCTTGGTACTGGGAAATTCTCACTGCATCTTGTTAGTAATTAGGCCTGTGATAACCCTAGTTAGTTAAAGTAGTAAGCCGTAGTAATTGTTTGGCCGCTTGTGAATGGATGTTATCTAGTCCTGTCTAAGTCTTGTCTAGTCCCAGTACCTGGTTCCTCCTGAGCATGTTTGTTTTACTTATCATTAACAATAAATGGACAGAGACAAGTGCTATTCAGGTGAAGGGTTACAATCCGGGTCCTTGTTTGGTTTACGGGTTGTAATCTGGCTCCCGGAACGTTCCCATGTCCCTAGTTATTTATTGTCCTACGGAACTTTTATTACTTGTACTTTTATTCCATTTTCTTATGTTCTGATATGCTGGCTTTTGTTCTTATTTTGTGGCTTCCTTTGTGGCACTTGCTCTTTCTGGGGTTTGACCCAGCTGGTTTTGTGTTGCCCGATTTTGGAGCAGCACCCGAGGATCTACCGAACCTCCAGCCCGATGGTGACGACTAGAAAGAACCCGGGCTACGAGTGGGTTTTCCATTTTGTTTCGCTCACTCTATTGTAAATTTATTTTTTTGAGACGTTTAGCCGACGAGCACCTGTTAGCTCGATGAACATTTACTTATTGTCTGCCTACGGCTGTAAACATGATTAGCAAATCCTAGGGTTGATCATGTATGACTAAACTCTTGCTAGTCCTTGCATTTTGTACGACTAGCTTCATGATCAACTGAATATGTAATATTTGGGATGCCTTTTATTGTATATTTGGTGGTCTAACATCTTGTAATTATATTACTTGCTTGAGATTGAGACAATAGGCTTGACCTTAAGAGATCGTTGGCTTGTAGTAAACCCTTATATATAGACAGCTGTGACCGTATACCGAGGTGGTTTCCATTTCAATATACGTAGCTGGCTATGTTCTCCCCCGCTCTCCAGTATTCTGGTTCTGGGGCGTGAAAATCATACAAAGGAGCCGAACCATATAAAACTTCATAAGGAGACTTAAAATACAAGATACTAGAAGGTGTTCTATTTATCAAACAACATGCCCCCAGAACACATTCCCCCCAAAAGTCCACAGAAAGAGAACCCTGAAATCTCAATTCCATGGCTACATTTAAAATATGTCGATATTTTCTTTCCACCCTTCCATTTTGTTGAGGTGTCCCAACACAGGATGTTTGGAACAATATACCTTGAGATGAAAAATAATCTCGTAAACAATTAAATATAGTGCCATTGTCACTCCGCACACGACGTATATCAGCCCCAAACTGACGCTTTACCATAGCAATGAATTTAAGAAACATAGAATAAACAACACACTTATCCTTCAATAAAATAACCCAAACAACTCTAAAAAAATTATCCAACAAAGTCAAAAAATATCGTGCCCCATTAGATGACGGAACACGATATGGTCCCCACAGATCACAGTGTATAAGTTCAAAGCTTCTCAAAGTACGACTACTACTATCAGAAAAAGCATCACGAGTCCGTTTAGCTTGATGACAAATATCACAAGCCTTACGAGAAAATACACTACTAACAGAGAGAAAAGGTAAAGTCTGTATTACTTATCTGAAGGATGCCCCAGTCTACTATGCCAAACCTCGAAATCACTCTCTCTTCATGCCAGGATGACCGAAGCCAAAGAAGCTGGAACCTCCTCCAAGAAGTAAAGTCCACCCCTTTGTTCACCTGCTCCAATCACCATTCTCGTACTTCTGTCCTGAACAAAACAAAAATCAGGAGTAAATAACATATCACAATTTCTGGCACCGATCAATTATGAGACAGAGATCAAATTGCAAGTCAATGTCGAAACATAAAGAACATCCGTCAACGCCAATGAAGCAGTCAAAAATACTTTGTCTCTCAGAACAGACTCAATAGTGCTCCCATCAGGCAAAATCATAGGACAGACGGGGACCTCAAAGCAATCAACTAAACAGTCACGAGAATCTGTCGCATGAAGAGTAGCCGCAGTATCGAATATCCAAGTGACAGAAGAATTCTTACTCATCAAACGATCAGAGTTTGAAGAACCATGGTTGGAAGAATTGTCGTTACCCAACAAGCTCATCAGTTTCTGCCATTGTTCACCTGAGAGTGGTGAAGGATACCCTCCATGCATCATATCCGCCGAACTCTCAGCAAGACAAGCAGGGACACCATGACCAGCAACGACGACATAATGAACAACCCCTGCGCCACCAGCACCGCGTCCCCCATCACGTCTCTGTTGTGGTGTCGGGCCTTTGCCACCACTAGCACCACGTCTGCCCTCACGCCGAGGACGTGTCTCCCATCACTCTGGATAGCCAATCTTGGTAAAGCAAGTTACAACATCATGACCTATTTTCTTGCAATGAGTACAGATTATACCTGATTTGTCCCTGGAATATGAGGTTCTACTATTAGAAGTAGTAGAAAGACGAGGTGAAATCTTGATAGCCAGTACCAACACCTCCTCAACAGCGGATTGGACCTGAGATTTTCGCATATTCTCCTCCTCACGAACTGCCTGGTATGTCCGATCTAAACTTGGTTGAGGATCCTGAGCCAGAAGATTAGATCAGGTATGACCATACAACTCAGCATTCAACCCATACATAAAGTCCTGAAAGTGGTCTTCATCCCTCATAGCCTGCAACTTTGCAGCAAGTTCACCACAGGTACAAGTAGTCAATAGAAAATAAGCAGCTTGTTCATCCCACAAAGACTGTAAATTTTTAAAGTAGATTTCTACAGACATCGAAGCCGTTTGTTTACACTCAGCCAAAGCCACCTTAATTTGTTGCTTCCGAGTGCCATTGCTAACAATAAATCTTTTCTCCAACAAGTTCCACAATGGATAAACAACCTCAAAGAACGGCAAAGATTTCTTCAGAGACGGATCAATGGTATTAAGAACCCATTGAACCAATAGCGCTTGCACACATCTCCAATCAAGCAATTTACTAGCATCATTAACAGGTTTGATTTTAGTACCTTCCAGAAAAGTGATCTTTCGCCTAGAGATCAGGAAAAGACGTATCGACCGAGACCACTCAGCATAGTTCGGTCCACAAAAAATAATAGGAGTAATGATATTTCCTGGTTGATCAGCAGAACTTAGAAAATATGGATCCTTCGGATTAGAATAATTTGGGTTGTGTGTACCGCCACTGCCAGTCGCGATGGAGTAGCTGGACACAGCATCATCAGCCATGACGGATGTCGGATGTACAAAAAATATGTACAACTCCGACGGATCGACCGAACGAGCGACGAATCAGCCGCTGATGGACGACGGATGTCGGGTGTATAAAAATTTATACAACTCCTACGGATCGGTCGAACGAGCGTCGAATCAGCTGCTGATGGACGGGGTCGGTGGTGAATATACCGCGGTCGGGGCGTCGGATCTACCGCGGACGGGGTCGGCGGCGGAGTGCCGCGGTCGAATCTGGCACGGTCGGGGTCGGCGGCGGAGTGCCGCGGTCAGGCGCTGGCGTGGTCGTGGGTCGGGCGACCGCGGTCAGGCGCTGGCGCGGACGGCTTCGACGGCAAAGTGCCGCACGGTCAGGCGCGGGATCCGCGGGTAGAGGTCGGTCGGTGCAGTCGGGCGCCGGGATCCGCGGTCAGGCGCTGGCGCGGACGGCTTCGGCGGCGAAGTATCGCACGGTCAGGCGTAGGATCCGCGGGTAGGGGTTGGCCGGTGCAGTCGGGCGTCGGCTGGTTTAGTCGGGAGGATGGACGCCGGATCGGGTGTCGCACAGGATCCGTGGGTAGGGGTTGGCCGGTGCAGTCGTGCGCCGGATCGAGAGGAGGGGCGCCGGATCGGGCGCGGGTGGAGGAGGATAGGTTTTGGCGGCTAGAGTTTTTTTTGGAGGCTCTGATACCATGTAGGAAATAATAATGCCTTATTCTCCTTGATGGAGGATGTTCACAATATATATAGTGTCTACACGATTGGGCTTGGGTTTATGGGCCATATTAACATTAGTTACAAATATAATCTAACAATGACCCGTGTCTCCTCATACGGGACGAGCTTTGAGCGAGCTCCTCTCCTGCTCGAGCGCGTCCCTCTAAATAAAAATAGAGCTACATCTAAGCTCGAGCGATCAGACGAACAAAATTGGCTCAAGTTCGGTTTTGTAAAATATTCACGAGCCCAACTTGCGAGTCACTCTTTTAAACTTGAAATATTGACAAGCTTCAATTATAGACAAGCTTAGATTGAATTTAGCTTATTTATGAACTAAAGGGCTTCGAATATCTAATAATCTCTTGTTGGGCTCTTTCTTTTTCTTCTTTTTTTTTTTACAGAAAACAACCGATTGTATTGATATATGAAGGAAGCCCAAAGGCAGCGCCGGAAGGAAGCCCACCGACCTACTAAGGTATACACGTCAGGTCAAAGCCTCGACGGAAAACAACATGAAACTATCCACCCCAGAAAGGATCGGCGGTAAACAAAATATGGGAACAAAATGAAAGAAGATAGGACCCTTCTAAGAACCGATGAGGTCCTTACGAAGGGCGTTGCCAGCCTTCGTCGAAAACTCGGAGGTGTGGGAGAAGATCTGATCCCATCTGGAATCATGTGCCAGTACTGCCAGAGCTTTTGCCACACCATTCGTACCAGTCTTAACATGTACATATCGGATACGGGAATTAAGAAGTTGTTGGATTTTTCGGATCTTGTATGTCAGGGTCCATGGGGGAGCAGCCTTTTTGGCGATGATATTTGAAGTTCGGTCCGACGATGTTTCAATTTCGGCGATCCGAATATTCTGAGTGTTACACCATTGCATCGCCAGGAGGATGGCGTCAAGTTCCGGCAGGGGGCTCGAAGCATCCACAATAAACAGGGAGAAGGCGACGATCAAGTTTCCATGGCTCTCTCTGACGATTCCATCGCACGCAAGGCGAGATGCTTCTCCTGTTGTCGCAGTGATGTTCAGTTTCCATCCTACCCCCGGGGCCACCCAACGACTAGTCGTCTGCGTACATGCAACACCACCTTGCATTTATAAGTTAGCTTGAGTTCGTGCTCTTGAGTTCATAAAGTTCATATCGTAAGCTTTTCAACAAGCCGAATTCAAACCAACTCACTTGCTTGGTTCATTATAACCCCTATCTCACCGTCATCCAACATTTACTCTTATAACAACTAAGATGTAAAATAGAGTCAGTTAAAAATGATGCTCGGGTATGGAATGTCATGGTGACAACAATATGTTGGGGGTGTCTGGTTCGAAATAAACATTAGAATTATAATATAATAGTTGTCTACTTCAAAATTCAAATGGCTTCCAAGATTGTGTCAAATATCATATTTTGGACAGTTGAAATTTTTGGGGGAGGATTCATGAAGCAATGACATCTAATAAAAAGATTGAGGAATGATTGTATATGTTTATCTTTATGTCTAAGGACTATGTTAATTTTAGTACTTTTGTGGTGGTTGTGACCACCTTTTGTTGGGTTGTAAGGATGTTACCCTATGGTTTGGTTAAACCTGTCTTTAATGAAACATAAGGAGAGGTTTCCTCTCATCGATTATCTCAAAAGAGCAAACAGATAACAAAAGCCACAGGTACTTAACATCATTAACACTAAATAAAGTCAGCATATGGCCTCACTTGTCAAGCTGAAAAGGGTCTCTTCATACTTCTTCAAAATCATAAAAAGACCATAATAACATTATGGGATTTTTTTGACTTTCATCCCATTTATTAATATGAATTTGTACCTACATCTCACGTGTTTATTAGACTTACATCCTTCTTGTCATGAAAAATATTTTTCGTGATAAAACGAATATTTTTGGTGACAAAAACTGGGATGCAAGTATAATAAACACAAAAAGTGGAATGTAAGTATAAATTCATATTAATAAGAGGAACAAAAGTAAAAAAAATATCCATAAATTAATGGTTCTAGGTTATACATTCTCCCTTCAAATACCACTACTTATATTTCTATAGCAACCTCTCTCCTTGGACTTCTAGTGGAACCTCTGCAGCTGCAATTTTTTTGATTCTCCCAAGAAAGCTTTGTACACTGGCCTTCACTTCCTTGTCCTTGTGATTCAACTCTTTACTCCCACTAAGTACATTTGTCGAACTTTCTCTCCTTAAACAAAGGTTAGTGTCTCGAATCTAGTTCGCTGTTTAGAATGCAGCGGGACACGAACTAGTGTTGATAAAGAATTTACTTTTTGTTGTTATATAAGAAGTTGCTTTCGTCCTTTTGCTTGGCACTAGGAAAAGAAAAGAAAGATCTTAGGATAGGCCCTTTAGGCCAATTAAAATATAATAGCTAAACTCAAGAACAAAAAAAAAATAGTTCCAATCAAGGTGTGCATGCAGAAGAAATGGTTGCTCTCAACTTTATGCTGGCAAGACATGATTGTTATTGGTTTTTGTCTACTAAGCCAAGAGGGTATTGGTCTTAACTAAGCTAGGAAAATGGCTATTGATTCAAGAGGTACAATATTAGACTCGATCTATATGACTTAAAATGGGATTTTTTTTAAAGTCCAAGATCAATTCTCAGGATAGTTTCTGACATTTTAATTAAGGGACTTGTGCAAATACTAAAAATAGCCTTTTTAATGACTTTAATTAATATTGTACTGATAAATCAATTTTTTTAGATGTCATATTTAAAGATGAATACTTTTATAACTACTTAAAAGTAAAAAAAAAAAAAAAAAAAAAGAACTTAAAATAGTAAAGAAAAAAAAAGTTAACATTCGTTCAATATCTTTGTTTGCGAAATATTCAACATTTTTCACGTTTGCTATAAAAACATCTCCCTTGAAATTCCAATATTCCTTGTAGCATCAAACACATCTCAAGGTTTCAAAATCTTATACATATTCTCCCAATCCTTGTTTCTTCAAACACATTCAAGGCTTCAAGTATGATCCTCACTTTAAATTTTGATATTTTCCACTTTGATGGAAGGTATGGCACCCTTCTAATATTTCACAATGCACCATGCATTAATATTGCATTTATGCCAAATTTTCTCTCCTTCAATCATTTAAGTTGAGTCGTTGTGCAAAATAAAAATGCCAGCTTATTTCCCAACAACCAATCAACACACTACTCTACTCTATGGATTGAGAACTACCATGTTGATAATGTATACCATATATCTGATCGTTGCTTTAAACTATTATATAAAATTATCTGAGCAACCAACAAGAACATTATCTTTCACTAACAATGCTGGAATTATAACTTAACCCTCTCAAACCATAAACCTACAATCAAATAGTAAATTCACTGAAGATCAAATTACGAAGAACCTCTTATTACACAAGCCACCCTTTTATATAAATATGAAATATTGACTGCCCTTTGATACAGGATCTTGTAACAATTTTCACAAACATGTTTCACCATTGCAATATCTTATTCATTGCTTGTGATTATAAGCATTTCTTCACTATATTGTTTCAATTGTTTATCTAGGGATCATCCCACAATTTCCTCATTCAACAGTCAGTGTAGTAGTAATTAACCAACTACGTAGTATACTAGTGATTTATTGATTGCTGATGCATAGAGATGATTGCAACACTACACCTTTATTATTTTTGATATAAATGATTATCTATAGATGGAGAGGTCCCATCGTACAGTGTATTAACATATGGGGATCTTTTGGCTAACAGTAAAATTGCAATACATCAATCTTACAATTGTATTCAAGAAATGTCGGCTCGTTTATCACATAGTTCTCATGATGAAATTTCTAAGAGATATGGAGGTTAGTATTACGAAAGAAACTGGGTTTTAGACATATTTAGTCTGATGATGATAAATTGAAAATCTGACGAAACAGTAAAATATGCGGAAATGTTTAACCATGAAATATGGTACTATTTATTATTTGCAAGAAATATTGATGTTGCATCAATTTCCTAAGATGATACTTTCAAAAGATGTTTACTCTTTTTCGTAAACTTCACAAGTAATAAGACAAACATAAAGTTCATGATACTTGTCACCGTGTATTTGTATTAATAAAATACAAAGGATTATTACATGACATTACAATTGCCAATCTTTGACTGTACAAAACTCACAATCAGATCCTTTAAAAGGTGGATATCAAAGTGACTGGGGTCAAAAATGTATTGGAATTGTTGAGATCCATAGAGGTTGAGTACGTTGAGAAGAGAGACTCTATTTTGGATTAGCCGTCGAAACAAGCACTCTAATCCAGCCTCTACATCTTCAAATCAATAGCTGTTGTAGGAACCATCCTGATCTTGCTTCCCATTACAAGCTACTTTTCTCAAGTTGATGACTTTGGAAACAAAGGACCACCCTTGTGTCTTTTCTTTCGGTCTTGGCATTGACAAGAATGACAGCATCGAACTGAGAAGAGAGATGGTGAGTTCTCTTGCTTCTATCAGTACCTTAGGGGCGAAGGAGAGATCAGAAACCTTATCAATTGGAGGGCACGATCTGCATATACCCTCGACCTTCTTCAATTGATTTTGGCATTTCTTGATGTTGTTTCTTGTCTCCTTTTTAGAGCATACTTGAGCAAGGAGAAATTCTTCAGAAGAAGCGGATGAGTCTCCTCTTCTGCGGATAGCAGAATGGAGTTCTTGAACATGCTCATCAACTGTGGCCATGTTTTCCTTGGCAGCATCACATAGATCCAACAATCTAACGGACACCTCAAGCTCCTTTTTCAGCAATTTCTTTTTGTTGGGATACGAAAAGGCTTACAGAATGCTTGGTAGGTGAAGGAGTTCATCGATGCATCGGCATAAATCTCCAAGACCAAGTAAATCACTGCAAGCATTTTTCATTGCTCTGGAGGATTTTATTGCTGTCGCGGATGTAGCTGCACGAATCTTCAGCTTGTGCAGCTCTTCTTCGATCTTGGACATAAGGGGATGGGAACTTGACGGCATGCTAATGGATCGTACATGAAAATTTACGCCGCGGACTGAAGCAGAATTAGCCATTCTTGCTTGTTTCTATGTGAAACCCTTTGGCTTGATTGGAAAAATATGTAAAGGTTAGTGATAGATGGAAAGGATACTTGGGCTATACTTATAGAAGATGGCATGACATGGCAGCAAATACCAGTTGACAAGTGAAGATGGGAAACACCTAGAATCTTGGCAACCTAAGGGTGTACTAGTTTATTTGACGATCGTGTACAATTTCAGACAAATAAATGGAACTCGACCCTCTCCAATAACAAGTATATATCAAAATGATGCTTCTATGGCTGTGCAGAAGCTGTTGGCTTGTCATTGACACGTCGATTTTATTGCCTGTGCAAATATCAATTCTGCCTTTAAAATGGGATCTTGTTTGTGATATTGTTAGCTAAGGCATGGTTCATCATAACAACGTTTCATTCATCAATGGACAAACAATATTGCACGAGTGTCGTATGCCAGACTGTCAGCAAGGGTTAATAAGAAAAGGTTTGGCTTGATCGATTCATTGGCTTCCCTTGAGAAGCATAAGCATGGTAGACACCTAAAATCATGGCCAGCGAAGCACCCGTGTGATGCGAGTGTATGCATATGACTTGAGACAAACCAGAGTGGAAATTAATCAATCAGCTCTATATATCTACATTTCCGAATATATCCTGCCATAATTTGGTAGCCTTAGTCCTTGAAGGAAGCTGGTGGAACCACTTGCATTTCTCTATCTACAAATGTCTTCCATATAAGAACCATATATCATGTAGATCCAACTAAAGCTTTTATGACTTTCAGAAATATTTTCTTATTGTTATCAAGAGTAGATTGCCTCTCTGATGCGTAACACATTTCATTAATATAGCTACAATATAAATTAATCATTGCTGCGTTGGTCATAAAATTGCCATCTCATACGTACGTCAATGATCCAGTAGCTAGCTAGCGACGTGAAATTAAGTATTGCACGAGTGTCATATACAATCTGCCAGTGATGGTAGCTAGACACTTCCTATGACCTAGTAGGATGTAGTTAACCCTAATCTCAATAAAAAGATAACAAAATTATTATTCTTGCATAGTCATGGACAACTTGTGCACAAGGTTTTATTTTTCTCGAGCGATTACCGAGGCCACGATGTCACGCCCCGATTCCGTCGAATCGATAGTCGTCCCCCGGGCGTGATGTCGTGCGAACCTAATTTGCGCTCGCACAAGGCATAGTCATAAGGTAATCCGAGACACGAGATCTAAGAGAGTATGCAGACAAATTGATTCACACAATATATAAAGGAAACTTGAGCTTTATTGATAATGAACATCTTTTACAGACTCCGATACAAAACTCATTGCCGTACGGACTACAACATGACTCGATTACAAAAGAGTGCTGATGAGA
Organism: Iris pallida; assembly: GCA_029216955.1. Taxonomy (NCBI): domain Eukaryota; kingdom Viridiplantae; phylum Streptophyta; class Magnoliopsida; order Asparagales; family Iridaceae; genus Iris; species Iris pallida. Next base: position 10,494,456 of record JANAVB010035820.1, on the reverse strand, counting down.
TGGCCATTCCATACATTTCACACATCCCTCAATATACACAAAGTACTCCAGTGACCTGGATGGGAGGGACGCTGAGTCATCTTCCTTGGACTATCGAGAGCCTTCAAAAGTGGAGTTGCAGAGAAAGTCTTCGACGCACGGCCGAAGCTTCAAAATCACGAACGCCATCGAGCTAGCTGGCGCATCCTTCTTGGTTCGCGGGACCTACAAAAAGCGAGGATCAGCACGAACACATGTACTGGCGAATGGCTAATTAAATCCAAGCTCTGCATTTGATTCAAGAAGTTTCGTAAACATGTTAGCTAGCTATTTCAATAAACTTTCTAACCATCCTGCTCGATTTGCATGTTAACATGTTTTAAGGCAAGCATGTGAAACTGTATATCATTAAACAACTATCATATTCATCCCGTATCCCGTACACCTGTTAAGCAGTGAAAGGGGTATGAAGGCCACTAGCAATGTCAAGCCATCGCGGACAATAGCATTAGTTAGACGATGCCCCTTTTGCATCGGGTAGCGAGCCATGTGCGAAAGTGCCCACAAAACTCATGCCGATGAAGGGTTGGCGCTGCTACACTCGTCCCTCCCGGACCGAATCGGTCCCTTGGCCTAGGCAACCGTTCGAGAAAACTTTACCTTGTCGACAAGTTGTCCAATGACCGTTTTCTTTTGAACTTAGTTGATTTGCTTACTTGACCGTATCGTTGCGATAAACGTTAATCGATTCATTTATTGTTTTGCATAGGCTTAGTAGATTTGCATAAGAAAACACGTTTTCCATTTTCAATACCGGCAGTTCGATAGCAAGTGTTTCGTGAAGAATCGTGCCACGATTTCATTGATTCTATACTATTATGACAAGCATTCATATTACTTCACATATTGAGTTTTGAAGTAGAGGGACGAGACGAAGGAGGTCAGCCACTCGCCTTAGACTTGCTTCAAGCGAGCGATCGGTTGGCTGCACTGATGTCGCCTACGTGATCACCTGTAATCGCATAAGCAACTGATTAGAACACTATATAATTCAAGGAAATTCGATATGAATGCAAAGCTCGAAAACGTATGTCACAAAAACTCATTCGAAAAACATTCATGAAAAGCGCATTCATGAAAACCAAAGCCAAAGACAAATCAAGTACGGCATGAAAATCAGAGCAACGGAAGGTCTCTCCCGACTCAGCCGCAGAGCCAATCCTCGAGGCGCAACCCACTGAATACGGGACTTGGTTCCGAAGAAACCATTCCATAACGTGGAATGGATCTTAATTCAACCGTTCCCGTTCGATCGACTCGGCCGATTCCGACCTATCGGTCCCGACCGAATCGATAGCGACATTGTTCCTTTCTCGTGCACCCCGTGGACGGAAACGGGGCACGATGTAGGGACGGGGTACTACACCATAACCAACTAATAAAAAGTTTCGTCCTCGAAACTTAAAGATGGAAACTACCTCTACGAGAACAATGAAGGAAAATTCTCCTTCATCTCCGATTCAAGCTCCCACGTCGACTCTTCGACTGAGTGGTTCTTCCAGAGGACGCGGACGAGGGGGATCGCTCAATTTCGCAGCAACTTATCCTTGCGTTCTAAGATTTGAACTGGCTCTTCAACTAGGATAAGTCTGACTTTAGCTCCAGCTGGCCAAAATCTACCACGTGGCTAGGGTCGTGTGCATACTTTCTCCGGTGGGAGACGTGGAAGACGTTGAGTACACTTTTGAGCGCCGATGGTAGGGCAATTTTATAGGCCACTGAGGTGACCCGCTCGAGTATTTTGAACGGCCCAACGAATCTCGGACTCAATTTTCCCTTCGTGTCGAACCGAGTAACTCCCCGCATGGGCGACACTTTGAGAAATACGTGATCGCCTACTTAAAACTCGAGGGGACGACGATGAACGTCCGTATAGCTTTTCTGACGACTCTGAGCGGTCTTTAATCTTTCCCGAATGAGCCAAATTTTCTACATGGTCTGTTCTACCAGTTCCGGACCGAGAATCTGTCGCTCTTCTACTTCATCCCAGCAAATGGGTGATCGGCACTTGCGCCCGTACAAGGCTTCATACGGCGCCATTTGAATGCTGGATTGATAGCTATTATTGTATGCAAATTCGGCCAGAGATAGATGATTGTCCCAGCTTGATTTGAAGTCAATTACACAGAGTTGTAGCATATCTTCGAGAATCTGATTGACGTGCTCCGTTTGGCCGTCGGTCTGAGGATGGTAAGCTGAGCTGAACTGCAACTTGGTACCCAGCGCCATCTGAAGGCTACTCCAAAATTGTGACATGAACCGTGAATCCCGATCAGAGACGATGGATACTGGAACTCCGTGCAGCCGTACTATCTCATCAAGATATATCTACGCCAGGCGATCAACGCTCCAAGTAACTTTGATGGCAATAAAATGTGCTGACTTGGTTAATCGACCGACGATGATCCAGATAGCATCATTTTCTCACGGCGTCTTCGGCAGACCAACAATAAAATCCATGCACACATGCTGCCACTTCCATTCTGGAATCGCCAGATTCTACATCTCCCCGCCCGGTCTCTGGTGCTCAGCTTTCACCTGCTGACAGGCCATGCATTGCGACACGAAGAGTGCCACATCTCTTTTCATTCCGTGCCACCAGAAGTTTGTGCGGAGGTCCTTGTACATCTTTGTGCTACCGAAATGCAAAGTGTATTTCGCATAGTGCACCTCCGATAGTATCTCCTTTCTGAGTTCTGAATCGTCCGGAACGTATAGCCTACCCTTCAATCGAAGCACGCCGGTTTCGTCTTCTGCAAAGTCAGTCATCCTGCCTGTCGAGATTAGCTCTCGCACTTTCTTCAGGTATGGATCGTCCATCTGAGCGGTCTTGATCTTATCAAGCAAGCTCAACTCTAACTGCAACTTTGCCAACTGTACATTTCGAAATCTGACTCGGAGCTCGATGCCCATCTCTTCTAAGTCACGTAGCAGTCTGGGGTCGATGGATAACGAGGCAATGTACTTCCGACTCAAGGCATCCGCCACAACATTTCCCTTTCCCAGCGTATAGTCGATAGTTAAGTCGTAATGTTTGATTAGTTCCAGCCAAGGCCTTTGTCGCAAGTTCAGCTCCTTCTGCGTGAATAGATACTTGAGACTCTTATGATCGGTGTAGATCATGCACACCACGCCATAGAGATAGTGGCACCACAATTTTAATGCAAACACAATCGCCGCTAACTCCAGGTCATAGATGGGATAGTTCTTCTCGTGCGGCTTTAGCTGTCGGGAAGCAAAAGATATCACCTTGTTTCGCTGTATCAACACACACCCCAAGCCATGACCGAACGTATCGCTGAATATCTGGAAATCCTCAGTCCCTTCTGGAAGTACGAGTATCGGGGCCGAGACGAGCCTTTGCTTCAACTCTTGGAATACAGCTTCGTAGTCGTCTGACCATTCAAATGTGACTCCTTTTTGGGTGAGGCGAGTCCGAGGCGATGCGATCTTCGTAAAGTCTTTCACGAAGCGTCGGTAGTATCCCGCTAATCCAAGGAAACTTCGAATCTCGTCGACGGATGCTGGCCGTTTCCAATCGACAACGGCTTCAACGTTCTTTGGGTCGACCGCAATGCCTTCAGCAGAAATGATGTGTACGAGGAATACGATGCTGCTAAGCCAAAATTCACATTTGCTTTGCTTCGTATATAGTTAATTTTTTCGAAGGGTCTGAAGCACGGTCCGCAGATGCTCAGTGTGTTGCTGCCTATTCTTCGAGTAGACGAGTATATCGTCGATAAAGACTACTACAAACTTTTCGAGGAATGGTCGGAACACCCGATTCATTAAATCCATGAAAGTGGCAGGGGCATTCGTTAGGTCGAACGACATTACCAAGAACTCATAATAGCCGTATCGAGTACGGAAGGCGGACTTCGGTACATCGTCCGGCTTGATCTTGAGTTGATGGTAACCCGAATGCAGATCAATTTTAGAGAACATCGTGGCTCCTTGAAGCTGATCAAACAGATCGTCTATACGGGACAGGGGTTTTTGTTCCGGACGGTGGCTTTATTCAGCTCGCGGTAGTCGATACAAAGATGCATAGAGCCGTCCTTCTTCTTGACAAACAGCTCGGGCGCTCCCCAGGACGAGACGCTGGGTCGAATGAATCCCTTGTCGAGCAATTCTTGTAACTGCACCTTGAGTTCCTTAAGCTCTGCAGGGGCCATTCTGTACGTGGCCTTCGAGATCGGTCGAGTGTCGGGGAAGGTATGGATAGTGAACTCAATCTCTCGATCGGGCGACATATGCCGGGCAGCTCGTCTGGGAACACATCAGGGAATTCTGCCACAACGTCGGTCTGACCCGCATTTGCACCATCCTGTCGTATGTCTCGAACGGAAGCTAGATAGCCTTCGCACCCAAAATGCAGCATCCGTCGAGCAGATATTGCAGAGATCACCATGCAGGTCAACGACGTCTCACCACACGAGTAGCCGAATTCAGGCACTCCAGGTATAAATGTGACCTTCTTTTCAGCGCAATCTATGGTTGCGTTGCACGGACCGAGCCAATCTATCTCCAGAATGATATCGTAGTCCTTAATATTTAGAACTATCGCATCGAAACTGAACTTTTGACCACCTATATAGATGATTCCGTCTCTGCAGACTAGATTTGCAAGTAGTGGCATGCCCGACGGTACATTTACAGTGAGGTCGAGGCCCAGTAGTGTCAAGGAAAATTTGTGCTCGGCGGCAAAGTTCATCGATATAAAACTATGCGTGTCACCTGAATCAAACAATACACGAGCAGGTTTATTATTGAATTACAGTATACTTGTCACAACTGTATCAGATGCAAACGCTTCGTCCCAAGTCATGGCGTAGACGCGGCCCTGAGCATTGGGGTGACGGTCTTGGCCATTCTATTGTGCGGTCGGTGGAGTTTGAGGTGCTTGGCCTCGGTTTTGTTGATGTTGCGGGGGACGTTGGTTCGACGTAGCTTTCGGACAGTCCCTTACGCAGTGATCTCTTTTGCCGCACGCGAAACATACTCTGTGCTTAAGTCGACACTCAGTGTCCAGGTGCCCGTCCTTGTGGCAAAAATTGTAGACCATCCGCTCCATCGTCTGATTGCCGTGATATTGACGCTTGTGCGCGTTGTTGCCTCCCGCATTACTATGACGTTTGTTATTAAAGTGAACAGTGCCGGTAGTAGTAGAAGTATACTCGGACTCCAAACGAAGGGCATGGTTGAGTGCCTCGCCCACGGTTTTGTATTCAGGCACCGAGACATGAGCACGGATAGTGGAACGCTGGCCTACTATAAATTATTTTGCTCGACTTGCAGTGGTAGGTAGATAGTCTGCAGCAAACTTAGCTAGTTTGTTGAATTTGGCCGTATATTATCGTACAGTCATATTTCTTTGCGTCAACTGCATAAACTCGTTTTCTTTTTCCTGTCGCACGGCTGCAGAAAGATATTCGTTCTTGAACGCATCTCTGAATGTCGCCCATGAGATCGCCGCCGTCTCGTTTTTACGTCGAATAACCCGTTTCTGCACAGCACACCAATCGTGTGCGTTCATTCGAAGTAGAAGTTAAGCACATGTGACTTTCTTCGAGTCCTTGACACCCAGAAGCTCGAACTTGTCTTCCAGCTCCTCCAACCAGTCGATCGCCACCGAGGGATCTTCTGTACCGTTGAAGGAAGTACGACAGCTTTTTGTGAATTTTGATACGTCGAAGTCAGAACTTCTCGGTGCCGCAGGTGAGAGCACGGGCGCCTCTGGTTCGACTTCGTTGGATCGAAACGCAGGCTGGGTCACGACAGGCGTCATCGTTGAATTATTGTTGTTGCCCACGACCGACTACACGATTTGTTGGAGGGTATTCAGCTGCTGCTGCTGCAGCTTGAATTGAGCCTCGAACCGATTCTCAAATTGAGTCCGACGAGCCTTCGCTTGCTGACGATGGAGCTTGTTTTGACATTGCTGTATTTCAAGCATCAGCAGCATATGTTGCATCGGGTCGCCAGAAGGTCCGGCTACGGTAGGTGTCATTCCCGTTGGGTTGACGGAATGCTCGGGTCTAGAAGCACTCGAGCCGCTGGAAGCGCTCGTCTCGTCTTCCGCCTGAGCTCCCGTAACTGCAGGAAAAAGAAAGGCAACTCTCGTTAGTTTCAGAAAATGTCCTGGGTTCAGCGTATGGAACAACTCATCTCATCGATACGAGGTCAATGGTTGGAGACTAGAACTCGACATTGGAGGCCAAGGACGTAAAGCCGTGCTCTGATACCATTATGTCATGCCCCGATTCCGTCGAATCGATAGTCGTCCTCCGGGCGTGATGCCGTGCGAACCTAATTTGTGCTCGTACAAGGCATAGTCATAAGGTAATCCGAGACACGAGATCTAAGAGAGAATGCAGACAAATTGATTCACATAATATGTAAAGGAAACTTGATCTTTATTGATAATGAACATCTTTTACAGACTCCGATACAAGATTCATTGCCGCACGGGCTACAACATGACTCGATTACAAAAGAGTGCCGATGAGATAGCCATTCCATACATTGCACACATCCCTCAATATACACAAAGTACTCCAGTGACCTGGATGGAAGGGACGCTGAGTCATCTTCCTTGGACTGTCGAGAGCCTTCAAAAGTGGAGTCACAGAGAAAGTCTTCTATGTACGGCCGAAGCTTCAAAATCATGAACGCCGCCGAGCTAGCTGGCGCGTCCTTCCTGGTTCGCAGAACCTGCAAAAAGTAAGGATCAGCACGAACACATGTACTGGCGAATGGCTAATTAAATCCAAGCTCTGTATTTGATTCAAGAAGTTTCGTAAACATGTTAGCTAGCTATTTCAATAATCTTTCTAACCATCCTGCTCGATTTGTATGTTAACATATTTTGAGTTAAGCATGTGAAACTGTATATCATTAAACAACTATCATATTCATCCCGTGCCCCGTGCACCTGTTAAGCAGTGAAAGGGGTATGAAGGCCACTGGCAATGTCAAGCCATCGCGGACTATAGCATTGGTTAGACGACGCCCCTTTCGCGTCGGGTAGCGAGCCCTGTGCGAAAGTGCCTACATAAATCGCGTGGATGAAGGGTTGGCACTGCTACACTCATTCCTCCCGGGCCGAATCGGCCCCTTGGCATATGCAACCGTTCGAGGAAACTTCATCTTGTCGACAAGTTGTCCAATGACCGTTTTCCTTTGAACTTAGTTGATTTGCTTACTTGACCGTATCGTTGCGATAAACGTTAATCGATTCATTCATTGTTTTGCATAGGCTAAGTAGATTTGCGTAAGAAAATACGTTTTCCATTTTCAATACCGGCAGTTCGATAGCAAGTGTTTTATGAAGAATTATGCCACGATTTTATTGATTCTACACTATTATGACAAGCATTCATATTACTTCACATATTGAGTTTTGAAGTAGAGGGACGAGACGAAGGAGGTCAGCCACTCACCTTAGCCTTGCTTCAAGCGAGCGACCGGTTGGCTGCGCTGACGTCGCCTACGCGATCGCCTGCAATCGCATAAGCAACTGATTAGAACACTGTATAATTCAAGAAAATTCGATATGAATGCGAAGCTCGAAAACGCAAGTCATGAAAACTTATTCGGAAAACATTCACAAAAAGCGCATTCACGAAAACCAAACCAAAGCAAAATCAAGTGCGACATGAAAATCAGAGCAACGGAAGGTCTCTTCCGACTCTGCCGCAGAGCCAATCCTCGAGGCGCAACCCGCTGAATATGGGACTTGGTTTCGAAGAAAACATTCCATAACGTGGAATAGATCTTAATTCAACCGTTCCCGTTCGATCGACTCGGCCGATTTTGGCCTATCGGTCCCGACCGAATCGATAGCGACAGTGTTGCTTTCTCGCGCACCCCGTAGACGGAAACGGGGCACGATGTAGGGACGGGACACTACACACGAGATCAATTCGGCATAAGGAGAGCATGGATAGATGTACTAACGTACTAGCACCGATGATTTGGAAACTTTCAGTGGGGCTCGCTATCCGCGCAGAAAGGGTCGCCGTCTATCCAAGCCTTGGTCCGGGATAGTGTGTCACCAATGACCCTCATGTATATAAACTGTTTAGCTTACAATATCTGCTTCACAAGGAAGAACATAGTAAGTTTTATTGCAGTGAAAGAGACTCTGTTGTGGGTAAGAATCACCGTATTTGCTTTGTTGTGTTCTATCGTATGTTTTGTAAACTGAACTAAGAAATGACTAGAAAGACAACTTATAATACTGCCTTCTTCATACAATTTTTTGTAAAAATTACCAAATATATGGAATTTAAATAGTTGCTCACCAGTACACGGCAATGTATTGACCCACGTCTCTGATGCCGCGATTTAAGGAGATGCCTATGTATTTTGTTTCTAGTAAAGGCATGTGATGTATGGGACAACATATCTCATTTTGTAATACAAAGTTGTACCTTTTATTCTGCTATTCAAATCTCTATAATGATGCACATTATCAATGGAATTTTTTATTTCTGTGCCAAGTCGTGTTATTCAATTTCTTTTCCTATTCTATGTTACAAAATTTTAGTGATTCTCAATATATTCAAATGTTCCAATAACATGTGTCTTGTACAAGCGCAACTTAGGTTTGTACGACATCACGTCCATTTTTGATTTATTAATTCGGCAAAATCGGGATATGACAAATGGTGGGGGACAGAAAAAAAGGCAACAAAAAGGAGGCCCCATCGAATGACAAGCAACATGTGAAACCCAAACAGAGCGCAAGATTGAGTGCTTCGTGTGTGTGGAGGAAATCACTTTGTACACAATTGTAAAGACAAAGACAAGCTAATGAACACGGTCCAAGACGAGGAGAACGAAGACGAGGAGCCAAGGAAGGGGGCTTATATGGGAGCCCTAGGCTTGCTCAATGCCCTGAATAGCAAGACATTCGTGACCAAATTCCCGAGTCGAGATCTTATATACATGGGGAGTATGAGAGTAATGGTGGACACATGAATAATGCATAATTTTATCTCGGATACAGAGGTTCAGCGCTTGGTTTTGTTGCTAGCAAATGACTCAAACAAAAAGAAGGTGGTCAACTCAGAAGCTCGTCCCGTATAAGGGGTGACGAAAGGAGTGAAGATAGATGTAGGAGATTGGATGAGAGTCATCAGTCTCACGGCTACACCAATTGACAGCTTCAAGATGATCCCAGGCATGGATTTTCTAACTTCTAGAAAAAAATTTTCCAATGCCACACTTGGGAGTCATCAAGATCATGGAGGTGGGTTCATCATGTATGGTGAATGTTGAACGAAGAGAGTCCACAAAGGGAAAAGCTATCTTTACGATTCAACTTAAGAGGAATATGAATCACAAAGAGATGAACTACTTGGTGGTGCTCAAAAAAGAGAAGACACCCGTGTAGGGGGATCATTTGCCGGAGATTAGTGACATACTCAAGTAGTTCAGAAATGTCATGGAGCAAGAGTTTTCAAAGAGGCTACCTCCGCGGAGGAAGGTGGACCGTGCTATTGAGTTGGAGCTAGGCACGAAGCTCCTCGCTATAACCCCATACTATATGGTCCTGTTAGAGCTCGATGAGTTGAAGAGGCAACTGATGGAGCTACTCGATGTGAGATTCAATAGGCCATCCAAGTCCCCGTATGATATACCAGTGATGTTTCAAAAAAAGAATGATGGAAGCCTTCATTTGTGCATTGACTATTGTACACTCAACAATGTGACCTTCAAGAACTATACTTTCCTGTGTTTGATCAACTAGGAGACGTAAGATACTTCTCCAATCTAGATCTGAGCTTCGGATACTATCAGGTACAGATAGCCAAGGGGATGAGGCCAAGATGATGTGCGTCACGAGGTATATAACTTATGAGTTTTTAGTCATGCCTTTTGGACTATCAAATGTCGCGTGCAATATTTTATACTTTGATGAACAAGCTCTTTCATCCCTATTCGATCGATTCATCGTGGTATATCTCGACGACATCCTTGTGTACTGAAACACGATGGAAGATCATATTGAGCACTTGAAAACGGATTTCCAGATGCTAAGGAAAAATCAACTCTTCGTCAAGTAGAAGAAATGTTCCTTTGTCCATGAGGAGGTGCCAATATTGGGACAAAAAGTGGGATGCAAATATAATAAACACAAAAAAAATGTAAATACAAACTCATATTAATAAGAGGAACAAAAGTAAAAAAATTCATAAATTAATGGTTCTAGTAATATACATTCTCCTTTCAAATACCACTACTTACATTTCTATAGCAGCCTCTCTCCTTGGACTTCTAGTGGAACCTCTGCATCTATAAATTTTTTGATTCTCCCAAGAGAGCTTTGTGCCTTGGCCTTCTCTTCCTTGTCCTTGGGATTCAACTCTTTACACCCACTAAATACGTTTGTCGAACTTTCTATCCTTAAACAAAGGTTATTGTCTCGAATCCATTCATTGTTGAGAATGCAGTGTCAATGCAGTGAGACACGAACTAGTGTTAATAAAGAATTCACTTTTTGTTGTTATAGAAGAAGTTGCTTTTGGCCTTTTCCTTGGCACTAGGAAGAGAAAAAAAAGATCTTAGGATAGGCCCTTTAGGCCAATTAAAAGATAATAGCTAAACTCAATTACTAAAAAAATAGTCCCAATCGAGGTGCATACAGAAGAAATGGTTGCTCTTAACTTTATGCTGGAAAGACACGATTGTTATTGGTTTTTGGCTACTAAGCCAAGAGGATATTGGTCTTAACTAAGCCAGAAAAATAGATGTTGATTCCTGGGGTACAATATTAGACTCGATCTATATGACTTAAAATAATTTTTTTTAAAGTCCAAGACCAATTCTCACGGTGGTCTCTGACATTTTAAGGGCCTTGTGCAAATAATTAAAAAAAAGGCCTTTTAACGTCTTTAATTAATATTGTACTGAAAAATCAATTTTTTTTAGATGTCATAGTTAAAGATGAATACTTTTATAACTACTTTAAAAGTATAAAAAGAACTTAAACTAGTAAATAATTTTTTTTAACATTCATTCAACATCTTTGTTTGCCAATCATTCAACGTTTTTCACGTTTGCTATTAAAAATGTCTCCCTTGAAATTCCAATGTTCCTTGCAGCATCATACACATCTCTAGCCTTCAAAATCTTATACATATTCTCGCAAGCCTTGTATCTTCAAACACATTTTGAGCCTTCAAATATATATCTTCTCGCAATTCCATGAAATCAAATATCCAAAAGATTAAAAAAAAATGGCAAGATTAGCACTTGTATTATTGAAAATTAGTTCTTCTTGCATTTTTTTGCTGCAAATTCACTAATCAATTTTTTAACATCTATATATAGATATTAAAGCTAGTCCATTAGGTCTTTCTTGCAACATGGTGGATCTCATACATGATTTTAGTAAATTCAATTTTGAAAAACTTCTTTTGTAGATGTAACGGTAGGCCATGGTCAATAAAATTCTATAAGCAATACAGGCCATCCGATAATAGTCTCACTTCTGTATGAAATTCAATATATAAATTGTTGTTTTTGTTTCTTTTGTAAAACCACTCGTAACATTTTTTGTTCTACAAATAAGCCTTTTCCATCAATACCATAAACCATTTCAAATTTCAAAATATTTTCAAGCACAACATTCTTTCAAATCATTATCATCCAAGGAATTAAACTTTTTTAGCTAAATAAAAATCCAAAAATATCCCCATATGACTTGTACTGCTCAAATCTTTTCTGTAGTGAACCAATTGCTTGATATACAATATATAAAATATAATGGTTATTCACTTGATTGCATTACATTAAATAGATGATTGTATCCATTTTAATAACAATTTCTATAGTAGCAGTCATGGAATTTATAAACCCATTTTCTCGATAATTTTTTTCTAAATGTAGTAAGTCCCTTTACCTGATCTATAGCAACATCAATAAGCATATCCTTATACCAAGTTATATTTAATTAAATATATTTGGATATGGTTTGGTGTAAATACATGTTTTAGTTATGTTTAATTAAAATTTGTCATATAAGTCTATTCATATTTTGTTTTAAAAAATCTTACATATGTATTAGGTATATAGTGTATCAAAAAGATGCACATTAGAGTTACGGGATATAAAAGATACAAAAAAAAATTCTCAAGTTACAATTGCACGGGTGATTCAGATTTTGAAAGTTTTGCCTTGCAACTATATTCTAATAAATTAACAAAGTTCTATAGTTTTATTGTGGAGGCAGGCAATTGACGAACCAATTTATATATTTGTATTATTTTTGTTGTTTTTATTGTCGTTTTGGTTTCTCTTTTAGTCAACAAATGTCAACACCTCAATTTAACATGTTGTAGCTGGATTAAAGGCCATATGTTTGGGGTCCAAGGTGGGGTCCAAAGAATATTTTATACTTGGGAACTAAGTTAGAGATAAACCAAATATTTATTTGGCCATATTTAGTAATTAATTTTTTTTAGAATTTCTAGGGTTATTCGGCTTTTTTTTTTCTTTCTTCTTCATCTTCAACCTCTGGCCTACACGTCAGAGTAGAACGATGACGACAACTTCAATAAATGAAGATATAATCAAAGGGTGTGCCAACTCATCCTCTCCTTCCAGAATCATAAATCCTGCTTTGATATCTTGCAAGGATTCATGTGGTAGGCATGGAGATGGAGAGATGAAAAGATTATGGAAACCTTAAATAACAGAAAAATATTTATTCTACAATTTCCTTGCGTTTCTAAATAACATAAAAATATTTATTCTTTTATTTATATCACACTTTATAACTCAAGCATGCAATTGAACTTAGCTTTTTTTGTTAAGGCATCATTGATCATAGGGACATAGTAAAGGAAAGAAAATGATTTTATTTTATTAAGGAGTGGAGATGAGGATAAGAAGGATCAAAGTAATGCAGTCACTGATTAGAAAATTTGTCGAGAGAAAGTGGGAACTTCGTAAGCAAAGGCCAAGCCTCGCCGATGCATCTTCTTGAAATTTCACGAACAAAGATTCATCACCCTTCCTCCTATATTCCTTTCTCTTTCTATCAGTTTACGATATGAATGCAAAGTATCAATGAAGGCAAGTAATGAAAACAAAAAGCCAACAATAAAAGCCGACAACAGAAATGTCCAAAAACCAGCACAATAAAAAATTAAGAAAGAGACTCTTATATAGAGTTCTTTCTCCAAACACAATTCACTGTATTTTGGATCCAATATATATCATGCCATGCTCCGTGTGGTGCATTATGATGGCTTGTTGGCTCAAAGAGTCTAGTTGGACTTGAATTCATGAGGTGGAATCATTCAAAAAGTTATATGATCAGAACAAAAAGTCAAGTTGTATAAAGATGGGTGGCATTGATCCTTCCTTTATCTTCACACCTAACAAAATGATTAAATTTGTTTGTGTGTTGTGTTTCTCAATTAATGATACCTTAACAAAAGTTGTAAAAGATAAGAAGATAAATATAGTACTACTAATTGCTGTAAAAGAGTGGATATTATAACGTCTCAGTCCCAATAAACGTAGGACTAGGAATACGTAATATGTCAGCTGTATGTATATGCAGATTGCTCCAATATTTGAAACCTAGTGGGATTCGGGCTAAATCGAATAATCAACACAACACAAGGCTAGTGCTGCACATATACTACACAATTCATAAAATGACATAGTTCCATTCGGAGACTATATTTGGCTTTCCATACGCAATAGTGATTATCCTCCCCAAAGATTCGCAAACTGACCAAGTCATATCCATAACTTGTCTAGTTTTGTAACTGTTTGAGTCTCTAAATATTCTAATCATAGCGGTTACGTTATATATCCGTCAGATGTCTCTTACTAATTGATGATCAGTCAAATACGCAGGTCGTACCCCTATCAAAATGTCTCAAATCGTATAATATGAGTGTCATGGCCAAAGGATATAAAAATATCCCAGGTAGTCCGCTAAACCTAAGTCAACATGCATAAAATAATAAAAAGACACGACAAATGACTAACATATGCACCCAAGTATAACTCGAACACACAATTTATAATATATATGAACTAAAAAAAATGAAACAAATAATTATAGTATGTTGAAAATAAATATAGTGAACAATAATATAGCAAGATATACTTGCCTGATGGTGATGTGATGATCTGACAACTTCCAAAAGGCAAACACGAGAAATCAACGGTAGCAACAATGGTGGAACTTTTGCAAATGTCTTCGAACCTAAAACAAACATAATCAACGTTTGCAAAATAACATTAAAAACCAAGACAGGCTACCCATAAGTCGACATAGTGGCAAGACGATAATTTTGGGTAAAAAACAACGTCCGTCATTGAACCCACTTTGCACCGAAAAGCGTGCCAAACTCTATGGTCTCTAAAGTCAGCTAAATATATGTCTACAAGTCTAGTTTTGATATAAACTTTATGGTATGTCCAGTTATGAATTCTGATAGTCGTGCACAAAATTGTCCGTTAAAACGGATCGTCGGGCTCGCAAAACGACGATTCGGTCAACAGTCACAGATTCAGACCAAACTTGGGTCACAGGACTAGTATAATGCTGCGAATCCAATGGCACAAGTTTCTTCGCGATGTGATGAGCGTGCATAAAGTAATTAAGAAATTTTAAAAAATGTCGATAAGGTAATTTTTGATGGATACGTCTCGAATTCGTTGCACACACGCAACCAATTCGAGTTCTGTCAAAGCTCACACGTCCATGAAATCCATACGTACCTTCCAATGCAACTAGTATGCGACGAATTCGTCCGGATTGTCGAAAAGGATCCCGTATCAGAGTTTTTCGGTTTTAAAAGAGTTTTTTTTGAATTTTTAAACTGATTTTTTGGCAACAATTTATAAGGAGAAAAATACGAATAATAGGTTTTTGTGAAGCCTCTCATGTTCGATGCAACCCTATTCAATTAGATTTTAAAAGTAGTCGACATGTTGTTCATTAATCACCTTCCAAATAGGGCATTTTGGACAGTTTAAATATTCCAAAATCATGTTTTTCCTCGATATTTTATCGCAATTTTCATAGCGTACAACATAAACTAAAATAAACTAACTGAAGAGAATTGTTGGGGTTAGGTTGGATACGTACCAGTGAAATCGGTTCGCAAAATTGTCGAACGACGGGGAAGAAAAGGCGTTGAGATGTCGATGTGACCTTTGATATAGGATCTTGTAACAATTTTCACAAACATCTTTCACCATAGCAATATCTTACTCATTACTGGCGATTATAAGCATTTCTTCACTATATTGTTTCAATTGTTTATCTAGGGATCACCCCACAAGTCGCTAATTTCCTCATTCAACAATCGGTGTAGTAGTAGTTAACCAACTACGTAGTATACTAGTGATTTATTGATTGTCGATGCACAGAGATGATTGCAACACACATTTATTATTATTGATATAAATGATTATCTATTGACGGAGAGGTCCCTTTGTATAGTGTATTAACATATGGGGATCTTTTTGCTAACAGTAAAATTGCAATACCTCAATCTAACAATTGTATTCAAGAAATGTTCGACTCATTTATCACATAGTTCTGATGATGAAATTTGTAAGAGATATGAAGGTAAGTATTACGAAGGACACTGGGTATTAGACATATTTGATCTGATGATGATAAATTGAAAACCTAATGAAACAGTAAAATATGGGAAAATATATAATATGACAAACACAAAGTTCACAAGTAATATGACAAACACAAAGTTCATGATACTTGTCACAGTTTATTTGTATTAATAAAATACATAGGGTTATTAAATGACATTACAATTGACAACCTTTGACTGTACAAAAATCACAATCAGATCCTTTAAAAGATGGATATCAAAGTGATTAGGGGTCAAAAATGAATAGGAATTGTCGAGATCCCTAGAGGCTAAGTATGTTGAGAAGAGAGACTCTATTTTGGATTAGCCGTCTAAACAAGCACTCTAATCCAGCCTCCACATCTTCAAAGCAATAGCTGTTGTAGGAACCATCCTGATCTTGCTTTCCATTACAAGCGACTTTTCTCAAATTGATGACTTTGGAAACAAAGGACCACCCTTGTGTCTTTTCTTTCGGTCTTGGCATTGACAAGAATGACAACATTGATCTGAGAAGAGAGATAGTGATATCTCTTGCTTCTATCAGTACCTTAGCGATGAAGGAGAGATCATAAACCTTATCAATTGGAGGGCACGATCTGCATATACTCTCAACCTTCTTCAATTGATTTTGACATTTCTTGATGTTGTTTCTTGTCTCCTTTTTAGAGCATACTTGAGCAAGGAAAAATTCTTCAGAAGCTGATGAATCTCCTCTTCTGCGGATATCAGAATGGAGTTCTTGAACATGCTCATCGACTGTGGCCATGTTTTACTTGGCGGCACCACATAGATCCAACAATCTAACGGACACCTCAAGCTCCTTTTCCAACCATTTCTTTTCGTTGGGATAATAAAAGGCTTGCAGAATGCTTGGTAGGTGAAGGAGTTCATCAATGCATCGGTATAAATCTCCAAGACCAAGCAAATCACTGCAAGCATTTTTCATTGCTCTGTAGGATTTCTTTGCTGCTGCGGATGTAACTGCACGAATCTTCAGCTTGTGCAGGTCTTCTTCGATCTTGGAGATAAGGGGATGGGAACTTGATGGCATGCTAATGGATCGTATATGGAAATTTTCGCCGCGGACTGAAGCAGAATTAGCCATTCTTGCTTGTTTCTATTTGGAACACTTCTGCCTTCAAAATAGATACAATATATTAATCATTCTTATTCTTCATCAAGTGTAGATTGCCTCTCTGATGCGTAACACATTTCATTAATATTATAGATACAATATATTAATCATTGCTGCGCTGGTTATAACAATGCCATCTCATATGTACGTTAATGATCCAGTAGCTAGCTAGCTACGAGAAATTACGGACCTGGTGTGATGTTGGTAAGAAGTTTATAGAGCTGCTGCCAAACTATTATATTTCCTCCGCTTGTCGGCCTTTTTGCACGAGTGCAATATGTATGATGCATCTCTGTAAATTGTGAAGAGAGACACATAATTGAATTGAAGTAGTAAAATAAGTTTAGTAAGGAGAACCTTTCATTTGGATCAACATGATATGGTTCCTTTCATTATTGATGGAGACATTGCTAGAGAGATGCATGTGGCTAGCAATAGAGAAAGGCGAAGAAGCAATTTGATCCACTATGTTCTCCTGTAAGTCTACATAGTCTCCATAGTAAACTAAACCTTGATACTCGCATATCACACAGCTGGTGGTGTTGGTGAGTTCTATATATAGAGAGGAAACTGATGGATGAATCAAACCAAACTCTTCTTACCATCTCTTAAAGTTTCAACTCAAGACAAAGAGCCATCTTTGTGGGGGAGAAAAGAGAGCAAGAATGACTACTTCTACTATTCTGCAGAGAGAAAACTTCCATGTACGATCCATTAGCATGCCATCAAGATCCCATCCCCTCGTATGCAATATCGAAGAAGATCTACACAAGCTAAAGACTAGTGTAGAACTGACATCCTCCAAGACCATGGAAAATGCTTCCAATGATCTACAAGGTCTTGGTGATCTATATAGACGCATCAATGAATTCCTTCCCCTACCGAGCATCCTACAGGCCTTTTCTCTCTCCGATGAAATGAAATGGGTGGAGAAGGAGCTCGAGGTGTCTGTTAGATTGCTGGACCTATGTGGTGCCGTCAAGGATAACTTGGTCACAGTCGATGAGCACGTTCAAGAACTTCTATGTTCGCTCCGTAGAAGAGGCGACTCAGCTTCTGAGGAACTTCTCCTTCCTCGAGTATGCTCAGGAAAGGTGAAACGGAACAACATCAAGAAATGTCAGAAACAATTGAGGCAAGTCGAGCGTATGTGCGCATCCTGTCCTTCAAATGATATGCCGATCGCAAGGGTGCTTGTAGAAGCGAGAGCTCTTACCATCTCTCTCCTTGATCATGTCTTGTCATTTTTGTCGGTGCCAACACAAAAATCAAAGGCCGCGGGCAAGTGGTCCTTCATTTCCAAAGCCATGAACTCAAGGAGGGTAGCTTGTGATGGGGAAAAAGAAGACTCTGCACATAGCAACTATTGCCTTAAAGATATGGAGGTTGGATTAGAGTGTTTGTTTAGAAGACTAATCGAAAATAGAGTCTCTCTTCTCAACATTCTCAGTCTTTAGGATTTATTCTCTCCATTTCCTGTACAGTTTTGACCCCAATCAGTAGATATACATGTTTTGAAGGATTTCCTGGTGACTTTTGTAAAGACAAAACTTTATACTTAGATGCTATATAAATGAAATATGAGACGAACATATGCAACTTTCATTGTCTTATTACTTTCTACCTTTATAAGATAGTACACATTACCTCCTATGACTTATGTTATAATTTGTGGAAATATTTAATCATATATAGTGGATTTTTGAACTCAGAATTTTTGAAACTCTTATTTAGTTCCCTATTTTATCATCAATATTTCTAAGGGTCCGACTATACGCACCCCACCTATTTCTAAGTTGACCCCAATTTCTAAATTTACCCCACTAATAGAAAACTAAACTGAACAAATTTCTAAGTCTACCCCAATTCTGGACAGAAATGCCCCTAACTCAAATGAAACATAACCCCACCCCAATCCACCATATCATTCAATTATTTCTAAGTCTACCCCAAACCCCAAACACACATTCAAACCCATCCCAACCTAACCCTAAAACTCTCCTCCTCCTCCTCCTCCACCCCATTTTCGAACCGAACTCTCCCATTTGTACGACGCTAAAATTTCGAACGAAAACGCAGAAATTTTTAGGGTTTCCATCGGCACTGTTCGACCCTGGTTTGTCGGACGGATGTCAAACTGTTCGGCTCACGACAGTCGAACTTTCCTACTCTGTTCGACAACATCCTGCCGAACAGTTTGTATTTGTTCGACCATCACAGGTCGAACAGTATGGATTTGTAACACTTTTAATATGTTCGACCTGTGTATGTCGAACAGTACGAATTTGTCCGACTCGTTCAGGTCGAACAGTTCGCGAATTTTGTTTTTTTTTTCAAAATCGAAACAGCCCAATCACTACTCGAAACAAAAACATTAGTAGGGAGATCTTCTATCATTACTTTGGCCCTCCATTGTAATTTCTTTAAGCTTCAAATAATGTCTTCTAGGGTTTTTGGGTTTGAGGAAGATAGGTTGCGGTGTAGAGTTAGAAATAGAAAAAGGATAAATCAGTCATTTAACAATACAACTTAAGTTACTCAGAAAAGTTGGGATCAACTTAGAAATAGGTGGGGTGCGTATAGTCGGACCCTATTTCTAAAATGGTTAAGTTGTGTGGATTACTTTATGTCCCCAAACATGTTTTGAAGGAATTTTTTGATTATATATACAATAGTGAACAATAAAAGCTTCTTACTTTTGGTATCAGAGCATAATAAGGTTTTTGTTGGAGTGGGTGGGGTTCCCACCTATGTGGAGAATACTCCGGAGAGCGACGAGCGCCATCCGTGTGTCGGAGAAGCTTGGGGAGTGCATGAATTTTATTTTGTTACATATATGGTAAGAAAATATATGATTGGATTTCCATATTTACTTTGATTATATATTTATGATTGGACCCTTCATATAGTAGCTTTCCATATTATTGGGTTTCCAATTATGGTAAGCTAATTATGATTGGATTTCCATTAAATATATGATTGATTTATATTGGAAGTTTCTATATATATTGGCCTTCCATGTATGGGTTAACAAGGGCTTATAAAAGGGTGATGCATGCTAGTTGTAAAATCATCTCAAAACAAAGAGTGCTTCACAATCTTTGAGAGAGAGAGAGAGGATTAAGGACTATTGTGAAGGAGAGATTGCTTCGAATAATTTTTCGGCATCTCTTGTTCTTCGGAGTCTGCAATCAAAAAATTTTCTTTTTTCAAGTGAGTTGTGGTGATCCGTGTTGGATCGAGAGGAGCTTGTAGAGGATGTATTCTCTTTATTCCATTAGTGGAGGTTCTTCAGGGTTGGACTCCGATCGTCCCGTGGTTTTTTTCCGCAAGGATTTTCCACGTCAAAAATCTTTGTGTCTGCGATTGTGTTTGGCATTTTTGGTTTGTGTGCTTTTGCTCGGTTCTCTCGCAGGACTTTCTGGTTTGGGGGAACAGTTTCCGCGCTTTGTTTCCAACAGAGTGGTATCAGAGCTTTGGGTTCAAAGAAGTGTCAGGAGTTGACAGTCAAACCAGGAAGCAGAGATGGACGCGAAGCCGGTGTGCATGGTGAACCTGAACGGTACCAACTATCATTATTGGTGGAGCAAGATGAAGGATTTGCTATTCGTCAAGAAGCTGCATCTTCCAGTATTTGCATCCGAGAAGTCCAGTGACAAATCCGATGAGGACTGGAACTTCGAGCATATACAGGTGTGTGGGTACATACGGCAGTTCGTTGACGAGAACGTGTACAACCACGTTGCCAATATTGAGCATGCGAAGACGTTGTGGGAGAAGTTAGAATCTTTGTACGCGAAAAAGATCGGGGTAAACAAATTGTTCTTGATCCGGACGATGATGGGTCTTTGGTACAAAGATGGTGTATCCATTACGGATCACTTGAGTGAGTTCCAGGACGTGGTGGACCAGCTATCCTCGATGGGAGTCAAGTTCGACGACGAGGTTCAAGGACTTTGGTTGCTATGTATATTGTCAGACTCGTGGGAGACCGTACGAGTATCTATGATCGCTTCTGCTCCGGAAGGCGTGGTCAGTCTGGAGTTTGCCAAGAGCGGGGTACTGAACAAAGAGATGCGGAGACGTTCTCAGGGTACTTCATCCACATCCCATCACTCAGAGGCACTAGTTTCGAAGAGCCACGGAAGGGGCAAAAGCAGGGGTCCAGGTGGTGGCAGAGACAAGAGCAGGGGAAAGTCCAAGGGTCGGTACGAGGACTCGGAGTGTTACCATTGTGGCAAGAAGGGCCACATCAAGCAAAACTGTTTCGCTTGGAAGAGAGAGAAGAAGGGCGACAAAGGGAAGCAAGATGAGAACACTACAACGACGGCTTCGATACATGGAGGCGATGTGATCGTCGTAGGTGATAAGGTTATCACAAACCATGCCTACGATGACAATTCTTGGATGGTGGACTCAGGGGCTTCAGCGGATGTATCTCACAACAAGGCACTATTTGCCACTTATACGACAGGCGACTGTGGAGTGTTGAAGATGGGCAATGGAGATGTATCGAAGACGGTTGCCATTGGAGATGTGCATTTGAGAACGAAGACGGGTACGGTTTTTATTCTCAAAGATGTTCGTCATGTCCCTGATATCCATTTCAACCTGGTGTCGGTAGGAAGGTTGGATGACGAGAGATTCTTCGGTCTCTTCGGGAATAGTCAGTGGAAGCTTTCCAGGGGTTCGATGGTGATTGCCAGAGGAAGCAAGAAGTCCGGTCTCTACTATATGGAGGGGAGCGCACAGGGGGTACAGGAGGTGAACGCAGTCAGTGATGCGTCTACCGAGTTGTGGCACAAGCGGCTCGGCCATATCAGCGAGAAGGGGATAAGCTACTTGGTGAACAGGAAGGTGACTCCATGGCTCAAGTCTACAAAGTTGGAGAAGTGCATACACTGCTTAGCTGGGAAGCAAAATAGGGTGTCTTTCCAAAGTCACCCAAGTTCAAGGAAGCCGGCATTGCTCGAGTTGATTCACTCGGATGTCTGCGGTCCTATGAAGGTAAAATCTATTGGTGGTGCATCTTACTTTGTAACTTTTATTGATGACTGTTCCAGGAAGGTTTGGGTCTATGCCTTAAAGACCAAGGATCAGGTGCTGCCTACTTTCAAAGAGTTTCAGGCCTCTGTTGAAAGAAAGACGGACAAGAAGTTATTATGTGTTCGGTCCGACAATAGCGGAGAATACATCGGTCCCTTTGATGCTTATTGCAGAGAGCAGGGGATACGACACCAGAAGACTCCGCCAAAGACACCTCAGCTCAGTGGTGTAGCGGAGCGCATGAACAGGACACTGATGGAGATGGTACGGTGTTTGCTGTCAGAAGAAAACTTGTCGGGCAGTTATTAGGGTGAGGCTCTTCTCACAGCCGCTCATGTTATTAATTTGTCTCCTAGTGCTCCTTTGTAGGGTAATGTGCCTGACAAAGTATGGTACAACAAAGAGCCATCATACAATCACCTGCGAGTGTTTGGCTGTAAGGCCTTCGTGCATGTACCAAAGGACGAGAGGACCAAACTTGAGCCGAAGACGAGGTGATGCGTCTTTGTGGGCTACGGTCGAGATAAGTTTGGCTATAGACTCCACGACCCGGTGGAAAGAAATCTCTACAGAAGTAGGGACGTGGTGTTCGTCGAGGATCAGACCATGACCAACACTCAGGATTTCGAGACGCCTTCTGAGGCTGAGGAATTGCCTGAGTTAGAGTTATTTCACTTCGAGCAGTTTTCAGAGGACATCGCAGAGGATCCCATTATGGGGGAGCCAGTACATAGAGTTGCTCCCAACCTTGATCATCAGCCAGCTGATGGTGGTCTGGGTGTCCCTCAAGAGGATGAGCATGCCGGGGAGGCAGTTCCTGAAGAGGAGGAGGCTGTTGGTATACAACCAGCACCAGTGGCTCCACTGAGAAGGAGCGACAGAGATCGTCGACCATCTACGAGATACTCACCGGATGAGTATGTACTATTGACTGACGGAGGAGAGCCCGAAAGCTTTGCAGAGGCTATGGAAGACGAACACAGGCATGAGTGGATGGAGGCCATGTAGGAGGAGATGAGTTCCTTGTACACTAATTCCACTTATGAGCTGTCACGGTTGCCAAATGGCAAGAAGGATTTGAAGAATTGATGGATGTTTAGAGTGAAGCAGACGGATGATGCTACTCGCCCTCGATACAAAGCGAGGCTGGTAGTCAAAGGCTACGGTCAGCGGAAAGGCGTGGATTATGATGAGATCTTTTCGCCTGTCGTCAAGCATTCGTCTATTCGGGTGGTGCTAGCATTAGTAGTCAGTCTCGACTTGAAGGTCGAGCAGATGGACGTGAAGACGACATTCCTCCACGGTGATCTTGAGAAGGAGTTGTACATGGAGCAGCCAGAGGGATTCTGTGAGAAGGACAAGTCATATTTGGTCTGCCGGTTGAGAAAGAGCTTGTATGGTCTGAAGCAGGCTCCGAGGCAGTGGTACAGGAAGTTCGAGTCGTTTATGGGGGAGCAAGGTTATGCACGGATGACGTCGGACCATTGTGCAATTTGTGAGGTATTTTGCCGAGGATGATTTTATTATTTTATTGCTCTATTTAGATGATATGCTATTAGTGGGTCGGAATGCCACTAGGATAGCGGAGTTGAAGCGCCAACTGGGCATGGCCTTCTCTATGAAGGATTTGGGCGCAGCGAAGACTATTCTTGGGATGGAGATCAGCCGAGAGAGAGAGTCCAAGCTGCTGCATTTGTCCCAAAAAAGTATATTCATCGGGTACTTCAGCGTTTCGGTATGGACGGGTCGAAGAAAGTGAATTGCCCCCTTGCGGCTCACTTTAAGCTCACTGAGGAGCAGTGTCCATCTACCGAGGACGAAAAGAAAGATATGGAGCGGGTTCCATATGCCTCAGCTGTGGGAAGTCTTATGTATGCTATGGTGTGTACAAGGCCAGACATCGCTCATGCAGTTGGCACAGTTCGCAGGTACCTTTCAAATCCTGGAAGGGTACATTGGAGTACGGTCAAGTGGATTCTACGATACCTTCAGGACACTGCCGATTGGAGACTTTCTTTTGGTGGTGACGAGCCAAAGCTGGTTGGGTATACTGACGCTGATATGGCTGGAGATGTAGACACGAGGCGATCGACTTCGGGCTATGTGATGATGTTTGCTGGAGGAGCGGTATCGTGGCAGTTGCGGTTGCAGAAGTGTGTTACCTTGTCGACGACAGAGGCAGATTACATTGCGGTGATGGAGGCTTGCAAGGAGTTGCTATGGATGAAGAAGCTGCTGTAGGAAATAGGACTGAAGCAAGAGCAGTATACTTTGCTTTACGATAGTCAAAGTGCTATTCACCTTGTGAAGAACCAGACATTTCATAGTTGGTCCAAGCACATCGAGACTCGGTATCATTGGATACGGGATGTGGTTGAGAATAAGGATGCGGCGCTTGAGAAGGTTCATACTGATGACAATGGAGCAGACATGCTCACGAAGGTTCTTCCGAGGGTGAAGTTTGAGTACTGCAGGCAGATCGTCGGGATGACGACCTTCTCCACATTGTTGTGAAGGGGGAGATTTGTTGGAGTGGGTGGGGTTCCCACCTATGTGGAGAATACCCCGGAGAGCGACGAGCGCCATCCGTGTGTCGGAGAAGCTTGGGGAGTGCATGGATTTTATTTTGGTACGTATATGGTAAGAAAATATATGATTGGATTTCCATATTTACTTTGATTATATATTTATGATTGGACCCTTCATATAGTAGCTTTCCATATTATTGGGTTTCCAATTATGGTAAGCTAATTATGATTGGATTTCTATTAAATATATGATTAATTTATATTGGAAGTTTTCATATATATTGGCCTTCCATGTATGGGTTACCAAGGGCTTATAAAAGGGTGATGCATGCTAGTTGTAAAATCATCTCAAAACAAAGAGTGCTTTACAATCTTTGAGAGAGAGAGAGAGGATTAAGGACTATTGTGAAGGAGAGATTGCTTCGAATAATTTTTCGGCATCTCTTGTTTTTCGGAGTCCATAATAAAAAAAATTTCTTCTTTCAAGTGAGTTGTGGTGATCCGTGTTGGATCGGGAGGAGCTTGTAGAGGGTGTATTCTCTTTATTCCATTAGTGGAGGTTCTTCAGGGTTTGACTCCGATCGTCCTGTGGTTTTTTTTCGCAAGGGTTCCACGTCAAAAATCTTTGTGTCTGCGATTGTGTTTGGCGTTTTTAGTTTGTGTACTTTTGCTCGGTTCTCTCGCAGGACTTTCTGGTTTGGGGGAACGGTTTCCGCTCTTCGTTCCCAACAGTTTTACATGTCTATATTTGTTATTGAGAAACATACAAAGTGTTGCAACCAAGGTGATCAACATAGGAGTCGATAATGATAGAGAGATGAGAGGTCGTTGTAACACTTTTTGTCATGTCCGGATCCTCGAGGATCAAAAATGCGTCATTGGACGTGATGTCGTACAAATATAAGTTGCTATATATTGTACAAGGCATGAACGTGCACAATGAATCAATGGTTACATAAAATGTAAGACTTTTGATGCAGTAGAATTTCAAGCAGAGAACTGAATGACAACAATATATAATACAAAATAACTTATACTTGCAACGGAATTACAGAAAGCGTTTAATAGCCAACTGAAAATACCAAATTGGTTTACAACTTCTAAAATTTATATGAAATACTTTGTTCCATACATCATATCATTTCTTAGAAATAAAAGTAAAGTAAGACATTCGACAAAATCTTTAAAATGGAAAGGAAAAAACTTCAAAAATGACCCAAGCACACATTTCAAGTCTACAATTTCCTTTCTTTTCTAAACAACAGAAAAATATTTATTTATTCATTTATATCCACACTTTATAACTCAAGCATGTAATTAGTCTCTTTTAACTTAGCTCTTTTTGTTAAGGCATCATTGATCATAGGGACATAGTAAAGGAATGGAAAGGATTTTATTTTATTAAGGAGTGGAGATAAGGATAAGAAGGATCAAAGTCATGCACTTACTGATTAGAGAATTTGTCGAGAGAAAGAGGGAACTTCGTAAGTGACCGCCAAGCCTCGCCTACGCATCTTACTGAAATTTCACGAACAGAGATTCATCACGGTTCCTCCTATATGCCTTTTTTTCTATTAGTTTACGATATGAATGCAAAATATCAATGAAGGCAAGTAACGAAAAGTGTTCAACAAAAAGCCAACAACAAAAGCCGACAACAGAAATGTCCAAAAATCGGCACAATAAAGAAACTGAGGAAGAGAGTCTTATATAGAGTTCCAGCTCAGCCTCTCCTTCCAGAATCATAAATCCTGCTCTAATATCCTGCAAGGATTCATGTGGTAGGCATGGAGATGGAGAAATGAGAAGGCGATGGAAACCTTAAAATAATATGGTAGGCAATATAATTTCTCCAATAAGTGTCTATCCCCTATTGGGGATTCATGAGAATTATAAAGAAATACGAAAATAATCCTAGAAGATAATATATAAATCTAAATAAATAATATTTGGTTTGCCTCTAACTTAGTGTTCAAGTAAAAACAAAATTCTTTTCGATCCCACATTGGATCTCAATCTGTAAACTAGTCGGGCTCTAATTCTTCTACACATGGGATTCAAGTATGATGCTCACTTTAAATTTTGGTATTTGACAAATTGATGGAAGGTATGGCAGGTCATAACAATGCCTTCTAATGTTTCACAATTGTAGTGCCCCGTCCCTATATTTTGCCTCGTTCTCCGTCTACGGGGTACGCGAGAAAGGAACACTGTCGCTATCGATTCGGTCGGGACCGATAGGTCCGGATTTATCGAATCGATCGAACGGGAACGGCTGAATTAAGATCAATTTCCATTATGGAATGGCTTCTTCGGAAATAAGTTCCATATTCAGTGGGTAGCGCCTCAAGGATTGACTTTGTGGCTGAGTCGGGAGAGACCTCCCTTTGTTCTATTTTTTACGCCGCTTGCGTTGGTTTTGGCTTTGGTTTTCTGAATGCATTTTCGTGAATGTTTTCGATGGTTTTCATGGCTTGCATTTCGAACTCGTATTTCTTATCGAACTTCTTGCATAATATAGTATTCTAATCGGTTGCTTGTGCGATTTCAGGTAATCGCGTAGGCAACGTCTAGCACGGCCAACAAGTCTCTCGCCTCAAGTAAAAACTCAAGGTGAGTGGCTGACCTTCTTCGTCTCGACCCTCTATTTCAAAATGAGAACTCGGGTAATGATATCGAATTTGAATGATTCGCTTGAAAAATACAAGTCCTATATTCTAGAAGGAAAAAGACGAGATGTGTAGAAAAGAGATAGAATTATTTCAGGCCTGTAAAACAACCAAGTAAACGGATCGATTACATAACAAGCCCCAAAGATACCCCAAAATATACTTGTTAACTTATCACGGTCATGGACAACTTGTCGACAAGGGCGATGGTTTCTTCGAGCGGCAACCCGGGGCCACGAGACTGACTCGGCCTAGGAAGAAACAAGTTATAGCCGAGCTGGGTAATAGGCAATCGGTAATACGGGGACTTGCATCGGAGCTCGCTACTTGCGTTGCAAGGGTCCCGTTTACCAGGCTATGTCCAGGATGGCTAGTTAATGCCAGTGACCTCCACATCAAACACTTGATATAAATTGTTATCAACTAATAGGGAAGGTGATGGTAAGTTTTATGTTGCACGGCACGCTCTGCCGAGGAAAATTTTGGTGTAACTTACTTGGGTTATATTTCGTCAAAATGCTTCGTATGAAAATATCTAGGATGGCTAGAAAGATCACTAAAAGCAAGTCGTATAATTTTATCTAAATTCTTGAACCAAATGAGAGCCTGAAAATTAATTAGCCACTCGTCATTACATGTTGATTGTACTGATCCTTGCTCTCTCTACAGGTACGATAAATCGGGAGGAGCGTGCCGCATGTAGGGAGACAACGCTCGTGTGTTTTGAAGCTTCGTCCGTGCGGTCGAAGCTTGGATCCAATCTCTTTTGAAGACTTCACTGTTGAAGATCAGAAGACAGATGGAGCGACTTCCCACCATCCCAGGTGGTTTTGTAATGCTGGTTGTATAATCAATGGATAAAATGGCTATCTCATCGACGTTCATTTTGTAATGGAGTCAGTTTGTAAAAAGTCCGCACGGTGCCCTTGTATCGAGTCTGTAAAATGATGTTCATTATCAATAAAGCTTAACTTTCCTTCTTTATAATGTGTGTTCAATTTACTCTGCGTATTCTCTTATTGTTGTGTTTTGGATAACCTTATGACTATGCCTTGTGCGAGCGCAATTTAGGTTCGTACGACATCATGCCCGGGGGACGACTATTGATTCTACGGAATCGGAGCGTGACATAATGGTATCAGAGCACGGCTTTACGTCCTTGGCCTCCAGTGTCGAGTTTTTAGTATTAAAAAATCGTTGGTCTCATGTCGATGAGATATGTCGTTCCATATGAGTGAGTCCGTAATAAGTTTTGTGACTAATATATTTTGCCTTCAAAAATTCCAGAAGGTGTGGCGGTGAACATGGCGGCGAACGAAGAAAGTGCTTCGAGCGGCTCGAGGCCCGGACCCTCTAACGATGCCATGGAACGGATGTTGCGTATGCTGGAAGCTTAACAACAACAAGCTCAGGAGAATCAACGCCTGAATGAGCAACATCGACGGCAGACAGAGGCACGCCAGACCCAGTTCGAGGCCCGATTCGATACACAATTCAAGTTGCAGCAGAAGCAGCTCGATACTCTTCAGCAGATCGTTCAGACAGTTGTGGCCAACAATAAAAACTCTGCGACAACCCATGCCATAACCGAGCCTGTGGCTAGACAAAGTAAAGTCGAATCGGAGGTACCCGAGCCTCTACCTGCAGCACCGAGAAGTTCCGACTTTGAGGTGTCAAAATTCAGCAAAAGCTTTCGCACTTCCTTCTGCGGTACTGAAGACCCTTCTTTGGCGATCGATTGGCTGGAAGAGTTGGAAGACCGGTTCGAGCTTATGGGCGTCGATGAGTCCAAGAAAGTCGTATGCACTCAACTTTTACTCCGATTGAATGTGGACGACTGGTGGGCCGTGCAAAAACGAGCGATCATATGCGACAACGAGACGACGACAATTTCTTGGGCCACCTTTCGAGAGGCATTCGAGATCGAGTACCTCTCTGAAGCCGTTCGACAAGAGAAGGAAAATAAATTTATGCAGCTAAGGCAAAAAAATATGACGGTGTGGCAGTATGCAGAAAAGTTCAACAAGTTAGGCAAATTTGCTGGAAAATTTCTCTCCTCTATGGTGAGTCGTGCTCGACGGTTTAAAGTGGGTCTACGACCATCTATCTACGCCTACGTGTCTGTTTTGCAATACAAAACGATGGGGGAGTCTCTCAACCATGCTCTCCGCCTTGAACGCCAATACCCTCCAGGTGCT
Organism: Iris pallida; assembly: GCA_029216955.1. Classification (NCBI taxonomy): domain Eukaryota; kingdom Viridiplantae; phylum Streptophyta; class Magnoliopsida; order Asparagales; family Iridaceae; genus Iris; species Iris pallida. Next base: position 10,465,206 of record JANAVB010035820.1, on the reverse strand, counting down.
GCCGGCACTGTGCATACCTACAATCACAAACGCCGCCCTAGCCACGCGGTAGGAAATAATATCACCAAGCGTCCAAACAATGGGCAATAAGGCGGATATCAAGGGCGTGATCCATGGCCTTACTCCAACCGACGTCATCATGTCGGCTACACTATCAACGACTGCCAGATACCAGAGGGTGGATGCGGGAACTGTGGCAAGAGGGGCCACGTTCGTGCTGATTGCCCGACCAGAAGGCCGAACCCAATGGCGCCCCAACAACACCGTCCAATGGCGCCCCAACAGCACCGTCCAGGGAATCAAAGGCCAGCACCTCGAGCCCATCAACCCGTACCGTAAAATGGCCAAGACCGTCGCCCCAATGCCCAGGGTCGCGTCTACGCCATGACTCGAGATGAAGTGCTTGCATCAAATACGGTCGTGACAGGTATACTAAATTTTAATAATGTGCCTGCTCGTGTACTATTTGATTCAGGCACTTCACATAGTTTTATATCGGCGAACTTTGCCGTCGAGTACAAATTTCCTATGATATCTTTATATCTCGACCTTAGCGTAAGTACACCTTCGGGCACACTACTACTTATAAATTTAGCCTGCGATAACGGGATTATCTGTATCTGTGGTCAAAAGACCGGTCTTGACGTGATAGTTCTAGACATGAAGGACTTTGATATCATTCTGGAAATGGATTGGCTCGGGCAGTGTAATGCAACCATCGACTGCGCCAGAAAGACGGTCGACCTTTCATATACCAGGAGTGCCTGAATTCTTCTTTTCGTGTGGTGAGGCGTCGTCGACCTGCATGCTGATCTCGGCAATTTTCGCTCGAAGGATGCTGTATTCTGGGTGCGAAGGCTATTTGGCGCCCGTTCGAGACATGCGATAGGATGGTGCAAACGCGGGTCAGACCGACGTTGTGGCAGAATTCCTCGACATATTTCCGGACGAGCTACCCGGCATGCCCTCCGACCGAGAAATCGAGTTCAGTATCGATACATTCTCCGATACTCGATCGATTTCCAAGGCCCCGTACAGAATGGCCTCCGTCGAGCCGAAGGAACTCGAGATCCAGTTACAAGATTTGCTTGACAAAGGGTTTATTCGACCTAGTGTTTCATAGTGGGGAGCGCCCGTGTTGTTCGTGAAGAAAAAGGATGGATCTATGCGTATGTGTGTAGATTACCGAGAGCTGAACAAGGCCACCATCCGGAACAAGTATCCATTGCCCCGCATAGACGACTTATTCGATCAGTTGCAAGGCATCTCGATATTTTCGAAGATTGATCTCCGCTCAGGCTATCTTCAACTCAAGATCAAGTCAGATGACGTGCAAAAGTCAGCCTTTTGCACTAGGTATGGCCACTACGAGTTCCTGGTGATGCCATTCGGCCTGAAGAATGCCCCTACCGCCTTCATGGATCTGATGAATCGGGTATTTTGAACCTTTCTTGATAAATTTGTGGTAGTCTTTATTGACGATATTCTCGTCTACTCGAAGAATAGGACGCAGCATGCGGAACATCTACGGACCGTGCTCCAAACACTTCGAGAAAATTAGTTGTATGCAAAGCAGAGTAAGTGTAAATTTTGGCTAAGCAGCGTATCCTTTCTTGGTCACATTATTTCGTCCGAAGGTATTGCAGTCGATCCGAAGAAAGTGCAAGCTGTTGCTGATTGGAAGCAGCCTTCGTCTGCTAGTGAGATTCGAAGCTTTCTTGGTTTGGTAGGATACTATCGATGCTTCATGAAAGACTTCACGAAGATTGTATCACCATTGGCTCGCCTCACTCAAAAGGGAGTCGTGTATGAGTGGTCGGATGACTATGAAGCTTCCTTCCAGGAGCTAAAACAACGACTAATTTTGGCCCCTATACTCGCACTTCCGGATGGGCCAGAGGATTTTTAGATATTCAGCGATGCTTCAGGACAGGGCTTGGGATGTGTGCTCATGCAGCGAAATAAGGTGATATCCTTCACCTCCAGACAGTTGAAGCCGCACGAGAAGAACTATCCTACGTACGACTTGGAGTTAGCAGCGATTGTATTTGCGTTAAAATTGTGGCGTCACTATCTATATGGCATGGCGTGCATGATCTATACCGATCATAAGAGCCCCAAGTATCTCTTCACCCAGAAGGAATTGAACTTAAGACAGAGGTATTAGCTCGAACTGATCAAAGACTATGACTTGACGATCGACTACACTCCGGGCAGGAGAAATATTGTGGCGGACGCTCTGAGTCAAAAATATCTTGCCTCGCTATCCGTCAACCGCAGACTACTACGGGATCTAGAAGAAATGGGTATCTGGGATATACGTTTGCCGTAACTGTAGTTAGAGCTGAGTTTGCTGGAACAGATCAAGACCGCTCAGAAGGATGATCCGTACCTGAAGAAAATGTGCGAGCGAGTTTCAACAGGTAGTGCGGCCGACTTTACGGAAGATAAGACCGGTGTGCTGAGATTGAATGGCCGACTATGTGTTCCGAATAATTCAGAACTACGAAAGAAGATATTGTCGGAGGCGCATTATACGAAATATACCTTTCATCCAGGTAGTACCAAGATGTATAAGGACCTCCGTACGACCTTCTGGTGGCACGAGATGAAGAAAGATGTGGCTCTTTGTGTCACAATGCATGGCCTGTCAGCAGGTGAAAGCTGAGCATCAGAGACCGGACGGGGAGATGTAGAATCTGGCAATTTTGGAATAGAAGTGGCAGCACATGTGCATAGATTTTATTGTTGGTCTGTCGAAGATGTCGCAGGAAAATGATGCCATCTGGGTCATCATCGATCGACTAACCAAGTCAGCGCACTTCATTGCCATCAAAGTTACTTTGAGTATTGATTGCCTGGCACAGATTTATCTTGATAAGATAGTACGGACGCACGGAGTTCCAGTATCCATCGTCTCTGATTGGGATTCACGGTTCATGTCGCAATTCTGGAGTAGCCTTCAGTCGACGCTGGATACCAAGTTGCAGTTCATCTCAGCTTACCAACCTCAGACCGACGGCCAAACGGAGCGCGTTAATCAGATTCTCGAAGACATGCTACGACTCTACGCAATTGACTTCAAATCAAGATGGGATGTTCATCTACCTCTGGCTGAATTTGCGTACAATAATAGCTATCAGTCCATCATTCAAATAGCGCCATATGAAGCCTTGTACGGACGAAAGTGTCGATCACCTATTTGCTGGAACGAAGTCGGAGAGCGGTAGATTCTCGGCCTGGAACTGGTGGAACAGACTGTGCAAAAAGTTTGGCTCATTCGGGAAAGATTAAAGACCGCGCAGAGTCGTCAGAAAAGCTATACGGACGTTCATCGTCGACCCCTCGAGTTTCAAGAAGGCGATCACATATTTCTTAAAATATCGACCATGCGAGGAGTTACTCGGTTCGGCGCGAAGGGAAAGTTGAGTCTGAGATTCGTTGGGCTGTTCGAAGTACTCGAGCGGGTCGCCCCAGTGGCCTATAAAATTGCACTACCACTGGCGCTTGAAGGTGTACACAATGGCTTCCACGTCTCTCAGTTGCGGAAGTACGTGCACGACCCTAGCCACATGGCAGATTTTGGCCAGTTGGACCTGAAGTCCAACTTATCCTACGTTGAAGAGCCAGTTCAAATCTTAGAACGCAAGGATAAGCTGCTGCAAAATCAAGCAATCCCTCTCATTCGCGTACTCTGGAGGAACCATGCGGCGGAAGAGTCGACATGGGAACTCGAGTTAGAGATGAAGGAAAAGTTTCCTTCATTATTTTCATAGAGGTAGGTTCTGTTCTTAAGTTTCGAGGACAAAAATTTTTCTTAGTTGGTTATGGTGTATTGCCCCGTCCCTATATCGTACCTCGTTCTTCGTCCACGGGGTGCGCGAGAAAGGAACATTGTCGCTATCGATTCGATCGGGACCGATAGGTCGGGATCGATCGAATGGGAACGGTTGAATTAAGATCCATTCTCCGTTATGGAATGGCTTCTTCGGAACCAAGTCCCATATTCAGCGGGTAGCGCCTCAAGGATTGACTCTACGGTTGAGTCGGGAGAGACCTCCCGTTGCTTTGTTTTTCACGCCGCTTGCATGGTTTTGGCTTTGGTTTTCTGAATGCATTTTCGTGAATATTTTCGATGGTTTTCATGGCTAGCATTTCGAACTCGCATTTCCTATCAAACTTCTTACATAATACAGTATTCTAATCGGTTGTTTGTGCGATTTCAGGAAATCGCATAAGCGACGTCTAGCACGGCCAACAAGTCTCTCACCTCAAATAAAAACTCAAGGTGAGTGGCTGACCTCCTTCGTCTCGACCCTCTATTTTAAAATAAGAACTCGGGTAATGGTAGCGAATTTGAATGATTCGCTTGAAAAATACAAGTCCTATATTTCAGAAGAGAAAAGACGAGATGTGTAGAAAAGAGAGAGAATTATTTCAGGCCTGCAAAACAACCAAGTAAACGGATCGATTACATAACAAGCCCCAACGATACCCTAAAATATACTTGTTAACTTATCACGGTCATGGACAACTTGTCGACAAGGGCGATGATTTCTTCGAACGGCAACCCGGGGCCACGGGACTGACTCGGCCTAGGAAGAAACAAGTTATAGCCGAGCTGGGTAATAGACAATCAGTAATACAGGGACTTGCATCGGAGCTTGCTACTTGCGTTGCAAGGGTCCTGTTTACCAGGCTATGTCCAGGATGGCTATTTAATGCCATTGACCTCCACATCAAACACTTGATATAAATTGTTATCAACTAACAGGGAACGTGATGGTAAGTTTTATGTTGCACGGTACGCTCTGCCGAGGGAAATTCTGGTGTAACTTACTTGGGTTATATTTCGTCAAAATGCTTCGTATGAAAATATCTAGGATGGCTAGAAAGACCACTAAAAGCAAGTCGTATAATTTTATCTAAATTCTTGAACCAAATGAGAGCCTGGAAATTAATTAGCCACTCGCTAGTACATGTTGATTGTACTGATCCTCGCTCTCTCTACAAGTACGATAAATCCGGAGGAGCGTGCCACATGAAGGAGCACAACGCTCGTGTGTTTTGAAGCTTCGTCCGTGCAGTCGAAGCTTGGATCCAATCTCTTTTGAAGACTCCGCTGTTGAAGATCAGAAGACAGATGGAGCGACTTCCTACCATCCCAGGTGGTTTTGTAATACTGGTTGTATAATCAATGGATGAAATGTATGAAATGGCTATCTCATCGATGTTCATTTTATAATGGAGTCAGTTTGTAAAAAGCCCGCACGGCGCCCTTGTATCGAGTCTGTAAAATGATGTTCATTATCAATAAAGCTTAAGTTTTCTTCTTTATAATGTGTGTTCAATTTACTCTGCACATTCTCTTGTTGTTGTGTTTCGGATAACCTTATGACTATGCCTTGTGCGAGCGCAATTTAGGTTCGCACAGCATCACGCCCGGGGGACCACTATCGATTCTACGGAGTCGGGAAGTGACAACAATGCACCATGCATTAATATCACATTTATGCCAAATTTTCTCTCCTTCAGTCATTTAAACTAAGTCGTTGTGTAAAGTAGATGTGTCCGCTTGTTTCCCAACAACCAACCAACACACTACTCTACTCTATGTATTGAGAACTACCATGTTGATTACGTGTACCAAATATATCCGATCGTTGCTTTACACTATGATCAAAATCATCTGAACGACCAAACAAGAACCTTATATTTTGCTAACAATGTTGGGATTACAACTTAACCATCTCAAACCATAAACCTACAATCACACAGTAAATTCGCTAAAGATCAAATTACGAAGAACCTCTATTTCACAAGCCTCCCTTTTATATAAATATGATATTGACTGCCCTTTGATACAGGATCTTGTAACAATTTTCACAAACATGTTACACCATAGCAATATCTTACTTATTGTTTGTGATCAGAATCATTTCTTCACTATTGTTTCAATTATTTATCTAGGGATCATCCCACCAGTCCTTAATTTCCTCATTCAACAATTGGTGTAGTAGTAATTAACCAACTACGTAATATACTAGTGATTAATTGATCGCCGATACATAGAGATGACTGCAACACACCTTTATTATTTTTGATATAAATGATTATCTATAGATGGAGAGGTCCCTTCGTACAACGTATTAACATATGGGGATCTTTTGGCTAACAATAAAAATACAATACATCAATCTTACAATTGTATTCAAGAAATGTTCCGGTCGTTTATCACATAGTTCTGATGATGAAATTTGTAAGAGCTATGGAGGTTAGTATTACGAAGGACACTGGGTATTAGACATATTTGGCCTAATGATGATAAATTGAAAACCTAATGAAACAATAAAATATGGGGAAATGTTTAGTCATGGAATCTAGTACTATTTATTATTTGCAAGAAATATTGATGTTGTATTACTTTCCTAAGACAATGTTTTTAAAGAGCAACTGAAATTTGAGTTACTCTTTCTCATAAACTTCACAAGTAATATGACAAACACAAAGTTCAAGATACTTGTCACAGTTTATTTGTATTAATAAAATACAAAGGATTATTACATGACATTACAATTGTAAATCATTGACTATACAAAAATCACAATCAGATCCTTTAAAAGGTGGACATCAAAGTGATCGGGGGTCAAAATGTATAGAAATTGTTGAGATTCCTAGAGGCTAAGTATCTTGAGAAGAGAGACTATATTTTGCATTAGCCGCCTAAACAAGCACTCTAATCTAGCCTCAACATCTTCGAAGCAATAACTGTAGTAGGAACCATCCTGATCTTGCTTCCCATTACAAGCTACTTTCTCAAGTTGATGACTTTGGAAACAAAGGACCACCCTCGTGTCTTTTCTTTCGGTCTTGGCATTGCCAAGAATGCAACATTGAACTAAGAAGAGAGATGGTTAGATCTCTTGCTTCTATCGGTACCTTAGCGACGAAGGAGAGATCAGAAACCTTATCAATTGAAGGGCACAATCTGCATATATTCTCAACCTTCTTCAATTGATTTTGACATTTCTTGATGTTGTTTCTTGTCTCCTTTTTAGAGCATACTTGAGAAAGGAGAAATTCTTCAGAAGATGATGAGTCTCCTCTTTTGCGGATAGTAGAATAGAGTTCTTGAACATGCTCATCGACTATGGCCATGTTTTCCTTGGCGACCCCACATAGATCCAACAGTCTAACGGACACCTTGTAAAACCCATTTCCCTTTTAATAAAAAAATAAAAGAAAACAAATTCATCCACCCCTCTCTTTTCCCACGTACAGAACCTCTCACCACCCCCATTCATTCTTCCCCACGATTTTCTCTCTCCCCCTTAATTCACCCCAGCAGACCCTAACCACTCTCTTTCACATTAACAAAAATGTCACGACCCGCACCCACTGTTTGGGTACGAGAACGTAACAACGCCCAGCCTACGCCGCAGTGTCGGCGGTAGAACGTTGTCCTAGGTCACAACATCTAATAATATAATTCTAAGCAGTTATACTTCCCGAATGGGGGTGACATAGCAGATACAGTCTCAATCACATCTAAGGCAGAGCATGATAATGATAGATAAAATATGAAATCCAAAAGAGATACAGGAGATAGAAGTCTAAGTGTCTAAGATACATAAACCCAGGAATACATCTCAAAACTCAAATACAGTAATCCACAAATCAAGTACAACTCCAGACAAATGAAATAACTATCTAAACATCCTCTAATGTCTCTAGGCTAGCAGGCACCTCCAGGCTATCTGTAAAATTTATCAACAGGTCCAGTCAGGACTGGAGCGAGTACAGTACATCTCAACAGATCATAGCAGGTTAGAAAATATAATCATACAGTAAAGTAAGATACAGGTACTAAAGGAAAACAGTATGTAAATAGAGAGAGAACTGTAATAGAAATATCTACTATACATAGAGAACTAGCAGTGACTAGTGAGTCAGAGTACAATATGAACATGTAAATGGCCAGGGATGATTCTGATAAGACACTAAGGAATGATTCTGATAAGATACTACTGGTGTATTATTCACATGTCCAATTCTACTCCCCCGTACCCCCAATCAATACACAAGGATCCAGCCAGGTTATGTTATATGATGCTATGTAACAGCCCCTGAAGGGTGGTAGACCCCGAAGGTGATAAGCCCCCGAAGGGTGGTAGACCCCGAAGGTGATACATAGTAGTCCCATAAATGGAATAAGGATTCCAGGAAGACTCTACGATCATAAGAGTATATGTCGTAAGTGATCAAAGAACCAATGAAGCATAGTGATACGCCATGTAAATAAAACGCATAGAACATGTAGTACCCGATGCTCCCTAAGGATAATATCTCAAGAAGGGATCCATATAGTACCAATCCGTGTGACCAACGTGACAGTACAAGTAAAGTAATCTACTGCAGGAAATAATTCTAAGCAGGATATGAAATGATCAGAGAATGTACTCGCCTGATATCTAAATGTCCAAGGTAAAGATACTATCCGAGGAGAGGTGTCTGGCTCCTAATTAGAACAGCACAGGTCACAACATGTCCAGAAGGGTAATATAAAGTACTACAATGCATTCTACATGAACCTAGGTCAAACTAGGCCAAAGTCAACCCTTGGTCAACTCTGGTCAACTGTACTAGTCAAACTAGGTCATGTCCTAACCCAGCAAGTCTTACTAGGCCTAACCAAGACTATCCTAGCAAGCACACATTAATGCAGGGCTATACAAGCCAATATACACCCAACTCTATATATATCATGCAATTATTCAATACTCAAATAGGCAAGAATTCACATTGGATATACACTAGGTAATCTATTACTTTAAGCTTTATATGTCTACACATATATACATATGCATATATTGGTATTCAACATTAGGTCTATAATCATGGCATTTCAAATGGTCATATAAACATATATATTACAACACAATATGCTAACATATATATAATATACATACATAGCTAAGTTAACTGTATTCAAAAATACTTATTTAAGAGGCTATGTGTATGTATGTGAACATGGCAAAGGGGCAAGTGAGGGTTAAATGGGCATACATAGTGTATACATATCAAAGAGTGTCAAAGTGTAAGTGAACAAAGTGTCAAGTGTGATAGTGTCAACATAGTGTAAGGGGTACATGAGGTAATATAGGATTTGTGTTAACATAGAACATTACATCTCATTAACTTGTATTACATACATTACATCTATTATTACATTACATTCATGCTTGCATTCATTCATCATTCATTTATTCTCTTGCACTACTATATGCACCATACATTACATACTATGGAACCTACATATTTATTACAAGCCATACTTATACATGCTTACATTAGTTAGGATACTTACACCTCATACATCATTTATTTAACCATTTACTCATGCTTGCATTCTCTATTTAATTACATAATGTATATACATTAACATGGGTTAAAATCAAATAGAACATTATATTACACACAAGGGTGCACAAAATGCATATGCCGAATAGTAACTCCTACTAATAATCAATACTGTACCATCTCAGCATGAATTAAAATCTAGGATTAAAGTATGTTATAGATCTATGTGTTAGCTTTTCAAAACTTCAAACGGATCGCGTTTACATTTCCGGAAACTTTCGGAATCGCAAAAACACCGAGAACGCATTTGTCTTTCGTACAGCAGACACTCAAATAATTCTCCAGAAAGTTACAAAAAGAATTAGGCCTATTAATATATGTTTTTGGAAAGCTAACTTCAAGACGTTTCTTTTAAAAAAACGGAAGATTAAACCGAGCTTTGAGCTAGAAGTTATGATATTTCTAAGTTAGGGCTGAAATTAAAAACGTGGATAAAAATTATGACGGATTTGGGTAGTTTGAGACAAAAGAACACAAATATATAACATAATATATCAAGAACTCACTCTCTACACTAATATATATATGAGACACTATAGAACACATCTCCAATACAAAAATATGAGATTAAATATGTAATAATTCATTCATACATAACAACAACACATAGTGTGTCCAAATTTGGGATTTTCCCACATGAACACAACCACAACACAAAGGACACTCCTATGACCTCCAAATGGACACGAAATGGACACAAATGAGATACAACCATGGGGGTCATTCCTATGGGTTCAAAATAGATCTATATGTATGAGGAAATGAAAAGGAGAAGGGATTTATATCTCCCGGTAGATCGAATCGAAGAAAAGCCTTCCCGGGGCGACATCGACACGTAGAGATTCCAAAAGGACACAAACGAGCTCCGAATCCTCCCAAACTTGGGTAGCTTCCTCCTTGGCTAGAATGGAGAAGGAAAGAAGAAGATTTGGTGGCAAATTGGAAGGATTTGGTGGAGAAATTGCTAGGGATTGCTCTCTAAGAATTTGGGAAAGAACAAGAGAGAGTGTGTGGATGAGAATAATGAAATGAACTTGAGCCTATCCTCTCCCAAAGTGGCTGGCCATATGGGACTATTTGTCCTATTATGATAAGGTCCAAAATGCCCCCACTAACCTATTCTATGAGTATTAGGAAAGGGCTAATTGGTTGGGGCTAAATTAGTCATTCTAAAGTCTCTAATCACACTAACCTTATCCATAATAATTAGTCTAACCTCTAACTAAAATATTTCTATCATGTGGACAAAAATTAATATCATGTGGGCCACGTCTAACTAGTGTGTGGGTCCCACTAGAGTCAAACTACCCCCGGGTTCCCGTTTCAAGTCGGATTGAGTTGAAATTCGAACCCGACTCAAATAACCCCAAAACAATATCATAAATAATAAAATAATATCAAAATAATTCAAAGAGGTCAAATGCAAAAATATCCTTAGGCCAAAAATGACATTAAAATATCATAATCATATGGTTAGGCTCTAGGTCAAACAGTCTCTAGGGTTTCACTAGCAAAACGTCAAAACCACAAGTCATTGATTTAAATAATTTTAAAATAATTTAAAATCACTAAAAATCATATCATGAATTAAATATTATTATTAAAATAATTATAAACATGAAATTTCAAAATTACCCTCATTTGAAAAATAGGGTGCTACAACTTTACCCACCTTAGAAAAATTTCGTCCTCGAAATTTAAGATCGATAGTACTCCTTCTAGAGCCTCTAACCTACCCAATATCTAAGTTAACACTTCCTAACACTGGAATAATAAACGTACATCTAAAAAGTGTCAATCGAGGAATACCTCCAATACTGTTCTACTGTACGACGGTAATGGAACTTCAATAAAATATGGACTGGAACCTATATCCAAGGGACTGGACCTATTTTAAAGTGGTCTTAACTAAGGATGAAAAGGAACTGATCATAGGCTATAGGTATGCTCAAACTATTATCTTCCTATTAACCATCTATTAATACATTCTATTACCATAGGAACGATGCATTACTAAGACATATAGGCCCCTATCTCTCATAACACATTTATACTCACCAAAAGACTAGTACATCCTATCAAGGCTGATACTATAATCTCTCATAAATCTCATAAGCTATATGTTTATAAACACACATCCCCACATCCAGGACTAACCTATATATATCTACAACTGATACTAATGGGATGACGTCCCTATTTCCCAACAATCAAGGTCTAAATTTTTTTTTTATCTAAATCATGCAATTTGAAGGAATAGTATACAAGGTCAGGGCATACCGTAGCAGTTGGAAGTCTCACCTAGGTGCACTGGTCATTCTATGTCAAAACAGTACTATAGTATCAACACACAAACAATCTAGGGTGTCTTAATTGGGAAGATAAGGGAACAACAATCATCAAGGTTTTAGGGCTGTCTACCATCCTATATAAAAATTGGTCATTATCAAAATAAAATAAAGGCAACTACCAATTATCTAAAAAAAAGGTACAGAAAATTAAATTCAAAAATTAAGGAATTGAAAATCACTTGCATTGAAATCCAATCACAATATATATATATATATATATATATATATATATATATATATATATATATATATATATAGAGAGAGAGAGAGAGAGAGAGAGAGCGTTAGAGAGGAAAAAGCTAGCATTGTGTGTATGGGGACGTGTTCATATGGTTAGATAGTAGGCGTGTGTGTACGTGAATATACATGAAAGTGTATATGAGGATTTGGATTTCAAACAATAACTATCAAGTTACACTAATCATGGCATATGGGTTAACAATCTACAATATACAATCTATTTAATCACAACTTGCATGGCTAACCATATATATATAAAAAAGGTAGAGACTTAGTTATGTATTTATATATTATAACATGTATGCCTAAGCTCTATATATATCTATCTAGATATATAATCATAACATAGAGGGGAAAAAGGGTTAGGTTACATGACAGTGTATACTAAGTTAGGGTGTGTGTGTCCTTGTACAGGGTTATAGCTTAGTATTGAAAGGTTAAACCCAGTTTTAGTTCAGCATTTACATACAAAATCTGAAAAGATGCTAACATTTAAACCAGTGCAATATTAACATAACACAGTTTCAGATTTTAGGGTTTTGAACATCGCAACCAATCTCAATGGTCCCAATACATCCTAACATGATAGAAATGAAACCCTAACATACTATCCATACATTTATCTACGCATACAGTTCAATATTACATGTTAAATCTGAAATTAAACATTTGAAATCAATGTGAAAATGTTAACATATATTCAGTTTTCAGGATTTTGGAGAAATTTGAACATCAAAACCAACTCAATGTTTATCACAACCTATCATGTAAGAATATGAAACCTAACATTATATCCCTACAACAACAATGCACACAGCTCTAAATATTACATTTAAAACAACAATTTGAACTAACATTTAAAATCCAGTATTAAGGGTTAATATGCACACAGTCTCAGATTTGACAAATTTAAACACAAAACTCAACAAAAAAATTTTTTTTGCAACTCTAGGTATGGCATACATGTGCAGTGATGTAAACATAACTAATAACATAAAATTTATATTTAACTTACGAATTTAAACTAGAAAAGCAGAAAACCAGAAATATTGGGATTTTGAAACTTTAACATCAACGACATATTAATATTTATTTAGATAGGTGGAAATCAAGTGTAGCATGCATAAGTGTCAGGAAAGTATCCACTATATATATTCATATATATATTCTCATGTCCCAATATAAAAATCAGATTCTATACCAAGACCAACATTAGATTCCTACCAATATTGCAAAACAGATGATTAGTGTAATCAAGACGATTTATTATTATTTAATACAAGAATAATAGCAAGAAGGGAATAACGATAAAATCTATTTTGCTTATCTGTTTAAAAGAAGGAACCATTTTGAAATCCAGAGTTAAAATATCAAATCCAAGGTAAAGTCTAGCAAAATCATCGATTGATTGTATTAAGAAGAAATTCATAGAAGAAGTTACACAAAGGTTTATAAAATAGCTAAAGTTACTCCTAAGCTAAATAATGAGAAGCAAAACAAAACAAAACAATTAATAATTCCCTCTTTTTTTTTTGGAAGGACTGAAACAAAGTAGAGAAAACATGTTTGAAAATAATTAAGGTACAATCTGATAATCATATGCGTCTATCCACAATCATGGTACTCTAAATTCTCGTCATACTAGTAAGCAAGGCTACGATAATCACAGAGCCCTTGACTTATGCACATATCTCTAGAATCATGGTATTTAACATTTTTGCGGTACCGCTAGCTTGGCTGCGAAAACCTTAAATTCCCACACCCGAGAAATATATCCAGAGTCAGACTATATGTCCTCACCATGCTGGCTAATGTGACTATAGACGACTAGATTCCATAACATAGATGACCTAGCCCATATAATTTCATCTTGCCAAAAATTAAATTAAATAACAATGAATACCCAAAAATCAAATCAAATTTATCAACGAACATCAAACTCAAAAATGAACAATATCCTTCAATCATATAAATACAAACTAGGATGCTACAGCTAATCATCAAGATTCAAAATTCAACAATCTTCTATCAAAATCAATAAATACAAACCCAAATTCAACAATAATCCATCAAATTCAACAACAGAAAATAAAGATAAAACAATCAAGGAAAAAGAGAGTTTTCAAACCGAAGTTAAAATAAAATTTTCAAGGGTCGTCCCAGGAATCTCTCAAGGGTTCCTAACTGTGATTGAGTACCTTCAAAATCACTACAACAAAATGGTCATTTTGGAACACAAGACATTTTTCAATCTGAAACGCTTATTTTTCGTACCTAGGTGTTGCAACGGTATAAAAGCGTTCCAGATAAAAAAAATGTTCCTGATATATTTAATTTTCATTTTCATTTATTATTATTGCATAGGTACACTTTAATACCGTTCCAAATACGTTCCAAATTAATGATGCTACACATGTACATCTCATATGCTTAGTAAGAAAGTGTTCCAAAACCCTCCACTTTCTTTTCTTTCCCTCAAATAATTTCCCTCTTTTTCCAAAAAACCCTCCTTTCTTTTCCTCGAAATAATTTTCCCTCTGCCCCCGAAGAGTTTGCTTTCCATCCTTTGGAGCTCATAAGCCATCTCGACAAGATCGTCAGCCATCTCGACGAGATCGCAAACCTTCCGACGAGATCGCCAGGCAGGTTGACTCTCTCCCCCCATGTGTTCTCTCTTTCCCGATGAGTTTCCTCCGTGTGTTCTCTCTTTCCCGACGAGTTTTTGGTTAGGGCTTTAATTTAGTATTTTGTTAGACAAATTAGGGCTTTAATTGGGTATTTGGTTGGATGAATTAGGGATTTAATTCGGTTGAGTTAAATTTTTAATTAGGTATTTGATAATCTTTTGATTTCTTTTGTAGTCGGAACTTTTGATGTTTTCTTCGGAGATGCTGGCATTTGCTGGTTCTGCCCAAACTTTGTTTAGTAAACCTTCTCCGCTATTTTCCGGGGGGGGGGGGGGGAGCAAGCCCTATTCCATCATCTTACAAAAGCAAATGTATATAGCTTTCAATGGTGAAGTGAAGATACAAGCAATGAACTAGAGTTTATATGAGAGTTTATTTCTGCTTCTTGTGGGAATGGATGAGATTATAAAAGGGACCAAACACTGAATTTTTGTTGGAAAGAGAGCGACCAGGCATAATTTGTCTGGTTGCCACCAGTCCCTGATTTGGGGTTCCCCATCACAAGCTAATTTCCATTGGGAATTTCTCTAAGCTACTACACACTTGACTTAAATATGATAACTTATCAACTAACAATTCATAATAATATGAACCAAATATCATTTGATAGTATTCCAACTACATAAAATAAGTTGGCTTTTGCGTATAGTACTAAAATGACATTTGACTTATTCTTTCTCATATTCAGTCGATTTGGATACATGTTTCTGAACACTCCAGTCATTCTCTTCTTAGGGAAGCGGATAATAGTCATCACATGTAATGGCCCAAAGGACATAGTTGGTCGACAAGATGGTTAGACTTTCAATTATATTAGGTTAGTAAACCCTTTCAAATTTCACCAAATAATCAGTCTTATATAACAAATTTTCCAAAGAAAAGACAGTTAACATGTGAAATATATAGGCATGTTGGGTTAAGTTCCAGGCATCATTCAATTGGGTCAAGCTCAATAGGACATACTAAATCTTATTGGTGTAGATTTAGTAATGGTCCGTGTTGCACGGACACGAAAAAATTATATCAGTATCTCTATATTACATCTGTATTCGTGTAACAGATATAGGAAGATGAAGGAATAAAGAACTTCATCAAATTAAGCTCTAGTGTTGGTCTTACTGGTGTAGAGTAGTCAATAGGTCAGGCATAAATCCTTATAAAACACAATTGAACGCTGAAGTTTGTATAGTCTCTTGTAAGATAAGTTCAAAAATTCCTCAGCCTTGAATGCCACCATGGTTGTTATATAGCATCAAGAAAACAAATCTGCATAATGTCAAAATACATATTTCCAATATATCCACCCTTTTTGCTTCTTGTTTCTTAAATAATATCTAAGTACCTTAGCTTATTTGTCTTGCATGTTTGGCGTTAAAAATGTTATCTTGGATATATTAGTTCGTAGTGTGCAAAAAAAATATTGATTTGGATAACAGTCTCATGTTGTTCCAGGTTATAAAAAAAATCTATAATCCTTTGTTGGAAAGATGAAAATTCTGACTATGATATAGCCTGGATTCACGGCCGCTGCCAAAGGCTATATTTGACGCTAATAAAGTTATATCAGTCACATTAATGGCAAATGGCAAATGACAACCTTACTGATAGAAGTAGTAATATAACTTCTCTTAGTTAGTTGCAAAAAGGGTTGGAATTGATTTTGGGTGGAATTTATTTGCTAGTCAAAGATGAAAGATTATGATGTTTTTCTAAACCTTATTTAATTGTCTATAGAGCTAGAGATTGTATTTTTATATATAGTTAATTAGGTTTGGTATCATAGGAAACATGAGAAATTTTGTCATTTCTAGATGCTAAACATGAGCAATCTGTCATTTCTAGTTAATTTAGATTTGGTATCATTGGAAGTGCACTCTTGCCATAATTATTTTTTTAGATGCTAAATTATTAAATTTCTATAAGAAAGTTGAATCACTTTGAGACTTGATTGTTCTCTAATACTTAGATTGACTGACTTTGAGTTGAATGACAATTTTGGGAGTGAGTAATAAACTAGATGGTACAAAATCTTCATCTATTGTTGTCCTTCACCTTCTCTTTCCCCAACTTCTATCCAAAAATCATTCACTACCTTTAACTATTAAGGTTTGGTTCCATTATCCAATATAGTTTTTACTATTTCTACACTTCAACTGATGCAGGAAGAATGATCTATAAACATGAATTTCATGGTTCTAGCATTTTCCAAAGAAGGGCTAGGTCGAAAACCCAAAATTGTAAGCACCACTTCATTTTCCCTGTAAGCACCACTAAACCAATGTGAATTTTGGAGAGGGATCTAGCCCTTTTTATGGGAATAACTTATGGTGTTATTGTCACTCCTATAAATTTGTGTATTAGTTCATACATTGGGCATTGTTACCTACAAATAGTTGTTTGCTTTATCTTTGGTAACACCTTATTTTTAGTTCATGTGGAACTTACATGAATGATTTGTATTTGCAATTTCACACTTGTCATCCAGCCTGTAGTGAATCATCACTTTTTTTTAATTTAAATTTACCCAAAATAAGTAGGATCATCCAGAGAAAAATGGAATAAAAGAATGTTCACTGGTTACCAAAATGTTACTTGAGCATGCATACCATGACACCGATTTTCAATTTATTTCGTTGTTCATGATATTTTATCCTTTGCAGGTATTTTATGGGCATGATGGAACGCGTATTGCTGACTTTGCTTGCATCAATTTACCCATATTTATTTTGGAGGATGAGGACTTTCCCAGGGAGATAGAGAAGGTAATTTCGTCTATATTTTTGCAGATAGACACTGCTTTTGCAAAGGCATGTACTATGGATTCTACTCTCGCTTTTGGTACCACCACATTGGCTGCACTTGTTGTTAGAAGGTCAGGCTGCCAACATCGACTACATTTCGTAGATTCTATAACAATTTTCTTTCTGTTCTTCTAGGGAGCATTTGCTCGGTGTAGAGTGGTCAAGAGAAAATTACTAGTAAAGAGAACAGGTGATTCCCAAGGAGAACCAAAAGGGAAAAGAAGCTTGCCTTCTACTGTCAGTTATTTCAGTATGAGAAAGAACTTCAGCAAGGTGGTAATTGGTATCTCTGAGGAAGATTCATCATCTTTGGCTGCAAGTTCGTCTGAAACAAGTCAAGGTTCAAGCTGTGTTTCTTCTTCAGAAACTAGACAAGGGTGCATCATCTATTTCCTATACGAGCCAACATATCGACTTTTGAGGATCACAATTTTTGTGTATGATCCAAAGGTGACATCCATATAACATAACAGAAGCGTACAACTATGTATTCTATTTATTTAGATATTCATACAACAGTTCAATTTTAACAATGTAGGAGTCCTGGCTCTAGAATGGCGCTTCTTGTTTGAACTGGCACTCATGTCTGGACAATATGACCTGTAAGTTTGAGCTACATATCACATTTGTATACAAAAATTAGACATATTTCCAAGGTCAGGTCTAGAACTCTGTCTAACTTACTTATCATTTCCTGAGTTTTTTATACTTATGCATAACAAGTTTTTTTTATAGCAAAACCATGCATGAGACTTTCATCTCGCACGGCTCCCAAGTGATAAAATGAAAGAAGATGGATTCTTTTTTCTTGTTCAATTACCTTCCTCGATTGTGTATAAGACTGAATCCTTTTGACTTCTAGAAAGGACTAGTAATCCTCAAGATTTTGACGAAGATATCTTAAAATATACACCAGGAATACATAATATTACAGAACTTGAGCCAACAGACCCTTTTTCTGTATACTAAGGTTTTCAGTCCTATTTTCTGGCAGCAATCCTTCTACCTAATTGAGTTGTTGACAAGGGTGCTGAAGATGGAGGTGAGCCCTTCTTTTTGCCATCCGGACGATTATAACTGTCCACGACCTGTGAAGAACAACTTGAACATGGTAGGTCAGGATCCCTATCTCTAAGATATGTTGAGTATCCATTCAGTTCTAGTTTATCCGTTTCGAGCAAGAAGTCTTCCAAAGTTGCTAATGATTTCAACTGCTGGCCAAGAGAGGCTATTGTCTTTTGGTACTCGGCCAACTTCCTGGCGTTCATGGTCAGCTCCTTCACCTGTTTTATCTTTAGCATTCCATTTGAGCTTCAAACATGTTGGAACTCATCTTCTCGCCTCTTCCTTGAAAGCTCTTCTTCTAAATTCTGGCACTTTGCTGCAAATTCGGAAGACATTGCTCTTTCCTCGTTAATTTTCCCTTTTAATAAACTCATATTATCCTTAAGATTCCCCATTTCTGTGCGTGCTGAGTCAAGCTGAACCTCCAACAAGTTTCTCTCCACCACCACAGACTCTAGTTTAGCAGACTCGGTAGACTGTGATCTCTCTTCCTCAATTATCTGCTCTAATAAACCAACCTTCTCTTGGAGCTTGCTGATTTCCAAATCAACTGTCAGGAGCTGAGACTTCATTGTTTCTCTTTCTGAATCCACAGCTTCCAATTTAAGTCAAATTCTGCACAGAGTGCTAGCGCATCTTCAACTCTGCCTTCCAATAGACCCATCTGCTCTTGTAAATTCTAAACTTCCAGATGTGACAAGTGGAACTGAGACTCCAATACCTCTTTTGTCTTCTCTAGAGCTTCTAGTTTAACTTTTAACTCTGAAGAAAATGTACTCTCCCCAACATTTCCTTCCAGTGAAACTACCTTATCTTGTAATTTGCTAGTCCCCAAATGTGTTGAATCCAGCTGAGACTCTAGAGTCGTTCTCTTTGCCTCCACGATCACTGTTTCTGATATGGTAGCTCGCTTCGATCCCTTAGCCATGTCTAGACCTTTTTGCAACTTAACTTACTTTCAGCTACAATTAGCTGATTGCGAGAAGTCTCAAGCTGATTGCGAGTTTCTGCCAAAGTTATCACCATTTTGGCTTTCTCGCTCTCAATATTCTTAAATTTTGCTTCCAACTCAGCTGCATTCTGATTCATAACATCAATGCAGGAATCCTCTCCATCTCTAAGAAATCATCCATTATCTCGATGTCAGTAGAATTGGCAAGGTTTCTCGCTCCAGTGTTCTCATTTTTGAACTGATCAAGCTCAGCAATTAGCACTGATACCCACGAATTTGAGCAGCTCGGATCATTGTCCATACCAAGTAATCGATCCCCACTATCCAATTGGTGGAACAGTACCTGCTGTGTGATTAGTCGAAGTTTTAATTTCCTTTGTCTGGCCAGTGCACCAATATTGTTCTAGGGCCAGCTGATGTAATCTTTGGTTTCTACTATCCTTTGTCTGATCAGTCAAACTTTACATATATCAGTTACTACTTATAAGATCATATAGTACCTGCAGTGTGTCCATGGTTAGGTAATTCATGTGACATTTGCATGTAGAGATTCTTGTCGATCTGGTCTATTGAAGTAGTAATTGGTATACTCCGATACGCAAGGATCATAACCCACTAGCTTTTGATGCCATCCACTCTGACACGGACACTTATATGTAACAAGTTTTTCCTAATTTACACTCCAAACATGGGAAACAGTCGAGGCGCAAATAAAGCTGCATTATTGTGAAAAATATAGATATTTACTTTTGTAATTCTTTCCCGCCCTCACTCACTAAGTTCCTATGGTCACTGCTAAATTTGACAAATCCGATATTGTAAAAAATGTGTTATGTTTTCATCATTCAGTTCTGGTTTCGTCTAACAACATGTTCACATGATACAACTTAATAGTAACAGTTAAAGCTAGTGCATTGAGTCTAGCAGTTTTATTAGAAACTTTAGTTGAATTGGTTTTCTCACACATATGCACAATTTGCTTTGCTGGATTTTCTTAACCTTTATATTCAGACAAGTATTTGGTAATGTTAACTGGCTTCTTACCGATCGAACAACCAACCAAATGCTTGCCCAGATGTTGCCCTAGCTAGCTATATAACATGAACTACACAGTTTCCTGATACACACACTTCCTCCAGTTGTCGATGATTATTATTTCCATATACATTATTGTGAAGTTATCAATGCCTTTTCAGTAAAAATTCTAAGAGAGGAATCATTATTTCCAATTGTTAATGATCATTATTCGAGACAAATGAAATAATATTTCTTATGTTTCAATATTTGTCAGTCTGTGAAGACATTTCTCATTTCAAATATATTATGGTTGAATACAATTTTTTAATGTATTAGAAATATTTGTAAATTCCTGTGCTTTCTTCACCAGAGAGTCTCAAATGAAATCCAAGCAACCAATCTCCATCTATTTTGCTTTTTCTTCAGTATTTTTACTTTATCTGCCTCATTGAATGAATAATTTCTTGTAGTCAAATTATTTTGTCATGGTTTTAAACAATCTTTGGAATCTTTACAGATCGTCACATTTTTGCTTCCGCGGTTATCATCTCTCCAGGCACTAACAAGAACGTCAAATGTCGGAGAAGATACTAGTCTCTGCTGCTCAAATTATTTTCACAGCTCTCGAATATTTTTTTAGCATGAAAATTTAGTAAAGTTGTATTGAACATAAATGTTTATGTAAGACATTTGGACTTTATTAGTGTATGTAGCTTTGACATTATCTATTCTCTATGTACTTGTGCTTTGGAAGTTCATTTGCTTTCATGTATATTTTAATGAATTTTACTTCCATAAAATCTCAAGTTGATTACAAGTTTATCAATTGCCATTTTGGTACATACTTCCTTTGAATGCTACATGTTTTCCAATTCATAACATAACTACTTATGCTATAATATATTGTCTATATATTATTTCAAGCTATACTTTTGTAATTTCAAATGATGTGGGCAACCAAATATGACATATTTATACCATTCAAAAATTGGAACACTTTCTAGTAGTTTCGGTAAGTTATGCAAAAAATTAATTGATATGATTTTATTAGGAATGTGTTTCTGTTGTTCCAAAATTGAAACACTTTTTAGCCGTACCAGCGAGTGGCACAAAACGTAATTTGAAACGCTTTGTTAGGAACACTTTGTTGGTGTTTCAAAACAGGAACACTTTTTAGCCGTTCCAGCAAGTGATGCAAAAATTAATCTGAAACACCTTTTTAGGCACGCTTTATCGGTGTTCCAAAACTGGAACGCAATTAAAGTGTTCCAAGATATGTTTATTGGAACGTTTTATTTCCGTTCCAAGAAATTTGGCAGCCCAAAAATAGGCACAGAAAGTAGGCGTTCCTAAAATTATTTGGTACAGAATTTTGATGTTCCAAAATGACCATTTTGGTGTAGTGAATATATCCTAATCCTACTGCAGGCTGTAGTGGTACTCAAGTTCGAATACCACTACATAAACTCGACCTGCATGGGCCACCACTAAAAACGTGTCACGACCCGCACCCACTATTTGGGTACGAGAACGTAACAACGCCCAGCCTACGCCGCAGTGTCGGCAGTAGAACGCTGTCCTAGGTCACAACATCTAACAATATAATGCTAAGCAACTATACTTCCCGAATGGGGGTGACATAGCAGATACAGTCTCAATCACATCTAAGGCAGAGCATGATAATGATAGATAAAACATGAAATCCAAAAGAGATACAGGAGATAGAAGTCTAAGTGTCTAAGATACATAAACCCAGGAATACATCTCAAAACTCAAATACAGTAATCCACAAATCAAGTACAACTCCAGACAAATGAAATAACTATCTAAACATCCTCTAATGTGTCTCCTCTAGGCTAGCAGGCACCTCCAGGCTATCTGTAAAATTTATCAACAGGTCCAGTCAGGACTGGAGCGAGTATAATACATCTCAACAGATCATAGCAGGTTAAAAAATATAATCATACAGTAAAGTAAGATACAGGTACTGAAGGAAAACAGTATGTAAACAGAGAGAGAAATGTAATAGAAATATCTACTATACATAGAGAACTAGCTGTGACTAGTGAGTCAGAGTACAATATGAACATGTAAATGGCCTGGGATGATTCTGATAAGACACTAAAGAATGATTCTGATAAGATACTACTGGTGTATTATTCACATGTCCAATTCTACTCCCCCGTACCCCCAATCAATACACAAGGATCCAGCCAGGTTATGTTATATGATGCTATATAACAGCCCCCGAAGGGTGGTAGACCACGAAGGTGATAAGCCCCCGAAGGGTGGTAGACCCCGAAGGTGATACATAGTAGTCCCATAAATGGGATAAGGATTCCAGGAAGACTCTACGATCATAAGAGTATATGTCGTAAGTGATTAAAGAACCAATGAAGCATAGTGATACGCCATGTAAATAAAATGCACAGAACATGTAGTACCCGATGCTCCCTAAGGATAACATCTCAAGAAGGGATCCATATAGTACCAATCCGTGTGACCAACGTGACAGTACAAGTAAAGTAATCTACTGCAGGAAATAATTCTAAGCAGGATATGAAATGATCAGAGAATGTACTCGCCTGATATCTAAATGTCCAAGGTAAAGATACTGTCCGAGGAGAGGTGTCTGGATCCTAATTAGAACAGCACAGGTCACAACATGTCCCGAAGGGTAATATAAAGCACTACAATGCATTCTACATGAATCTAGTTCAAACTAGGCCAAAGTCAACCCTTGGTCAACTCTGGTCAACTGCACTAGTCAAACTAGGTCATGTCCTAACCCAACAAGTCTTACTAGGCCTAACCAAGACTATCCTAGCAAGCACACATCAATACAGGGCTATACAAGCCAATATACACCCAACTCTATATAGCATGCAATTATTCAATACTCAAATAGGCAAGAATTCACATTGGATATACACTAGGTAATCTATTACTTTAAGCTTTATATGTCTACATATATATACACATGCATATATTGGTATTCAACATTAGGTCTATAATCATGGCATTTCAAATGGTCATATAAACATATATATTATAACACAATATGCTAACATATATATAATATACATACATAGCTAAGTTAACTGTATTCATAAATACTTATTTAAGAGGCTATGTGTGTGTATGTGAACATGGCAAAGGGGCAAGTGAGGGTTAAATGGGCATACACAGTGTATACATATCAAAGAGTGTCAAAGTATAAGTGAACAAAGTGTCAAGTGTGATAGTGTCAACATAGTGTAAGGGGTACATGAGGTAATATAGGATTTGTGTTAACATAGAATATTACATCTCATTAACTTGTATATTGCATACATTACATCTATTATTACATTACATTCATGCTTGCATTCATTCATCATTCATTTATTCTCTTGCACTACTATATGCACCATACATTACATACTATGGAACATACATATTCATTACAAGCCATACTTATACATGCTTATATTAGATAGGATACTTACACCTCATACATCATTTATTTAACCATTTACTTATGCTTGCATTCTCTATTTAATTACATAATGTATATACATTAATATGGATTAAAATTAAATAGAATATTATATTACACACAAGGATGCACAAAATGCATATGCCAAATAGTAACTGCTACTAATAATCAGTACTGTACCATCTCAGCATGAATTAAAATCTAGGATTAAAGTATGTTATAGATCTATGTGTTAGCTTTCCGAAACTTCAAACGGATCGCGTTTTCGTTTTCGAAACTTCCGGAATCGCAAAAACATCGAGAACGCATTTGTCTTTCGTACAGCTGACACTCAAATAATTCTCCAGAAAGTTACAAAAAGAATTAGGCCTATTAATACATATTTTTGGAATGCTAACTTCAATACGCTTCTTTTAAAAAAAAATAGAAGATTAAACCGAGCTTTGAGCTAGAAGTTATGACATTTCTAAGTTAGGGCTGAAATTAAAAACGTGGATAAAATTTATGACGGATTTGGGTAGTTTGAGACAAAAGAACACAAATATATAACATAATATATCAAGAACTCACTCTCTACACTAATATATATATATATGAGACACTATAGAACACATCTCCAATACAAAAATATGAGATTAAACATGTAATAATTCATTCATACATAACAACAACACATAGTGTGTCCAAATTTGGGATTTTCCCACATGAACACAACCACAACACAAAGGACACTCCTATGACCTCCAAATGGACACGAAATGGACACAAATGGAGATACAACCATGGGGGTCATTCCTATGGGTTCAAAATAGACCTATATGCATGAGAAAATAAAAAGGAGAAGGGATTTATACCTCCCGGTAGATCGAATCGAAGAAAAGCCTTCCCGGTGCGACATCGACACGTAGAGATTCCAAAAGGACACAAACGAGCTCCGAATCCTCCCAAACTTGGGTAGCTTTCTCCTTGGCTAGAATGGAGAAGGAAAGAAGAAGATTTGATGGCAAAATGGAAGGATTTGGTGGAGAAATTGCTAGGGATTGCTCTCTAGGAATTTGGGAAAGAACAAGAGAGAGAGTGTGGATGAGAATAATGAAATGAACTTGAGTCTATCCTTTCCAAAGTGGCTGGCCATATGGGGCTATTTGTCCTATTATGGTAAGGTCCAAAATGCCCCCACTAACCTATTCTATGAGTATTAGGAAATGGCTAATTGGTTGGAGCTAAATTAGTCATTCTAAAGTCTCTAATCACACTAACCTTATCCATAATAATTAGTCTAACCTCTAACTAAAATATTTCTATCATGTGGACTAAAATTAATATCATGTGGGCTATGCCTAACTAGTGTGTGGGTCCCACTAGAGTCAAACTACCCCCGGATCTCCGTTTCAAGTCGGATTGAGTTGAAATTCGAACCCGACTCAAATAACCCCAAAACAATATCATAAATAATAAAAGAATATCAAAATAATTCAGAGGTCAAATGCAAAAATATCCTTAGGCCAAAAATGACATTAAAATATCATAATCACATGATTAGGCTCTAGGTCAAACAGTCTCTAGGGTTTCACTAGCAAAACTTTAAAATCACAAGTCATTGATTTAAATAATTTTAAAATGATTTAAAATCACCAAAAATCATATCATGAATTAAATATCATTATTAAAATAATTATAAATACGAAATTTCAAAATTACCCTCATTTGGGAAACTGGGTGCTACAAAAACCACCATCAATATCTATTCCCTTCCACCTCACTATCTCCCTCTCCCGTAATATCTTTGAAAAATATCAGAAACCTCCATAGAAAGTTTCACATTTTTCCTTCACAAAAATCCATCTCCCAACCTCCTCACTCCACCAAATCCAAATCCGCGACCACCGCCACCTTCACCTTTCCATCCCCGTCTTTTCTAGACCCCTCACCCCATCATTTTGCACCGGCAACCCGAGCCACCCCGACGACCCGAGTGACTGGCACGCCCCGTACCCGACCGCAGTCAGGGCCCCGCGCGCTCGCGGCCTCGTGTTCGCTCTCCCTGCGTTCGTGTCGGCTTTCCGATGCTCCGATCCGAGCCGGACGCCTCCCCTCAATGCTCCGCCTCCATTTTTGGTATATTTTTGACCCAGAAACTTTTTGTTCCATGTACAGAACCTTTTCCATGTTCCGGCCAATTGACAGAATGAAGATCTGTCAATTGGAATAATTAGATTAGTTAAATATTGTTAGTTAATTATAAATTATTAAGGTATAATTATATGACAACTTAGTTTATTTAAGAATATTTGTCATTTTGGTTAATTATTATTAAGAGTAATTAATTATTGGTAATAAATTGGTATTAATATTTTTCTATAAGTAAATTTTGGCCTGTAAAAGGTTTTTATATCAAAAAATATATTTTATATGAATATTTCATACCAGAGAGTAATTATTTTTATTATTTCCCAAAAAGTAATTACCTATAATACTTCCCAAAAACTAATTATTTATAATATTCTATTTATGATTAAAATGAAGTTTTGCCATTAAAAAGTGTTTATTTTATTAAAGGATGACTTTTGGGTTATGTATCAATGTGGTTAAAATTATTATTTTCTTTATCTTGTGAAAAATAGTTAAAGATGGTTTTTAGTAAAATCGTACTTTCGCGTAATATGGTAATTACACAAAAATGCTAATTTCTATAATACAATTTAATAATTGTTTTCTTACCCTTACCCATTACGGTAAAAATATGTATTTTTCGCTAAAATGATTATCTTTTCACTTAGTGATAATAAATCAACATATTCACTACAACAACAAAAAAATTTTTAATGACGGCTAAAAAGCGTCATTAATGACAAACTATGACGCTTTTTTTTTCAAAGCAAACTTTATGAAAACGAGGGTTATAAATATTTTTTAAAAGCGTTATAAAAAAACCGTCATAGATAGTTTCTATAAAATCGTTATGAATAGTTAATATATAGTGCACAATTTATGACATTTTTAAAACGTTATGAATAGATAATAGGTATAGGCTCAATGCAGCACATTTATAACACTTTATACTATTCAAATTAGTATATTTATAACGCTTTATACTGCACATTATATATTACATTCCAAAAACTTAACATTATATATCACCATCTTCATTACATTTCTCAAAATAGAGTGCATATCAACATCTTCATTACATTCTCAAAAAATATATATATATATATATATATATATATATATATATATATATATATATATATATATATATATATATTTATATTTACAACTACAAAAATTGTCCACATTAAAATATATATATATATATATATATATATATATATATATATATATATATATATATATATATACAACTACCAAAATTGTCCACAATAAAACTTGTAGCAAAATCCTGAAAAAGATAAAAACAAGGTTCAATATACTTTGTAATATAATGTGAAAAATGAAACTTTACAATGGTGCCCCGTATAACAAGGTTCAACAACTTTCACTTCATTACATCTTATTATTTCCTTTCTATGCAAGAATGGAAAAAAACATAAAGAAGGCCAAAAATGCATCTTTAGAATTTATAGAAAAATTGTAATAGCTTCAGAATATTATATAAATAAACATAAACACAAAAGAATTTAGGTGGATGTTTGGGGGACCTTCATCTCGGTTGAGCAGACTCCCATGAGTTGCATAATGTATGAGAAAAGCTAGAAATTTCAAATGCAGGATCAATTGGTCACTTATAGCAAATACTTGAAAGACAAAAAATTATGATTAAAAGGAACATACAACCGCTTACATATAGGAAATAGTTAGTTTTGGCATAACAAGAACTCTGTACGTGCATCCCAGGTATTAAAGTGACCAAATGGCATCAATACCAAAATAAGTCATATCAGCGACGTATTTAGCGACTCCAAGATAGAACGTCGCTAATTTTTGACGGTTTAGCGACGTTTAACTAAGACTTCGCTGTTGGTCGCCAACAGCGACTAATAGCGACGTCTAGCGACTACAATTTGTTAAATGGAAAACTGCGTCACAAGTTTGTCGGTATACGTCGCTGATGTAGCGACGGGTAGCTATACAATTTAAGCGACGTCGACGTTTATTAAATATCAGCGACGTTTAGCGACGTCCTTTTTGGACATTGCTAAATATTTCATATAGGCTGCGAGGGTTTCCTTTTCGATCATTCACAAATTTTCTCCCCAATTTTTTGCGCGCTCCTCCTCCGCGGCGCTCCTCCGACGATTTCCCTCCTCCGGTCTCCTCCGCCGCGGTGCTCCTTCGGCGATCTCCCTCCTCCGCCCTCCTCCTCCTCCTTCCTCAGGTAGCTCCTCCTTAGGTAACTCTCTCCTGTCCCTGCTTTCCAGTTTCTCCTCGTCTTCTAGCTCTCTCTTCCGCTTCTAGTTCGTATCTACGAGAGCGTGGACTCGCTGCGGAGGCAGCAGTGTGACACCTATTTTGTTGGTTTGGACACGTCGTGTCCCACTGTGTGGACACGAGACTCACAATTTGCCACCTATATACTGATACTAGGAGTTTTTTGGGCATATCAACTGTCAATTTGATGTTTTGCTTGGATTCGAATTCCAATTTAGGGTTCGACCCTATTTACTAATACTGGGAGTTTTTTTGGGCATTTTCAGGGTTTTGAAATGATGAATAAATTGACTAACAATTATTATCGAGCCCTATAAAATTTTAGCTATGTCACGAAGGATGGATACTAATCCTGTGAATGAGTTTTCTCCTAAGTATTCTCGACAGTTGAGTATGATTTAGCTCACTGATATTACTGAAATATGGAATGATTAGTGTAGGGTATGTTGGTCAGGTTTTGGCAGAGTTGGGATATGATAGTATGCATGTTACAATTAACAAAGAATGCTGTTAACACCAAATATTGCACGACAGGTTACTTGAGTAACCTGGAATGTTTTACCTACTGAAACAAATGATTTGGGCAAGGGTGTGTATAGGTTTGTCATCAGATGGTATGTAATTTTGCCTGCCAAGTTCTGAACAGCAGTCCAGGCTGCCTGTTTAGTTGAAAGTCTTAATTAGACTTTCTGTTCAGTACCATTCGACTGAATTAAGTTGACCTGAATACCATATTTTAAATCCTAAATTTAAGTCTGCCTGCTGTTCAATTCATGACAGGTTATCTTGTTAACAGTAATGCCTTCCTTTTTAATATATGTGAAACTCAGAGGTAGGATAAATCCAGTACAAATTAGGGAATGTCATGTTCAGGCAGTTGGTACCAGTGTTTAAGACTAGTTTGATTTGTATAATTTATGTTAAAGGCAGATAGGTAGGTCCTGTATGAGAGACTGGATACCTAGGTATGATGGCTTGGCTAGTTCATGATACCCATAGGAAATTTGTCTATTGATATGGACTTAGATAAATTCCTATTGGAAAATGATATTGGAATAAGGATTAACCTGAGAATAGGCTTAACTGAATAGTGATATCAGTTAGCAACTATTTTCTGAGTTTGAATGTCAGGCATTTTAGGAAAATGGTGAGATACACCAAGTCAGACACTGTCCCAATAGCCATTCGACTGGCGAGGTAGAAATCTATGTACGACATTTGCTATAAGGACTTTGCATTAATCTACGGTACGACATCGTGATCAGGATATAGTCCCTGCAGCCATTCGACTGGCGAGGCAGAAACTATGTAGCCGTAGATAAAGTTGACCGTCCTCCGACACCCATCCCTAGGCAATGATGATACGACAACCTATCACTATATCTTTTAGTAGTATATAATGTCTTAGTTTTACATTTTGTGTGTTCATCTTATTGATTCTGTTACATCCTTCAGATACTATATTCGATAAGAACATATACTACACCATATGTACAGAATATAGATGATTCACACTAATGTATGCTAGAATGAATTTTGGGTTGTATTCTGAGCCATCCGTTCTCATACTTGACAAAAAATCGATTATAACCTTTTTATCTGCCATTCGACTGGCGAGACAGAAATCTATGTACGACATTTGCTATAAGGAATTTGCATTAATTTACAGTACGACATCGTGATCAGGACATAGTTCCTGCAGCCATTCGACTAGCGAGGCAGAAACTATGTAGCCGTAGATAAAGTTGACTGTCCTCCGACCCCCATCACTCGGCAATGATGATACGACAACCTATCACTACATCTTTTAGTAGTAGATAATGTCTTAGTATTACATTATATGGGTTCATCTTGATTCTGTTACATCCTTCAGATACTAGATTCGATAAGAACATATACTACACCATATGTACAGAACATAGATGATTCAAACTAATGTATGCTAGAATGAATTTTGGGTTGTGTTCTGAGCCATTCGTCCCCACACTTGGCAATTATGTATGTGAAATATATCGTTGAAGAACATAAAACTTGTAGTCGTACAATCATCACTTTCGTACGTCAGTTCATGTCGGTCTTCACTTTCTGCAGTAATTATCTTAAAATGGATATGAATTACTATCTGCGGAACAGTTTGTCGATGTACAATCGTCATCCTGATGAATTATTATCTGTGTCAATCTTTCTAGAATTATCTTAAAATGGATATGAATTACTATCTGCGGAACTATTTGTGGATATACAATCGTCATCCTGATGACATGTACGGTGTACGGGATGAATTTATACAGGGTGTGCAACAGTTCCTGCAGTTTTCCATGGCGTTCCCTCAGTATATGGACCGTATAAAAATTAAGTGTCCATGTGTGAGATGTCGCAACTTAAAATATCATTCGGAAGTGAATGTAACATATCATTTGCATTCGAGGGGTTTCATGCCAAATTATTATCAGTGGACCGCACACGGAGAACTTGTACCTTTAGCCTCCAAGCTGGAGCCTTATGTGGAGCCATATGTAGATATCCACGAGCATGCTGATTACGACCAAGGGTGGACGAACATGGTTTTCGATGCTGCGGGGCCTAGTTTCGATCCGAACAATCAATATGCAGCTGAGGAGGCACCGAATGCCGATGCTGCAAAGTTCATAGAGTTGCTGGAAAATGCAAGGACTCCTTTATATCCTGGTTGTGATGACCATTCACCGTTGGAGGTGATTAGAAGATTGTTGAGCATAAAATCAGATTTTAACATGTCTCAAGAATACTACAACCGAATCCTGGAGTTAATTAAAGATATATTGCCGATGGGTGGCAAGTTATCTAAAGACTTCTACCGATCAAAGAGAATGGTGAGATCGCTCTGGATGGGGTATAAAAAAATTGATACATGTCGCAACAGATGCATGTTGTACTATAAGGACGACAAGGATGAAGACGCCTGTAGATTTTTTGGTGCCGATCGCTTCAAGGCAACTAGTACAACAAGGACTTCTGGTGCACGCAAGACAACAGATTCGATGCACTATTTGCCTTTGATGCCGCGGTTGTAGAGGTTGTTTATGGCAAAAGAGACAGCTGATAATATGAGTTGGCACAAGCGAAAACAAATAGATGGAGTACTAGATCGTCCATCCGACGGGGAAGCATGGAAGCACTTTGATCGAGTGTATCCCGATTTTGCTTCGGAGCCGCATAATGTCAGATTGGGGCTTTTCTCCGACGGTTTTAACCCAATTGGACTTTCGGGCTCACAATATTCTTGTTGGCCTATGATTGTTATTCCGTACAACTTGTCACCTTGGATGTGTATGAAGACTCCTTACATGTTTCTAACTGTTATTATTCCAGGTCCAAAGAACCCGAAGAGGAACATCGATGTGTACTTACATCCCTTGGTAGATGAGCTGAATCAGTTGTGGGAAGTAGGTGCAACCACACATAATATTTTCAGAAAGCAGAACATTCAGATGAGGGCCGCACTAATGTGGACCATCAATGATTTCTCGACCTATGGAATGTTATCGGGTTGGAGCACCAATGGTCGTCTCGCATGTCCGTATTGCATGGATCGCACTAAGGCTTTCCGTTTGAAACACGGAGGAAAACCATGTTTCTTTGATTGTCATTGACAGTTCCTGCCAAAAGGATCATCCGTACCGAAGGAACATGAATGCTTTTCGCGCTGGCGTGGTAGGAAAGTCCAGTCCACCGCCACGGTAGTCCGGGGACAAGATATGAGAGGAAGTTAAAAAATTATCAAGTGCTATTGAAGAGCCTACAACGGGGTACAAGTGTGATGGATTTTGCCGTGCTCACAACTGGACAAAAAAGAGTATATTCTGGGACCTACCATATTGGAGTGACCATCTGCTCAGACATAACCTGGATGTCATGCATATTGAGAAGAATGGATTTGACAATATAATAAATACTTGATGGACGTAAAGGGGAAGACGAAAGATAATCCTAATGCAAGGTTGGACTTAGAAGAAATATGCAGACGTCCAGAGTTGCATTTGATAAAGGAAGGCAGTGGGAAGTATAAGAAGCCCATAGCCATTTTCTCACTGGACAAGGAGGAGAAAGATAAACTTTGTAGGTGGATCCAGGGCCTAAAATTTTCAGATGGGTATGTATCGAATTTGAGAAGATGTGTTGATCCGAAGGAGAACAAACTACAGGTATGAAGAGCCACGACTGTCATATTTTTATGGAGAGGTTAATCCCGATTGCATTTCGGGAATTCTTACCTCAGGTCGTTTGGGATCCACTGACAGAGCTTAGCATATTCTTCAGAGATCTTTGTTCTACTAAGTTGCTCGTCGATCGGCTTGAAAAGCAGGAGAAGGACATTGCAGTAACATTGTGTAAGCTTAAGAGGGTGTTCCCTCCTGGATTCTTCGACTCTATGGAGCATTTGCCAATTTATCTTTCATATGAGGCACGCGTTGGTGGGCCCGTCGGTTATCGATAGATGTACCCGTTCGAGCGCCATCTAAACCACCTGAAGAGGAAGGTAAAAAATAAGGCACGGGTCGAGGGTTCTATTTGTGAAGCATATGTCCTTGAGGAGATTACAAACTTTTG
This sequence comes from Iris pallida, assembly GCA_029216955.1. Classification (NCBI taxonomy): domain Eukaryota; kingdom Viridiplantae; phylum Streptophyta; class Magnoliopsida; order Asparagales; family Iridaceae; genus Iris; species Iris pallida. The sequence goes on along the minus strand of JANAVB010035820.1, from coordinate 10,432,213 downwards.
TTCAATGTATTTCAAGCCTCATATTGCTACAAATAGAACAAGAGCTCCGAGGAACGATGATGGAGATATAGTATATAATGATGCATTATTGAAAGTCTTCAATGCTCTTGGAAAGCCTTCTGGAAAACTGAAAAAGAGATATTTGAATGATGAGAAACTAAAGGCTGCCCAGTTATATATATTACTCAACTGCGAGGAGGAAAAAGTGGAAAAGCTAGAGTGGTAAGTGAAAATCTTCAATGTTCAAGTCATCTATTTTTTGATTATGTTATTATAATTTAACGAGTATATCCCGATATTTATTGGTTTTCAACAAATTTAATGATAAGGTGAGGTCAAGTAGACAATACAATACAGATGAAGAAGTAGAAGAAGAAATGAGACTTCATTTCCCGTCTTGGTTGACTGCATATGTACGTAAGAAGCTATTTAGAATCTTCCTCCATTCACAACTGTACAAGAAATAATTTAACATTAAACTTAATTTTGTATCTTCTCGTGTTTAGGTCGATCGTCCGGACGTCATCCTTGAGAATGAATCTATTAGAACTCTTGCCAAGGGACCAATTTATGCCGTCAAAATATGGCCAAGTTATTGCGTGAATGGGTTTAAGTTCAGGTCAACAAATGCTCCCATCAGAGATAGCTTCCTGGATCTTGATTCCACAAAAAACATTTGCTTGTGTATCAAATCTACAAACTACAAAGATGTCACTCCAGGCAATAATTTCTATGGCGTCTTACGGGAGATCGTGGAATTGACGTACAACTATGGCATAGAGCCTGCCAAGATCGTGTTGTTCAAAGTTGATTGGTTCGATCCCATACAATATCAAGGATGGAAAATTGACAAGCATGGTCTTGTGGATATTAACTACCGTCGTCGATACCAAGAATACGAACCATTTATCCTAGCAAGTCAAGCTCAACTCGTATATTTTACAACATATCCTAGACGGGGAACAACGAGGTATGACTGGTGGGCAGTATGCAAGACTAAAGCTAGAAATACCTACGACGTCGACGAAGTGGCTTATCAGGACGAGCTGTCTCTTGTACCAAATACAGTTGATGTCGACTCAGCAGAAGTTTTCTATTCAATATCTACTTGTGTAGAAGAGGTACAAGTATCTGAAGGGGAAGACGAAGGAGATGCTAGTGACGATGAGGAGGAAGAGGAAGAGGATGAGGAGGAGGAGGAGGAGGCAAACGAAGAAGATAAATTTTCAGAGGATGATTGACAAACTGTGATTTTGATGTATTCATATTTCTGTAATCTTAAATTATGAACTATGATCATTTCTATTAGTATTCAGATTTTTGAAAACTTAAATTATGAACTCCAATATATGCAAATATTTTTAAACTGTCATTGTATTTATTTATATTTTTAATCATATGTTATTATCAGCATGGCAGGACGACGCGGAGGCACCTCAGGACAACGCGGAGATAGGTCAGGACAAGCCGTGTCCTTAGGTGGGCAGAGAGCTCCGTTACCAGAGGATGGCTCCGGACCATCGTCTGACCCGAGCACTCCACTGTACCAAACGGTCGCAGGTCCGGGTGGCAATACACCTGTGACGAGCAGTTCCAGGCTTGTTGATCATACTCCTTTCCCTAGCCTTCCTACCGCTGACAGCAGTATGGCGGGTGGGAAGCAGGTGGAGGAGGTAGTCCCTACTCCCGTCCGGGCGGATCCATACCAGAGCGACCCTCCATGCGCACCTCAGGACGAGACGAGGATGGAGATTTGGGCCGACGGTCCTACGAAGTAAGTTAAATGAATATATATATATATATATATATATATATATATATATATTCATTTAAAATATATATATATATATATATATATATATATTTTAAATGAATATATATATATATATATATATATATATAATATATATATATATATTCATTAATACATCGGTTATCGTTGTATATAGATATCGTCCCTCGTCGGTACAGAGAGCGTTGGGCTCCTTTCTAAGGTCCAAATATGGGGGTCCGTGGATCAACTGCTCGGATGCATCGAAAGAGAGGAAGGCATTCTGGTTTGCCCACTTCAAGGTAATTAAAGATAGTTAATTTAGTATGATTAATATAATTTTAAGCATTTTTTAGAACTTATTATTTTAATTTGTAATTATTGTAGAGGACTTATTTTTATCCACCACACCGGGGAGAGCAGATTGAGAGGCAGTTTTCTGCCGTCGCTGCCAAATTGATCCGTGATGAAATTGACGATCAGAAAGCTCGTCAGTGCTCCAGAAAGCCGATTGCTGGTTGGATCATGCCTGACCAGTGGACCACGATGAGGGCTCGATTTGAGGAGTCCCGGTACATAGAGCGGTCAGAGAAGGCGAAGGTGGCTAGGACGAGGGCCGAAAAGTGGTGTGGTGGATCGATTTCTATGATGGAGCATTTTCGTCGTCTGGTATGTAATTTATTGCAATATTTAAAATTTTATTGATAGTAGGAGTATATAATTTTCTATTTTACTAAAGAATAAAATATAACAAACACGCAGGTATAGAGGGGTGAGGACGCGAACATGGTGACCGTCTTCCTGGCCACCCATCGGAAGGACGGGAAGCTCATCGACGACCGGGCTACTCAGAGTTATGTAAGTACTAATTTAGATTTTGTTAATTTTTAACACAACTTGAAGAATATACAGATAACCATATAGTTAATAATAATAAAATACTTAAGACGTTTATTAGGCTAATTTAGGTAAGTACTGATTTATTGAGATGCACAATAATTTTTAGGACGAGTTTGTTAGGCTACGTGAGCGTGCGAGTGCTAGTGCACCGACAGAGGGAGGGGTTGGTACATCGCAGCCCTCTCCGCCTCAGTCAGAGGACGAGCTCTGGAAGACCGTCGTTGGTGGTCTTCATAGAGGTACGTACTACGGTACGGGGTCCTACGGCATATTTGTTGCGACGCAGGCATCCAGGGCTCCCTCTGCCAGTGCACATTCACAACCGTCACAGGCCGAGTCATCCCGAGTCGAGGGTACCATTGTCCGCCAGATTGCTGAGCTACACGACGATATGCTGAGAAGGATTTTTGAGCAGCCAGGGTCTCAGGGGCAAGGGGACGCTGCGTCGGTCATCGCACGCTTTGACAAGCTCGAGCGCACTGTGAGGCACGTACAGGGGACGCAGGAGTCCATTCACGACACCGTTACTAGGACAGCGGCTTATATGGAGCAATGTAGCGCCAGACTGCTAGCCCTAGAGGAGACGCGGACGTACCCATCTTTATTGGTTACACTGCCTCCTTCTCCAGCGGTTACACTGCCTCCTTCTACAGCGGTTGCATTGTCTCCTCCTTCATCGTCGTCGGTGGTTCTTATACCGGAGCAGTATGCTTACCTTCTTTTCAGGAGCGGTGATGCTCCTCTGGATCAGCCGTAGTCGATATATATATATATTATTGTGTGATGGCCCATTGTTGGATCTTTTATGTGTTTATACATACATTATTCTTATGTGGAGCATTATGTTTGACATTGTTGTTACAATTTTTCATATATCTGTGTTGATTGATGAGATTGTGTTTCAAACATGTTCGTGATTGTGTATTTGTGTTGTTTGATACTTTGTGTTCGTGATACACACCGTCGCTGTTTGATACTTTGTGTTCGTGATACACACCGTCGCTGTTTGATACGCATTTGTGTTCGTGACTGTGTATCTGTCTTGTTTGATACTTTGTGTATCTGCTGCAAATGATGTAGGTGCTGCTGCAAATGCTGTATTTTTTTCAAAATTAGCGACGTTCAGCGACGTCCAACGATGAAAGTTAATGTCGCTAAGTAAGTATCGGAACGTCGCTAACTGTGATGAACACCGTCGCTAAACGTCGCTATGTGTCGGTACTATAGCGACGTAAAAACGTCGTAGAACGTCACCATTTTCCTCTCAAGCCAGGTCAGCATCGATGCATATAAATTCGCTAAACGTCGCTAGGTGACGTCGGTAACTGCAGTCGTTTTACGTCGCTGGTAGTCGCTGAATTAGCGACGTGGATGCGTTGCTACGTGTCGTCGCAATAACGATGTATTGCGACGTCGTGTTGTTTAGCGACTAGATTAATCGCGACAACGTCCAAACGTCGCTAAATACGTCGCTAATTGAAATTAGCGACGTATTTTCCCTATTTAGCGACGTCCTGCGGCATCGCTGATTTGACAGATTTTAGTAGTGCATGTAGCAGTTCCAAAATCATACTTTGCCAACTCGATCCAGTATGCTTGGCTGGGTACATCACTGATAAAATATGCAATAAAGCTAGCTAGATGTCCTGCAAAATCAGATTTTGAATCTTCAACTGTACAAAAATAGGATTAGTAATCTGGAGCTTTTCTACAAGGAAAATCTTGCCACCAAACTCTATTTGTTATATGGTCCCACTGCAAAATAAGCCAAAGTCGAAATAAGAGGAAACCAGATTAAGAAGACTCGTTGGCATTAAACAGTAGATGCATGACCATGAAAATGTGTCGTAAACTATGGACATCTTTTAAATATAAGAAAAAGTTGCAAACATTACAAACCAATAAAATTAGATGCAACAGGACACTACACTACACATGACCTGCTAAGAAAACTAATAAGGACAACATGCGTCGGTTAAGTGGTCACCTACTTTAAAACCAGATTTGTCGAGTATGTCCGCTTTTAATACAGCAAGATAGGATTGCCTCTATTCCAACCCAAGTTAAAACATTAATGGATCTACTTGATTAAAAAATACACCACCATGTTGCTAAATATTTCTCCTACAACTCCAAAAAGGTAGGAAAGTAAATAGGTAATTATCCAAATAGTGACTCCCATTGAATTACGAATGCGACAAACTCTAGAGTCGTAATCCTTTGTGCAGTTTCATTCTACAATTGGCGGCACCCTGCAATTTAATAACGAAAATATAACACTTGCATTCTCATTGATCTAATGGTATTAGTTCTCTAATAACTACAATGACTAATGAGTACAAGATATTTTAACTTATGCAATATTTGGCCAGATTCCAAAGATGAAGGTTTACACCCAGTAGGAAGTCCCATTTTTTCAACCAAAACCTGATGGACAAAATTAAATGGAGAAAGCATTTAACAAAAATATCAAATAAAGGAAAACACTTGTTTCAACAAAAGGATGAGAAATCTCGTTTGGTTTCTCATATATATCATTTCTCATATTTTAAATATTTCTTGGTGATAAGGGAAAGCACTTGTTTCAACAAAAGGATCAATATGTCAAATGAGCTTTCTAATAAGTTCACTGAGAACTAGTTAGGCAAGAGAAATATGTAAATATGATAATTGTCAAAATACTACCAGAATAAGTCATATTAGTGACGCCCAAAAACGTCGCTAAAATGGAAAAAAAACGTCGCTAAAAATGTTTACCGACGTATTTAGCAACATTTTCCTGTGGTCGCGAAAAGCCATGTCGCTAACAGGCAAAACTTCTGTAATCGTCGCTCTTACCGACGCTTACTGACGTAAGAAAACGTCGGTAATTCTTGAACATTTACCGACGTTCACCAGTGCACCGTCGGGAAGATGGCGACGTTTGAAATATCGGCCAACGTTGGTAAATCCTGTAACATTTAGCGAAGTATATCTAGTACTTACCGACTTTCACCGACTCTGTAGACGAGGGAAATCCTGGAACGTTTACCGATGCTTACCGACGCGACTATACGTCGGTAAGCGTCGGTATACCTGGTGACTTACAGACGTTCAGCTGCATCGCTAAACGTCGATAAACGTCGATAAATTTAAAAAAATTACAGAATGTTCGCAGGATCATATTTTCTACCTGCAGTTCAATAAATAACAAAAAAACCACAAGCACATTTTCTTCCTGGGGTCACCAACCCTTTCGGTGGAACACTCAACACCGTTACATCACAATAGTATAACAATCAACGCAAACAAGAGTAAAAGTCTACAACCAACATATGATAGGAACAAACAATAAAAAATAATCACAATAAACAAACAACAGTAAGAGTCTACATCCAAAGTCTACACAAACAAATACTATATCCACATGAATCCACATGAATCCACATAAACACATACATCCAAATTCTACACCGGTATATCACAGTAGTATATCCACATGAATCCACAACCAATACTGAAAGTCTACACAAACAAATAATCAATATAAACAAACACTAAAAAAATACTACAATCTCATAAAACAGTCCTAACTCGGACTACTGCGGATCTGGAGGAGGAGGGGCACCGCCGTGCCTCAAGGATAGGAACATCTCGTACTCCTCCCGTGAAATCGTCACCGATGAAGAAGGTAGTAACGTCGGTGGAGTCGGAGGTAGTGACGCCAGCGGAGTTGACGACGATGAAGGCGCACCCGGAGGACAATAACGCTCCAATGCTGCTAGTCGCTGGTGGTAGGAATCCATGGTAGATAACATCCTCGTACTGCTATCAACCATCGAATCCTGCATCAATGTCAGCCTGTCGTCCATAAACACAAATTATATAAAGGGATTACAAATTGAGCAATATGAAGTTAAGATGGTGGCATTTACCCAAGTACTGGATATCCTCTAATATATTGTTCACGTCGTACTTCTCATTCTCATTGTCCTCTTGCTTTGCAACATTTATGGTTTTATGTTTCCATTCTCGATCTGTATAATTTGAAGCCTACAAGAATAAACAATTTTGCTATTAAAATTTCAAATTAATAAAATAACCCATAGCTAGTCTATCAGTTACGTCTCATGGCAAAAAAAGTACACAATTTTGTGGCAAAAAGTACATAATTAGTCCACATGTATCAATAACATAACACCATTAGCCAGACAATCTGCACTACCATACTCAACACTAGTCATAGATAAATTTAATAAGATACTCAAGGATGGGCACTCAGCATTCTGGAGAATAGTATCGACAATAATGTGATATGTCTAAACATTTGCTAAAAGATACTAAAAATCGGTTTCTAATTTGGATTCCAGTTTCATAGCTGATGTCTTTTTAATGTTTGATGTATATCATATACAGGAAGATGGGCAAATATTGTCATCGTTTAAGCATAAAAAGCACACAACAATTTTTGTCAGTTAGATAAAAAAATTAGTAAAAAAAATCTCAACGTTCACAACAAAATGTTGAAGGGGATTCAGAATATTCTTAGCTAGTGTCACTAGCTAACGAAGAAGCAAAGTAGTAACCAATAATATGAGGGCAACCAAGCACCCGGGTCTGGATCATTTACACAGCTACTCTGACTTTTAAATCCACTCTTCATTCAACAAAATAGATGTTTCCTCAAACGAAAAAAGAAGGCCAGTAGAAAAATATATGGCATGTAGAAAAAATAATCCCAAAGAAAAAACACATGGCATGGGCATTTTATCGAACACAAGAAGGATGGAGGAAGAAAAAAAAAGGAACCTTGAGGTACTAGAGCCAAGAAGTAGTGCTATGTCCACGATCCAACTTCCCCACCATCGCCACCACCAACGCATCACTGAGCCATCGTATCCCTGAACTTCCTCTCTCTTGAATAAATAAGTAAATATAAGGATAAAAGATACAAGAGTTGGAAGATGATGCTTGAATAAAAGATACAAGAGTTCTGAATTGACCCTCCGGTTGGTCTTGTTGACGGCAGCGCTCTCTCCATGTGACGAAGTCGACGAATCCTTCGACACGGCCGACCATGGTGGAGGCGAAGAGGGGACGGATCTTGTCGACTGTGGACTGGTCTCCTCTACCGAAGATGGAAAGGGTTGGGCCTCCAGCTCCTTCTCCATCTCCTTCTCCCATTCTAACTAGGTTTAGGGTTTTGGATCTAGGGTTAGGGTTTTGGAGTTGGGGGAAAGGAAGGAGAAAAAGAGGAGGAGAGGAGGGTGTTGCTGAACTAGAGTTATGGTTTTGGATCTATGGTTAGAATTTTGGAGTTGGGGGAGAGGAGGGAGAAGAAATGAGGAGAAGGAGAAAAGCAGAACAGTTTTAGGGGAGAGGAAATTTTTTGTTGAAGCGCGAGGTGTAGCAAGAATTTTGCCAAAAATTGAACTTAAAAAATATTACAAGTTTGCCACTGCTCTAAAATATTAACAACGTTTTATTTTATAAACGTTATAAAAAGTCCAGAATTAGCCCAAACCGTCATAAAAAAAGGTATTTCAAAGTTTGATAACGCTTAGGTATCAGGCGTCATCAATACGTTTTGTCGAGCGTTATTAATAGGCCTTTTTGTTGTAGTAATTCTAAAATATAAATATTTTCCTTGTTGATAACAAAATTTTGTGATTTGCAACCCGACCAGACTTAGCCTTAATAACCAGCTAGTGTTGTCTTGAAGGATTAGGGTATAGTAAATACTAGTTAATAAATCCGGTGTTACGATTATGTAGGGTTCAAGACCTAAAATTTAAGAACATCTACAGTCGTCACCTCCAGTACTGGAGATACCAAGGCAAGTCATACTTATCTAAACTCGTGTTTTAATTGGTAATTAATTCCATTGCATGATAGAGTTACTGTATCGACACCAGATTCACGATCGGGTTCCTACTCGTACCATTTCGACTGCTTTACTGAATCATTGACTTGACTGCTTACTGAATCATTGACTCGACTGCTTACTGAATCATTGTCTCGAGGATTGGGGGAGTAACGTTAACACCTGTGGTCAAAGTCCCTTACTGAATCATTGTGGATAGGGGAAGCCCAACTCACTTGGGCCGAAGCCGGACCGTGTTCATTAGAACACTTACTGCCTCCAACCTTAGCCGGCCACAGGCTGTTACGTGCTCTAAACACTATTATAGCTAGATTGCATCATTCCATTTTTCTTAGTTTTTATTGCATAACTATATTATTATTATTATTTAGAAAATCATATTTCTATTATAAACTGCTTCTTGTCTCATCTTTTAATTATTGAATAAAATGCTGTAATGGATTTGTGTGTCTTGCTTCCTCCTGATTGGAGACAACATTTTTAGGTGACTGCGACGATGATGATCTGGCTTACACTTCCTATTATGGGTCCGACTTGGATTCTGAGGACTTAGCTAAACCAGGGCAGAGGAACCAGGAGTCCTAGTTGCACCCTTTTCTGATTAGTTCACTTTTTCTAAAATTGTAATAAACAAACCTTTGTGAAGTTAAATACTTTTGCTTTATCTTCATTTTCATTTCGACTTAGTTGCACTTCAGAATGTTTAATAAAATGTTTTATTTTTCATTTAGATATTTGTACCGCTTGTGTTCACTGCTTGATACAGCTTACTGCCATCGTCTCACAACGGTACAGGCTAGACATGATCCGACTAGACCCAGATTATTGGGATCGGGTCATGATATATTTTTAGTGGTGGCTCATGCAGGTCCAGTTCTGTAAATTGGTCGAGTCAACTTATTCTAGACCAGTATGCAGTCATGTAACTTGACCTAGTTCTAGATGAGACTTTAGGAAAATAGACTCTAGAAATAACTAGAAACCTAGATTATATTCACCCTGTTACAACATAGGGCCAAAAATATCTATTTATAATATTTATTTTTTCTTTCTTATAGTTTCGTAGGCTACCTTGCTTATGTTTGTACCTAAACCTTTCAGTGGATGGCAAATGGAAAACTTATCCCACCATTAATTAGGCCGATAGTTATTGTGTTTATCTTCACATTTTTAGTTGTACTCTCACTTAGTATTGATGATCTAATATTTAGTCTTTAGATATTAAGGAGATAAGTAAAGTATGACTAGAGGAGTAATACCTAGAAGTAAGTTGCATGAATGTATGGTCACCAGAAATATGGCATCATAGTAAATCCTAAGGAGATTATAGCCTGGAAGACACAAACTAAGCTTGAGGATCAGTTGCTGGAGCCAGAAACTTTTAGCCTAGTAAGATGTTAATGGTACATGACTAATTAGTTGAGCATTTATCGAGGATAAAATTTATGGGATAGGAAAATAGAAAAATATATAAATATTGAAATTTGAATTGAAATTTATGGATGATGATGATGATATATATAAAAATTTAATACGAAGATATTAGAAGTTATCAAGCTGGTAATGTAGAGTTGCAAGATAAAACCGAGGATTATGATGGAAAATGTTAAACTTAAGGTATAAATTTAATTGGGGATGATGATCGACAAATAAGGATATGAATTAGAGAGATACAGATTTTATCAAATCAGAATTTGGAAATAAAGATTGTGAAATTATAAGTGTTACAAGGGTAAGTGAATGTGATATTATATACTATTGACAAGAAAATAAAGAATGAGGACGAAATAATATTATCAAGGTTAGTTAAATTCGAAGGATTCATGGAATGAAGTAAGATTAAAGGAAGGGCTGGAATTTAAACCTTGTACAAAAAATGACTCAGATTTAAAATTTGGGTCAAATATGTTGGAGTTGGTGGAAATAGGAAATCTAAATAGATTATATGGCTAATAATGGGTTAAGAGATTCCATAGATATATCCTCCCAAAATCAGTTAATTTCGAGGAAGATCGAACAAGTATTCTAGAACAGTATTCTTCACCAGATATCCTATTTTTTGTGACTTATTCCTGTATTAATTTATGTTAAACCTATTACCATTTTTGTCACACTAGTTCGACCATATTATTCTATGCTTCTTTTATAAACCTAGGATATAGTTGTGATTAAGAATTTTATAGTAGAATTCTAGATAGATGTGAGAAGACTATGATAAGAGGGGTCATAAATAGGTATCATGGGTGACCAAGGAATAATTTTGACAAACGAAACCTCGTCATGGATAAAATAATAGGATTTCAGGAATCAAGAAATTTTGAGGATTTTAACTTTAGAACAAAATTATGCAAGATTACTAAGATAGAATTTGGCAAACATATGGAAGTTAAGTTTTGGAAGAATAGAGTTTGGTATTCTTTTGGATGAAGCCTTAGGTATTTTGACAATTTTGAATTTTTATGATTAAAGGAAGAGTTATGGAAGATAGAGGAAGTCGTAGGTAGAGTTAGCGAGAAAAGTCTAGGTTTTGGTAAGATTCCTCCATGGAGGAAGTGAATCTGGATAATATATAAACATGAGAATATGATGATCAAGTAAAAGAACACTTGACGGGGATCAACTTTTATGATTAGATGACTACTGTACCCAGAAGGGACGGATATAACCATAGAAGGAATAACACAAACAATGGAATGATAAGGCCTAGAGAAGGAATAAGTAGTAAGAAATTGAGATAAGACCATTGGCATACAACTTTGGAACGGAGCAATTGGCACTACAACAAATATGGCCTACAATAGCATGCGCAGAACGCTATAGAAAGCCTTCTATAGCATATTCTGTCTGCTATGATCGCCCACGCTATAGTATGTCCAGACATGTGAACGCTATAACATTATAGCGTTCATGAATGTTGTAGAATGTTTATAGCGTTCTTTTATGCTGTTGATGGTTTATAGCATTTATGAATGCTGTAAATACTTTATAGCATTCTAGAACGCTGTAGATTGTTTATAGCGTTTGTGAGTGCTGTGGATTACTTATAGCGTTTATGAATGTTGTGGATTATTTATAGCGTTTGTGAATGCTGTGGATGATTTATAGCATTTGATGAATTGATTTTCATGAACGCTATAGATGGTTTGATTTATTATAGCGTTCATCATATGCTATCGTGGTAGCAGCAATTTAGACGTTTTGAGTGCTATAAACCAGTTACAGAAATTCATATTATTTCATATCTGCTACAAAATTTCATATTTCATAACATGTTTTGTATCACATATAAATAACAATAATCGCAAACAAATTCAATCGTAACTTGCATTTCGATCAATCAAGAAGGAAAGATTTGCCAAAATATGAAATATTTCATTAGAACATTCAAGATGTACAAAAAGTAGTAGTCATTAAAACATTCAAGATGTAGAAAAAGTAGTTGTACGCCAAAATAAACCATTCCATTTACAAAGTATCTGTAGTCCAAAATAAACCATTCCATTAACAAATATCTGTAGGCCAAAAAATAGCTCGATCGCCTCTTTCCTTCTAGCAGCTATCCACAACCATCAAAAACATATACGCCAACCTACACAAAATTGAGAAGAAAACACATTATGATATAAAAAATAAGATAGAAATATTTGACACCATGAAATGAACTAAGAGATATCTAGCAGATAACTAGCAGTTTTTATAATAGAGTGATCACAATATTCCTGGCACAAATTGCCAATCCAACTTAAGAGATTATGATTAGAACTTTTACAAACTTCCATATGATACCAAGAGCACAATGTAAGACTTATTTCGCAGAATGTTACTGATTACATAGTTTATGGTAAGTGATTTGCAAGTTGTCCCACTCTATCTACGTTGTTCTAACTGTCTTTCTCTTAGACAGGCATCTCAATGAACAGTAGAGGCATTTGTTTGCTGCATGTTGCCAGGACAGCAAACGAAATATTGTAATGCTCCTGTTGTAATTGAATCAGACCATGTTCAAATATTACATACCATTATATGCTTGGCTAACTTCTTTACATTAGGACAAACAGAAATAACAATAGTAAAACCTCTTCCAACTCGTTAAACATTATTAAATCATAACTTATGTAAACAACTCTGCAATCATTGTTCAGCAAGTAATGGATGGCCAAAGCAAAATAATGATGGTTTGTTTAACCTACAGTTAAAAGAAAAGAACAATGAAATTGAAAATAAACTAGCCCTTACCATAGTAGCACAGAGTTGAAGAAAAATGTTCATATTAAGGAACAACTTCACATATTTCCTCCTTTCAAAAATAACCAATAATAACTGCACAGAGCACTATAAATTTTCGTAGAGAAGGGCATGGAAGGGTAGTCCCCAGGTTCAACAGCCTGAGGGTTGTCCTTATTTCTCAATAAAGGCAACTCATCATTATTCAAATGTATCACATCGCTGTTAACATCATGAGTTCATAAGAGAAAGAAGTATGTAAAACATTTCAACTAGCAATAAGAGAACTAACCTTTACTGCTCGGGAAAACTGAATGGTCAGAAATAAGAAGCACATAATCACAAAGAGTGTCAATCCCAGCCGCTTCAACCCGCCAAGTGGGGCGTTGATTGTAAACATTCTTCTCAACCAACACCAGGAATTGCTTAGAAACAGCAATGCAAATCTGCTAGGATGGCGTGAATGATTAGGCTGCAGTATCACTTAGACCATAAGTTGGAAGAAAATAATGTATTATGTAGTCACATGACCATTTTCCCTAAGATAACATCAGAAAACTCCCTAATATCTCGGTATGTAGAGTTGTAGAATTATAGGTAATCCTTCGAGCGGTGCACAAGAAATGACCGTACTTGTATTTTAAGAGTAAACACTACTAAAATATCATCAAATAGCGACGTAATGTAGCGACGGCAAGAAATGACGTCGCCAGTAGCGACGTCGTTTTAAACACGTCGCAAAATATCGCTGTCTAGCGACGTTCTGCGACAGGAGTGTACAACGTCGCCGAATAGCGACGTTCAGCGACATATTTTAAGTACATGTCGCCAAGTTTGTGACGTTTAGCGACGTCAAAACGTGACGTCGCTAAGTTATTTTACTTAGGGCACGCCGCTGCCTTCTTTCCCCCTCATTCTCACTCTAAAACCCGAAAATTTCATTCCCCCCCACCCCCCCCCGGCGACTCCCTCCCCCTCTGTCAGTGTACCCCCCGGCAACCCCCTCCCCCCCGGCGACTCCCTCCCCCTCCGGCGAGCTCCTCCTCCTCGAGCTCCTCCTCCCCCAATCTGACCTCCTTCTCCTCTTCCTCAGGTAAACCCTAATCTAACTCCTCTCCTTCCTCCTCCTCCTCTCCCACGGACACACACACACGCACACGGACACACACGGACACAGACACACACGTACACACACACATAGACACGGACACACACACACACACACACATATATCATTACCAACCACGCGTGGACACGTGCACGAGACTGTACTGTGTCATTTGTGTTCGTGTGTGTTAAAAAATAATTTGGACACGATTGTGTCCTATTTTGGTGGACACTCGACACGTGTGACTCTATGACACATACACATATCATTACCAACCATTAGATTTTGCTATTAATTGAATTTGGATTTCGAATTTGGTTTATCCCTAATTTTCTGATACGTAGTTCACTATATATTAATTTTCTGAGATTAACATTTGTTTAAACTAATTTTGAATGATTAAACCATTATGATTAATCCCATATCTTCTCTGAGAATTAATGTGCATGTTAGGGTTCACATTGATTGGGGATTCTTGGGTTTTCGTATGCCATTGACTGTCAAAACTGAGAACAATTTTTATACACTGTTTTCATATATTGGCACACACACATTACACTGAATTTTCTCGAACAATTATGCACTGTTTACACCTATCTACACACACATAAGTGTAACCTGAGAATATAAACACACACTACTGCTATCTACTGATTTTCCTGAGATTGATACACTGTTTGTGTATACTATTTCTCTTATAGCTCACTCATATTACACTCAAAACCGAGAATAGCTAATTCACTCACACTATTGATTCCTATGTACACACACACATTGAGACACCTAGCCCATGTTATGTACACACACATGGCACACTTTACCCTATATACACACACCCTATTGTACACACACACTGTTAGCACACCACACACATGACACACACACATATATATACGTGTCAATCTGAGAATAGTTTGTGCATTGTTTCCTCATATTTTATATATATATATTGCAGTCCATATTATCTCTTCATATTAGTCCAGGCATTTATTTAGTTCCAATCCTATTATTTGTCTTGTATTCGGTTGTTCAGTCCCATGACTGACATATAGATTAGGTATTGTTTGGTTGAAGGATTACCTTTTTAGTTCATTCCACCCTTTCACATCGACATTAGTTATCAACTTAGATGTCCAGCCTGTCCTTAAATCAGTTTTGAATTAATTATTCAGCCCCCAAATTGCTTATTGGTTAGTTCAGTCTCCTATTGAATATGAGTTCAGTTCCTGAGGTCACTTGACTAAATACTTGAGTATCAGTCCCTAACATCAAGTGTCTAGTCACCTACCTACCATGCATCAGTCCATGCCACACAGGTTCAGTCCTATTTTTACAAATGGGTCAGTGTTTGGAGTGTGGCTCGAGTTTGGGGCTTTTGATGATAGGTATTCTTGTATCAGTCAACAGGTGGTCTATTTGAGTAACAGTCCTTGTAGATTTTATTTTCCTTAAACTGTAAATAGGACTGAGATTGGTTTTCCTATTCCTGAGATAAATCCACTGAATGTGTCAACTGATTCCCTTGAATAACTGAAATTGAATTGACTGTTAACCAATAACGATAAGGTAAAGGGTACCAATAGCGATAAGGTAAAGGGTACCGACTTAAGGTATTGGTATTGGGATACCAATAGCGATAAGGTAAACGGTACCTTGGTAGGTAATGAATAGAAATAGGATATTTGACTTAGATTGGACTAAGAGTTGACAAAGTCAACTATAGGTCAACCCTTGACCTACTTTGACCTTGTTTGACTTTGTTTGACTTAGGTTGACCTTGTTTGACTTTGTTTGACTTAGTACAACCTAGTTTGACCTAGATTGCATATCATTGATATTAGTAACTGTCTGCTACTAATGTGTCCCTAATAAGACATAATATACGAATTTGTGCCTGTTGGATAATGTGTGTCCATCTTTGCAGAATTATTTCCAAATGGATATGAATTACTACTTGCAGAATCGTTCATGGATGTACAATCGTCGTCCTGATGATATGTGTGGTGTGCATGATGAATATATAGCGGGAGTAGAGCAGTTCCTGCAGTTTGCTAAGGCGTTCCCTCAGTACATGGACGGCACCAAAATTAAGTATCCGTGTGTGAAATGTCATAACGTGAAATATTATCCAGAAGTAGAAGTGACATATCATTTGTACTCGAGAGGTTTCACGTCTAATTACTATCAGTGGACCGTACACGGAGAACTTGTGTCTTTAGCATCAGAGCCGGAGCCTTATGTTGAGCCATATATGCATGCGGGACCTAATTTTGTTTCAGATAATCATGCATACGACGATGGGTGCGTGAACATGGTTTTCGACGCTGCGGGGCCTAGTTTCGTTCATGATGTACCTGAGGAGGCACCGAACGCCGATGCTGCACAGTTCATGGAGTTGCTGGAGAATGCAAGGACTCTATTGTATCCTGGTTGTGAGGATCATTCACCGTTGGAGGTGGTTACAAGACTGTTGAGCATTAAGTCAGATTTTAACATGTCGCAAGAATGCTACAACCGAGTGTTGGAGTTGATTACAGAGATCTTGCCGGCGGGTGCTAAGTTGCCTAAAGACTTCTACCGGTCTAAGAGGATGGTGAGATCGCTCTGGATGGGATACGAGAAAATCGATTCCTGTCGCAATGGGTGCATGCTGTACTACAAAGACGACAAGGACGCAGATGTGTGCAGATTTTGTGGTACTGATCGCTATAAGACAACTAGTACAGGAAGGTCTACCGGTACAAGAAGACCGACCGATTCAATGTACTACTTGCCTTTAACGCCGCGGTTGCAAAGATTATTTATAGTGAAAGAGACGGTCGAAAATATGAGTTGGCACATGCGAGAACAGATTAAAGGAGTGTTGGATCATCCATCCGATGGAGAAGCGTGGAAGCACTTTGATCGAGTGTATCCAGATTTTGCTTCAGATCCGCGAAATATCAGGTTGGGACTATCTTCTGACGGTTTTACTCCTTTTGGTCTTTCGGGATCCCAGTATTCGTGCTGGCCTGTGATTGTCACTCCGTATAACCTACCGTTTTGGATGTGCATGAAGACTCAGTACATGTTTCTAACCGTTATAATTCCTGGTCCGAACAATCCCAAGAGGAACATTGACGTGTACTTACATCCTTTGATAGATGAGTTGAATCAGTTATTGGAAGTAGGCGCTAACATGTACGATGTTTCCAGGAAGCAGAATTTTCAGATGAAGGCAACCCTTATGTGGACCATCAACGACTTTTCGACCTATGGAATGTTATCTGGATGGAGAACTCATGGCCGTCTCTTATGTCCGTATTGCATGGACCGTAGTAAGGCTTTCCGCTTGAAACACGGAGGAAAACCGTGCTTCTTTGATTGTCATCGGCAATTTCTGCCAAAAGATCATCCGTTCAGAAGGAACAGGAATACTTTCCGTACCGGCATTGTAGAGAAGGGTGATCCACTGCCAAGGTGGTACGGAGCCACGATATGGGAGGAGGTTAATGATTTTCTAAGTGCTATCGAAGATCCTACAACTGGGTACAAGTGCGATGGATTTGGTAGAGTTTATAACTGGACAAAGAGAAGCATATTCTGGGATCTGCCATACTGGAGTACCAATCTGATCAGACATAATCTTGATGTCATGCATATTGAGAAGATTGTGTTTGATAACATAATTAATACTGTGATGGACGTAAAGGGAAAAACGAAAGACAATTCCAAGGCCAGGTTGGACTTAGAAGAAATATACAAACGCCCTGCGTTGCATTTGATACAGCAGAATGGAAAACAGTTCCTGTCGAAGTCAATTTTCTTGCTGGGCAAGGAGGATAAAGTGAGACTTTGTCGGTGGATCCAGGGCCTAAAATTTCTAGACGGATATGTGTCAAATCTGAGAAGATGTGTCGATCCGAAGGAAAACAAATTGGCTGTCTTCAGAAGGGTACGTACTACGGTACGGGATCCTACGGCGCATATTTGGCTTCGGAGTCATCCTGGGCCCCCTCTGTCAGTACGCAGTCTCTGGCTACGCAGGCGTCGTCACGAGCTGAGGATGTTGGACTTCAGATCGAGGAGCTGCGTCGCGAGTTGCAGTAGCAGATTTCTGATACGGTCGAGCGACGATCAGACCCTCCGATCGTCACCGGACGATTTGATGCGGTCGAGCGCAGTATACATGAGTTGATGAGTCTGTATCAGGCTACAGCTGCCAGCTTGCAGATGCTCACCGAGTCTACGCATCGCACAGAGCGTAGACAGGTCGAGCTGATGGGATCGCAGAGGAGCATATCTGCCTCACTCGCTCAGTATACTGAGAAGGTGATGAGTACCCTTGCTGCGCATGGTGAGCGACTGCGAGAGCTGGAGCAGGTACGTCCTCCCGGTCCATCGACGGCGCCGACTCCAGACATTCCACTGCCTCCTACTGCCCCTACGGTGCAGCTCACCCAGGAGCAGTATGAGTACATGCTATCCCAGATGCGCGGCAGGAGTCCTCAGTGATCCAGTAGATATTTTTTATCATCTTTGTATGTATTGGCCCTATGGGCCTATTGACCGTTCTGTCCACTGATTTTCATTCTTATTTGCCCTCTATTGTGGACATGTATGTTTGTTGGATATTTACTTTGTGATATTTACTTTGTTGGTATTTTTATTGTGATATTTACTTTATGATATTTACTTTGTGATAGCTGCGATAGGGATGACAAATATACCTACGCTGGGTTATAAGCGATGATCTGATATACAAAGGAGGTGCTGCCGAAATTTTAAAAAAAATATTATGTATTTTTGTTATGATGTGTATCTGTGTTTACAGTGAATATGAAATACAGTGTTCGGAAACCATCGACAGTTTCGATTACTGTTGTATGTTTTATCTTGGATAGAAATAGCAACAGTTCAGGGTGCACTTCTGAGAGCTTCATTTTCACGTCCTTCACTTTCTCGGACGTCGTAAAGGTTCCCGAGAAGGTGAAGGACGTGAAGAGGAAGCTCTGAGAAGTGCACCCTGAACTGTTGCTCTTTCTATCCAAGATAAAACATAGAACAGTAAGCGAAACTGTCGATGGTTCGAACACTGCACTTCACACATACTGTAAACACAGAAACACAACATAACAAAAATATCAATTATACTTTTAAAAAAAAAAATTTTAACATCTGCGACGTATAGCGACGTTCTGCGACATACTGCGACGGCAGATAGACGTCGCTATACGTCGCTAACTAGCGACGTTACGTCGCTAGACGTCGCTAATATGCTAACGTGGGCTGAGGGTGTACGTTGCTAAATCTGTCGGTATGCGTCGCTACGTTGCCCACGTAGCTGTCATGCCATGTCATCATATATAAATTACAGAGCGTCGCAAGTGGTCGCTTTACGTCATCATTTTGGCGACGTAATTGGACGTCGCTATATGTCGAAATTTTTGCGACGGCTAGCGACAATTAATTATGCGTCGCCAATAGCGACGTTCGGCGACTAAAGTGCCATCTGCGACTTGCCTTTAAGCGACGTCCCGTTTTCGTCGCTAAATACGTCGCTAATTGGTTTTAGCGACGTAATTTCCTTATTTAGCGACGTTTCCTAACGTCGCTAAATTGAGTTATTTTAGTAGTGAAAAGTCTGTACATAATCTCCACACATTATTCTGTACAACCTAAATAAAGCTAAGAAAAAACAGCAGCAAAAGCTTAGAATTTTAATAACAAAAATGCATATGCAAAAACTTACAAACTGTAACATAAAATTAAGCTTGCTCTGAAGAAGTAACCAATGATGGAACCAGATTCATCAATCTAGTTGATAAAGAGGAGTATAAATAAGCACAATATAGCACCTGAACTCATCGACTTCGTCAAAATGCCGGTTTGATATAAGTCTCACGACCTATCAATCCTGGTAGGTGAGGAGATATCCAGATCCAATTGTAATATGGAAAAACAAGGTGGCTCCACTCTTCTCAACTCCTATAAGAAAATTTTATCAACTATATGCTGCTTCTGGATTCTAAGCGATTCGTCTCCTTGTTGTTTTCTTTACCAGCATCCCCAAGTACAGAGTCATCGACGATAGTCGCCTTATCAACTGCCATATCACCACCATTTTTGCTCGACTTCTTTGCTTCTAACTTACGGACAGGGTTTTTTAGTCCTTTTACAGGGGACAATTTCAGTAGCTGGCTGATACCATCAAATGTACTTCTAGATTGTATGATCAGGGTAGCACCATTCGGATAATACCGACCAAAGCAAGCTGCACAATAAGGATATGCCACCTAAAAACATCACATGGAACCAATCATGTATAGTTAGTTAACTCGGTGCACAGAGAAATATCAAAAAAAAATTTCTTCCTTTTACAAGGAAGCTATATTAATTCAAGACCCTGTGTATGACCTCAATAAATGCTTGACACAGTGAAAGGAAGAGAGTAGACTCATTCCCTCGGAGAACTCGCATCGCATTGTATCGGTTTAGAGAGTCGGAAACAGCTTGAAGTCCCTTAACAACCTCCTGAGCCAGAACATACTTTAAGCTCACTGGAGCACAGGGCCGTAATTCATTCATAGCAGCTGAAACACCTGCAAAATAGATGGGGAAAAAAATGAAGATATTAAACCGAGTGCCAAAACACATGGTTGGGAAAACGTCTAGCGGATCATACACAAATAATTGCCAATCGACAAGTTGGTGCTAATTCTTGGCCGCCATAGTATCGAGCGAGAAAGGGACTTGCCACAAAACCACAAAAGCCAGTTGGTATGTAGGTAGACCTACTTTTTTGACGTAATAATACAAGCCTAAGATCATTCAACCACGAGAAACCCTTCAAAATTGTAGGAGTAAACAGTAGCAAGACAAATGATGAAATATGTTATCATGGTTCTAGCGATTATGACACATTCATAATGCACTAAGATGTAAATAAACAGAAAGCAAAAGACAGGCTAAAAGTTTAGACCAAGTTATTCATGACAATCCCATTGGGCAGGTAATGATCCAAATGATGCAAAGAAAGGGCAAGTTTCAAAATATACACGATATCAGAAATAGTTGGATGATATTAACTCGTAATAATTATTAACTTGGTTACTTACGAAGTTCGATATATAGTCAGAATATTGAAACCAAATGTAAATATTAAGAAATAACTCTACTAACTTCAATATATATTGTATAGTAATTTTTAATTAATGAGGACCTATTAAGATGACTAATCATCATTTCGTTGTTGTTATAAAATGATTCAGGATGCTAAATCAAGAACAGAATCATAGTGGCATGTTAGCTGTTGATGACACCCTTTCATGTTATAAATTCTAGCAATATAGAATATGAAGCATTGTTTAACTAGAAAGAATAGAGAAGAAGAAAAAGAAAAAAACAGCTAAGTTGTACAAATACAGACACAGATAAGACCACAATAGGGATGTGAGATACAAACAATACAGGGTCAAATATCAATACAGACACAGATAAAGACCACAATAGGGATGTGAGATACAAACATAACAGGGTCAAATATCAAGAAACTCCGCAGAATTTGTGTTCTTACTGATTATTTCCCTCCTCACTTTACCTCCAGCCACTAGGATATTGACATGACCATTTGAAAGGATAAAACTTCGACTATCATAAGCCCATTTTTTGACAAACTTCCACTTCCAAAACATCAAACAAATTTTTGACTGATTTTCAAAAAAAATAAGCAGAAGCAGACATGATAAGCAATACCAAACCAAGCCTTAATAAAACATAAGTCAAAGATCAAGAAAATCTCCAGTGATAACTGTTCTTACTGATTATTTCCTTCCTCACTTTATCTCATGCGATTAGGATGTTGACAAAATCCCCAGTGATAACTGTTCTTACTGTTATCTAAGATCTCGGTAAGTAGAGTTGTAGAGTTATAGGTAAAGGGTACGTACAGAAAAATCCCTAAGATAACATCAGAAAACTCAAACACCTGAAAGATCTAAAGTGGGTCCTTATAAGAATGAAATGCTCTTACTCATAAGTCTTCATTGGATTTCAAGGTCAGGTTCTTAAAACTGGAAAAATCAAACCCAAGAAACATTTATCAACTTTAAAATTTTAAAAATCAGTATTTGACGCAAAAAACCTAAGGTTGTGTCGATTACTAGAATCCTTGACGATCGTGTATAGAGGTTTAAACTTTTAATGCTTGAATTAGACATGAATCATCACTCATTTATCAAGAGATTTACACATTATAAGTAATGAAGATAAATCACTAAGAACTAAAAAACTAACCAGAGAGCAAGAAGAACCATGATAGCTCAAGACAATATTTGCAGCTCCTTCTCCTTTGTAAATCCAATCCTTCACATCTTCTTCTTTTAGAATCACTTCCATATGCTTCATTTAAAACCTCAAGTTAGTTTGAAGTTTGTTTGTTTGAAATTATTTTCCTTTATCAAAAGAGTCGTTCAATAACATGAGACAATTTTGAATATGCCATTTTAAGTAAACATAAGCCACACCGAAGTTACATTTCACGTACACATACCACAAGACAGAGGAAAATAAGTTTTCTTGAAAAAATTGTCTTTGCGCGTGGGATCAGCCTGAACCCAGTTCTAATCAGGAATAACTATGTTAGGTCCAGACAGGTCAAGGAAATCAATAATTAACTTCTATAACAAGGACAATAAATAAGGAACTAAGAAATTGCATACAGTATAGTTTAAAGACATTTGGTATTAAAAAAAAACTGAGCAAACTAAATTTGGATCTACAAATTTTCCCAATATTACCTGTCCCGAATACAAATAGCCAGCACCCTTACACTTAGCACAATGGCAAGAATCAAACCTAACACTTCGAAAGTTAAAATAAAATATATAAACAAGTTACTACTCAGAAATATATAAACATGTCACTACTCATGAGATACTGCTCAATGTCGATGACTTACCTAGCAAGACAGAGCTTCGAGTATTACCAATACTTCTCACTGTCGATGACTAGTAGCACAGCCCAGCTTTGAATCTCCGCACATGAGAGCATTCGCCAGAGAAGATGAGGCCAGGTGTAGTAACTCGACACAGAATGATCACCCATGTCAGCGAAGAATAGCCCCGATCTCTGAATCGATAGCCCTCTGTGACATTATTACAAACATGTGGTGTTCAAGCATTTACAAACATGTGGTGTTCAAGCCCTAAAATGTATGCCCTAAAATTTCTTCCCTAAACTTATTGCCATAAAATTAGATATGCCCTAAAAGTACCTACTGATGTGAGGAGGTGGAGATCTCCTTGGAGGAGAGATCCTCGAAGAGCTGGGGCTGCACGTGTACTACTCGCTGAGGTGATGAGCGACACCACAGCCACCGTCCGAGCGAAGCCCTCCAAGCCGGAGCAGCGCAAAAAATTGGCAGAAGCGGTAAAATGAAATTAGGGTCTCGAGTCCAGTCATTGAGAGGGAGCCATCGGTGGGGTGACCAGATCCGTCGATGAGAGGAGCGGGGTCCCGGCTTGAGCGTCTTAGAGAAAATAGATGCAACGTGGAGTAGCTTCCCCATTAGGAAAAAAATAGGGTTTGTTTGTGAAAGAAAGAGAGGATGGGATCTGTCTGTGAGAGCTAGAGAGAGGAGGGAGTTGAATCGTGAAAGAGAGAGAGAGAGAGAGGAGGGAAATGGGAATAACATTAACTTTTGGAGAAGGAAAAAAAGGGGGGAGATTTCATGAATGAAAAAAAAGCGGGCTGATCCGTAGGGGAAAGAAAATTTTGGAATCATTTTATTAAAATATACTATGAATACTTTTCTAATATGGACAACCTAGGTTATTTTTTTGTAGTGAGATAATGTTATAGATTCTACAGCATTCAGAAAATGCTATACATAGATATTTTAATAACACTACTGAAAGAATGTTGTTGTTGACAACATTCTATAGCAGGGACACTTGAACGCTATAGAAAAACTGCTATTGTAGGCCCTATTTGTTGTAGTGTGGTTTTACAATTTCTACCAAACATTGGAGACTCATATTAGTTATGGTAAGAAGGATTGAGATTTTGTGATATTTTTGCTAATGTGTTTGGATGAGAACGATTGATAGGTGCATGGTTAAAGATTAAAATTTGATTAGTGATTATAATTGTGTCAATTGATTTCAAGAATTGGAAATTCTCGAATATATGTCATGGATCAACTTTAAATAAATTTCTAAGAATTTACTATGACAAGTGAAGATTGTGAACTTTGATGTAGTCAGTTTTGGAAGAATGACTGACAATTAGAAATTGATATCCGTAAAATGATTTGATTAGGAGAACTACTTGAAATTGAAATACATTTGGCATGCGGATGGAAAAATAGATTTAGACGATTTATAATTCCTAATAGATTTAGTTTTAAATAATACCTTGACAGTTGCCTTAGTTTTCTGTAGATACTGGGAGTTCAGCTAATTTAGCGAGTTAGAGATTGGTTTTTGCATAGGGATTAATAGGATGGTTATCTTGTAAGTTTTTTCATGCATATTATATTTGTTGACCTTTGAAATAGTAATACGATATTCTCTCTATTCCCTTTGATCATCACTAAGTCCTCAATGAAGATATCATATCTGATTACATTTCTATCATAGCTTTGTTATTCTAATCACCATCGCTATCCTACTATCATACAACTTGTTAATTTTTTTCCTGAGTCACAAACCTTATATCCAATTCTAATTTGATTTGGAATTTTAGTCCATGATCTCAGAAGATTATATTACTTTCTGCCTTCTCAATAAACTGTTGATGTTCGCTTCCTTCTTGTCTTTTCTGTTTCATGAGACCTCATTTGATTTTCTCCTATTTTATGATCATATTTTAATCGTACCTAGATTTTACTCATGCCTAAAAATGATTTGATCACAACAATATTCCAACTCTATCTCAGATCATATCTAGATAATTCTGATCATGCCTATATTTTATCATTGTACCTAGTGATCATGCCTCGAATCTAATTATGCCTGATGATTTAAATCTAAAATGATCTATATCAGGAATTTATAGAGTACATGAGTTATAGGATGAAGATGACATAAATATGAACACTTGTGTTTTGAAATTGAATCAAGGAAGGAATAATTAATGATGTGAATACCAAACAAATTGACATTGTAGATTAGAGGTTGTTAAATGATAACCATGGAGATGCACTTTAGAAAGAATGTGTGATAAATCAAAAGATATATAAAGGACGACCAAAATAAGAAATTTTGGACTTAAGGTATAACTAATTAATGATGATAATCGTATAAATTGAAGGGTGCAAGAGATTATAAATCAGAAACCAGAGATAGAAGGATTGTAAATAATACAAGGTTGGGAGATGTAATAAGATATATTATTAACGGGGAAAAGTTTGGTCAAATGATATAATGAAATCAAGATGAAGGATTCGAGTTTAAACAGGATAATTGAATTTTATTGAGAATTCGGGATCAAATAGGTAAATGAGGATTTGGAATCAAGATATATACATGTTGATAAAAATGGATGTCTAAATAAATTATAAAGTGATCATGTATGAGTACAATAGATAAACAAGGAATGATAAGAATCTCAAGGATCATGACAAATTTTGCAGCTCCCAATGGACATAAGGGGACGGGAACTTGACGGCATGCTAATGGATCGTATATGGAAATTTTCGCTGCGGACTGAAGCAAAATTAGCCATTCTTGCTTGTTTCCATGTTATAACCTTTGGCTTGAGTGGAAAAATATGTAAAGGTAAGTGATAGATGGAAAGAATATATACTTGGGTCTGATCCAGTTAGCATCAACTATACTTATAGAAGATGGCATGGTAGAAAAAAATTGAGCTCAACATTGGTTCTCCAAAATATTCACGAGCTCAACTTGCATGCTGCTCTTTTAAACTCGAAATGTTGTTAAGCTTCAATTATAGACAAGTTTAAGCTTGAGTTTGTGCTCTCGAGCTCAAAAATCTTGGCTCGTGAGCTTTTCAACGAACAGAATTCGAACCCACTCTGTAGCTTGGTTCGTTAATTCACCCCTATCTCCCTACCGTCCAACTAAGATGTAAAACAGAGTCAAGGAAAAATGACGCTCGGCTATGGAATATCATGGCGACAACAATATGTTGGTGTATTTGGTTAAAAATAAATATTAAAATATCATACTTTGGATGGGTGAAACTTATGGGGGAGGATTCATGAAGCAATAACGTCTATTACAAGATAGAGAGGAATGATTGTATGTTTTATCATTAGGTTGAAAGAGTATGTTAATTTTAGTACCTTTGTGGTGGTTGTGATCACATTTTGTTGGGTTGTAAGGATGTTACCCTTTGGTTCGGTTAAACCTCTTTTTAATGAAATATAAGGAGAGGCTTCCTCTCATCGATTATTTCAAAAAACAAAAACAAACAAACAAAAAAACACAAAACAAAGCTAAAGGTACTCAACATCGTTAACACTAAATAAAGTCTGCATATAGCCTCGCATGTCAATCTAAAAAGGGTTCTCTAATTCAATCTTCTTCGAAATCATAAAAGGACGTCCATAATAACTTTTAATGCTTCTAGTTTTGTACGTTATCCCTTCAAATAACATCCTTGTACTTCTATAATTCAATCTTCTTTGAAATCATTGTTGGGCCGCATGACCCTTGGCCGCATGAAGTCCTGCGGACTTCTTTGTTTGGCCGCATGACCCTTGGCCGCATGAAGTCATGCGGACGTCATTGTTGGGCCGTATGACCCTTGGCCGCATGAAGTCCTGCGAACTTTATTGCTGGACCGCATGACCCTTAGCCGCATGATGTCATGCAGATTTCATTTCTTGGCCGCATGAGTCTTGGTCGCAGCAGTCTTTGTTAGTGCCGAGGCACAATTTTCGATAAAAAATTCTGAAACTGAAACAATTGTACACACAACGTTTTAAATGCAGCACCTTAATGAAGATGTGCAACAGAGATCCTGGAGGATTCTGAATTACGAGGATCTAAAAAGATTCTACGTAATACACAAAAAATCTAAAGAGACTTTGTGCAAGCAACTATCGACAGTAGAGCTTCTAAAAAGAAGTTACTGTAAAAGGCAACAACAGCGATGACAGGCGAGAATGAGATGCTGGGGTGAATGAACCACCATTGCTCAAAGCTTTATTCGCCCCACACGAGCACGAACAGCTTCCAGGAACCAGCAAGTTTACGAAGAACTTCTGGAACGCTCGTAAGTCAATATTTGAGACTTGAACGGGTTTCCTGGACTTAACAGACTCCCTCAACTCTCTTCTTGGTGCATCTTTCAAAGGAGGCCAAGGGGCTGTATTTATAGAGTGGAGTTGAGACTTCAGCTCTTCTCCTATATATCCGATGTGGGACCAAAATACCAATACTCAAAAATAGAGTTTGATATTTTAGATCATCCCACAATCAGCATAGAAGTGTGCCAGTCCACGCCTACCTCCCGAACACTCCCGTGCATGCACGAGACATCCTGGAGTCCGTGTCCGAGTCCGAGTCCGCACAACAAAAATTAACTTACATCCTTGTTGGATTTAATCCTTTTTCCTTCTAGGAAAATACTTCCACATGGCACAAACTTGTGCCCCACTACACTTCATGTGCACACCTCAACACAAGCAATACATTATATTGAGATACTCACTATTTGGTGTAGCCGATGTGGGACTATCTTTTCTAGTCCAAAGGCAAAAACACCAACAATCTCCCACATATCTCAATATATGGGTTGAGCGTTCCCTACAGTTACTGTCCATCATATATTAGGAGAGATGTCACTGCGACTTGAATCTTCCCGCATAGCTTAAATAACAGCATGATACAAGAATGGACTAAGCCTTGAATTCTGCATCATAACTACAATTCTTCCAACTCACATAATGACATCAACTGTGCTTCTGGCTGCACATTGAAGGCCTTATGCCAGCCTGGTTTCAGTATATAATTTTTAGGCATCTACAAGTTTACCTTCAAGAGACGGCCTGATATCTCTGTCCATACACTATAGGTGAGTTCTTTATAAAGAGTCATGGCATGAAACATTGCGCTTCTTTGCGATGCTATGCCGCTATGACATGGCTTAAAGCCGAGGCTTTACCCCACCTGGGTACCTCATCGTAGTGTCATACTACTGTAGCATAAGGTCACATGCCACTTTGTAGTGCCAAACTACCCAGCATGAAGCCTTGCGCTTCCGTACGGTGTTACGCCGCTATGACATGGCTCACAAAGCCGAGGCTTTACCCTACCTGGTACCTCTGTGTGGTGTCATGCCACTGTAACATGAGGACATCGTCCTCTTTGTAGTGATGTCTACTTCTCTTTATTACGATTATCATACAGCATTAGGCTACCTGCCTATTTGCGGTGCTACTCCGCTGTGACTTGGCTTGCAAAGCCGAGGCATTACCCCTACCTGGGAACCTCATGGTGGAGTCACCCCACTGTAGCATGGAGTTACACTCCTTGTAGTGCTGCGCTACCGTGCTTCCTGTAAACCACTCCAGGCATTCATCTGCCTGAGAACTCATTAAGGTATTTAAGCCAACCTTCCCACAGAAACCGTTTTTCGCAGAAAACAATAGTAGACAACAGTGGTTATAGGTCCGTAACCTCTCCATGTCCAATAGAACATGTACCTACCGTTCCTGATATTCTTCCGATTAGTGGTCCTCCCTTGAACCAAAAGCTAGATGCCTAGTAGATAAATCTTTGAACTAATAGCATAAAACTTTATGGTAGTAATACAATAATACAATATCAGAATGCCTTCAAGCCTATTTTACAAGTTGTGTCATCGACCAGCTGGTGCTTGAGGCCCTTGGTGAACGGATCCGCCAGGTTCTCCTGACTCCGAACATCAATCACTGCAATAACACCACTCTTGATAAGATCGTGTACTGCTCTGTGCTTCAACCGTACCGTTCTCTTCTTCCCGTTGAAGAGTTCATTTGATGCCACTGCTGCTGCCGCCTGGTTGTCACAGTATATCGGTATTGCCGGTATCTGAGCCCCAACCACCGGAAGATCATACATGAGCTTTCGAAGCCACTCTGCTTCATCTGCAGCAGCATTCAATGCAAAAAATTCAGATTCCATGGAGGAGCGAGATAACATAGTTTGCTTCTTCGATTTCCACGATATAGCAGCTCCGCCCATGGCGAATACGAATCCACCTGTGGAATACTCGCTCTCCATATCTGAACACCAGCTAGCATCACTGAAGCCTTCCACTACTGACGGATCTCCGCTTTAGAAAAGTGCATATGTCTGAGTTTTCTTGAGATATCTCATAACATGCTTCACAGTTTTCCAGTGCTCAACGCTTGGATTGCTAGTGAACCGACTCAGCATTCCTACTGCAAAATCTATGTCAGGCCTTGTGGCAGCAGTAGCGTACATCAAGCTTCTGATGACGCTAGCGTACTCCAACTGCCTGACGCTTTTCCTCAAATTTGGCTCCAGCTTCTGATCACTCCGGTATGGTGTATCAATAAAAGGAAGATCTTGATACCCGTAGTGAGTGAGCATCTTTTCAATATAATAAGATTGTGATAGAGCTATTCCAGTGCCTGTCTGGATGATCTTGAGCCCCAAGATTACGTCGGCATCCCCCAAGTCCTTCATACTGAACTTGGTCGAGAGGAATTTATTTGTCTCTGTGACGCAGCTTAAATCCGTACCTAGGATTAGCATGTCGTCCACGTAAAGACATACGATTACTCCTCTTCCGTCAGCAAACTTCGTATAGACACACTTGTCTGTTTCACTGACACTGTAGCCATTTGACCTTATCACCTTGTCAAACTTCTCATGCCACATTTTGGGAGCTTGTTTCAAACCATACAGAGACTTCATCAACTTGCAGACTTTGTCTTCCAGACCTCTGACGACAAAACCTTCTGGTTGTTGCATGTAGATCTCTTCGGTCAGCTCGCCATTAAGGAATGCCGTTTTTACATCCATCTGATGTATCACCAGCTTGTGTATTGCTGCTAGAGCAATTAACAATTTGATGGTTGTCATCCGAGCTACTGGAGCATAAGTGTCAAAGTAGTCGATCCCCTGCTTCTGAGCAAACCCCTTGGCCACTAGCCTAGCCTTGAACTTGTCAATGGTTCCATCTGCTTTCATCTTCTTCTTGAAGATCCATTTGCATCCGATGGGTCTTGCTCCTTCTGGCAGGTCAACCAATACCTATGTGTTATTGGAGGTGATTGAGTCAATCTCGTTGTCTATCGCCTCCTTCCAGAATACAGCATCTCTGGTCTTTATCCCCTCATCATAGGTAAGCGGATCTGCTTCCACATGATAGGTGACGAAGTCATCTCCGAAGTCTTTCGGCCTCCTCGTTCGCTTAGTTGACGGCTCAGCGAGTTCTGGTTCAGCTGGTGTCTCCTTGACGACAGCTTCATCTTGGACTACTGGTTCATTAAAGACTTCTGTCTGTTTTGTACCTTCATCATTCTCCGGAAGATCCACGAGAACAATATTCTTGTGTTTTGCAAACTTATCTTCAAAGTATTCAGCATCGCGAGATTCGATGATATGGTTTGACTCGATATCAAGGAATCTCCGAGCATCACTCTTCTCGACATACCTCAAGAAGATCGCCTTCGTAGTCCTTGTCCCCAGCTTCTGAATCTTCAGATCCGGGAGCTTCACATAAGCCAGACACCCCCACACTCGAATGACATTCAAGTTAGGTCTGACTTTGAACCAGAGTTCATAAGGAGTTATGTCGGAAGTTGCATATGGCACTCTGTTCAGAATGAACGTTTCCGTTAGTGCAGCTTCTCCCCAGTAACACTTTGGAAGACCCGCAGTCAACAGCATGGAGTTCATCATCTCTGTCAACGTTCTGTTCTTCCTTTTTGCTACTCCGTTGGATTGAGGAGAGTACGAAGCCGTTGTCTCATTGATGATTCTATGTTCTTTACAGAATAATAAGAATTCATGAGACCGATACTCCCCGCCTCGATCACTCCTTAACCTCTTGAGTTGTTGTCTAGTTTGCCGCTCAGCCTCGGCCCTGAACTCCTTGAACTTCTCGAATGCTTCGTCTTTAGACTTGAGCAAGTAGACGAAAGCATACTTTGAGAAGTCATCGATGAAAGTAATAAAATACTTCATCCCGGACTTTGTAGAGAATTGTTTGAAGTCACAGATATCTGAGTGAACCAACTCCAGAAGATCTGTGCTTCGATGGACCCTGTGAAAGGGTTTTCTTGTGATCTTCGTCTGAGCACATACTTCGTATTTCTCTACCTTACCCCTACACTTGGAGATAAGTCCTAGACTAGACATTCTGTTAATCCTTTTACAATGAACATGTCCTAGCCTATTATGCCACAACTCAAGAGAATAATCAAAAAAAGTGATTGCATTTATATTATTATGCTAGGTTACAACAAGCTGAATCTTGTACATTCCTTCAGTTTGGAAAGCTTTTCCGAAGAATGTACCCTTCTTGGACATCACCAACTGGCCAGCATTGATGTCCATCCTCAAGCCTGCGTTGCAGAGCAGACTTCCAGAGATCAGGTTCTTAGCAATTACTGGAACATGCTTCACACCTTGAAGCGTCAGAGTGTTCCCCGATGTGAGTTTCAGCTCCACCGTCCCGATCCCCAGTACTTTAGCTTGTGCCTGGTTTGCCATTATGACCTTCTCTGAAGTTGGCTCATAAGAGACGAACCAGTCTTTGTCTGAACAGACATGGCAGGTCGCACTAGTGTCTATCCACCAGTCCAAGTCAGCCCCCACAGTTGCAACCTGTGCTATCATGGCAATTAGATTAGTAATCATAGAAACCTTACTAGGCTCACCTTGTTCTTTGGGCTTGGACTTACATTCGAATTTGTAGTGGCCCTTCTTGCCACAATTGAAGCAAGTCACATGGGACTTGGACTTATGCTGCTTGAAAGCAGGACCCTTCACTTTCAGATTCGTGAAGTCCTTCTTTTTGCGATGAGAAGCAGCCTGCTTCCCCTGGTACTCTCTGGTTTGGACCAGATTTGCCTTCGCCAGTTGTTTGGACAGAGTATCCATCTTCTGTTGAGAGCGCATCTCGTCCTCAACATGGATCTCTTGCAAGAAATCTTCCAAGCTAATTTCCATCTTCTTTCGATGCATCCTTGCATAGAAGTTGCTCCATTCTGTAGGAAGTTTCGCGACGATCCCTCCAACGACAAACTTGTCGACGAGGGGCATGTTCTCGTCTTCTAGTTTCTGATGCAACTTCAGAAACTCCTTCACTTGGGACAGCATCGCCTTCTCGTCTTCGAAGGTCCACTTGTGGTATTTTTCTACCATGAAGATCTTGGACCGGTTCTCGTCATCTTCATAGAGCTTTCCCAAGGAATCCCATATCTCTTTGGCTGATGTCTTCTTGGAGTAGGACTCTGCCAGAGAGTCTTCCATGGAATTGAGTATCAGTAGTTTGCATATACTGTTTTCTCTCTTACACTTTGCTTGCTTGGTCGTAGCAGCGGCCACAGTCGCAGCAAATCCAGTGGTTGGAACGATCGGTTCTTCTTCTGACAGCACGTGATCAACATTCACGAGTTGAAGATTTAAAGTAACCTTTCGTCTCCATATCTGGAAGTATTCGCCATCGAATTTTTCCAACTTGTTAAAGCCGGTATCGATGAGTGAAGCACGAGAATTATCCATCTTCTCAATAAAGCTTTGAGATTGTTAGTGCCGAAGCACAATTTTCGATAAAAAATTCTGAAACTGAAACAATTGTATACACAACATTTCAAATGCAGCACCTTAAAGAAGATGTGCAACAGAGATCCTGGAGGATTCTGAATTACGAGGATCTAAAAAGATTCTACGTAATACACAAAAAATCTAAAGAGACTTTGTGCAAGCAACTATCGGCAGTGGAGCTTCTAAAAAGAAGTTACTGTAAAAGGCAACAGCAGCGATGACAGGCGAGAATGAGATGCTGGGGTGAATGAACCACCATTACTCAAAGCTTTATTCGCCCCACACGAG
Source organism: Iris pallida (assembly GCA_029216955.1). Taxonomy (NCBI): domain Eukaryota; kingdom Viridiplantae; phylum Streptophyta; class Magnoliopsida; order Asparagales; family Iridaceae; genus Iris; species Iris pallida. The sequence continues at coordinate 10,399,325 of JANAVB010035820.1, read as the reverse complement.
CACGAACAGCTTCCAGGAACCAGCAAGTTCACGAAGAACTTCTGGAACGCTCGTAAGTCAATATTTGAGACTTGAACGAGTTTCCTGGACTTAACAGACTCCCTCAACTCTCTTCTTGGTGCATCTTTCAAAGGAGGCCAAGGAGCTCTATTTATAGAGTGGAGTTGAGACTTTAGCTCTTCTCCTATATATCTGATGTGGGACTAAAATATCAATACTCAAAAATAGAGTTTGATATTTTAGATCATCCCACAATCAGCATAGAAGTGTGCCAGTCCACGCCTACCCCCCGAACACTCCCATGTATGCACGAGACATCCTGGAGTCCGTGTCCGAGTCCGAGTCCGCACAACAAAAATTAACTTGCATCCTTGTTGGATTTAATCCTTTTTCCTTCTAGGAAAATACTTCCACATGGCATAAACTTGTGCCCCACTACACTTCATGTGCACACCTCAACACAAGCAATGCATTATATTGAGATACTCACCATTTGGTGTAGCCGATGTGGGACTATCTTTTCTAGTCCAAAGGCAAAAACACCATGAGTCTTGGCCGCATGAGTCCTTGTGTCTTGGTTCTCATTCCTGAACTGACTACCTATGCAAGTGCTGGATAACCTATGTGTGTACTATAGTACAATCTTGTAGCCTCCCTTCCCGAAAATTTTCAAAATATTTTTTTATTTTATTATTTATTTGATTTAGATAGTGATTTTAGAATTTTGTAAATAATTAAATAAGATAATTATTACGGTAGATGATTTTAGCCATAGTTGAGGTTTGGAGTACAAGGTGACTAGAAATTATGGTACCGATAGTGCAGTGGCGTGCCTAGACTAGTGTGTTAGCCATGTCAGGGAAGGTCGAGCCATAGTGTTGTCCTAGCTAAGAAAACCAGGCCAAGTTATGACATGACCATTATAAATAGTTTAATTAATTGTTATCAGTAATTATTGACTTGTAGAAGACCGGTTGTACCAAACCGGTCTGGACTGGACCCGAACTGAGCCGAGCCCATGTAATCATGCGACCCGTCCAAAAACGTCCATGTTGATATATTGTTGGTATGATTTTGTCATATTTCAGTTTAATGATTCAATGCAAGTTTTATATATATTTTATTAATAAATATTATAGATATCAATATTAATGATATTCAAATATAATTGTATAAAATGTGCCCTTGTACGCTTTTTAGATTATTAGACTGTACCTATAATTGTATGTACACCATTATTGGTTTATAAAATTTTGTTATTATTATTAGCATTATTTTTGGGATTGTTATTTAATAATATTGTTTTTATATTATTTTATTGTCAAATAAATATATTATATGTGTATATATATATATATATATATATATATATATATATATATAGATATATATACTATAGATAAATGTATATACGTGTATATATGTATTTATATATATAAATATATAGGGTATAGGTGTACGTATATATAAATGTGTGTATGTATACGTATATACGTGTTCGTATATATAAATAAATAATATATACGTATAATAGATAAAAGTATTTTTTATGAAACTATTTAGAAATTATGGTCGTATTATTATATAGGTGTATTTGTGTGTATACGTATATATATATATATATATATATATATATATATATATATATATATATATATATATATATATATTAGATAAATGAATACGTGTATATGTATACGTGTCTGTGTATATAAACATATATCGGTATATATAAATATATATGTATATATATATTTTAGAGTTATTATTAAATACCAAAGAAATAGGAAAAGAAAAACAAGAAGGGGTAATACAAAAGCCATCACAGGCTCAAGCTAGGAAGCCCAAACCCTTGGGCCCAGCCCGAGCTGGGTACTTCTTCCCCCATACTTCCCAGAGCCCGAGCCTGGTAACAGCGCACATATAATAGAGGATCGATCGATTGGGAGAATAAGCACCAAACCATAAAATTTCACGACATGGGCACCTCCCCAACCTCCCTGGCGGCCACCTGGCACCCCGCGCGCGCACCAGCACCGTCGTGGGCAGCCGTCGGCCGACGACGGAGCCGCTACTGGCAGGTGAAGTCGCTCGCAACAGCAGCAGGTATCCCCTGTTCCTTCCTATTTTTTTGACATATACTCGACCGAATATCGATCTGTCAACTCCTAGGTATAGCCAACCTATACGACTTAACATCCCAGTAAATAGATTCTGGAATAACCTATAAAGATTAGCGATATATCGACCCAAAGTCGGACCAAAATCCTGTTCAAAAATAGGAAATTAGATAGTTGAAGTATTCATGTTTATGAATGAATCATTGTTAACCAAATAACCTTTTCGAAAATCCATTCATTGACAGTCCTAGACGACCTATAGGACATCACAACCCTTCTTGTAGATTCTAATTTCATTAAACAGATAAAAAGTTATTCAATTCCGAAGTTGACGAAAAATCTATTTTGGAAATCACAAAAACTGTCGACACGACGTGCGTCTCGCTATTCCGGGTGACGTGGTCACGAACCGAAAGCATCAAAAGCTGCGTATCGGCTTCGTGGTCGTGTGGGCTTTGATGAAATTCAAATTAGTCGCGTGTGCGCGACGAATTTGATGCGTATCCGTCGAAATTCACCGTATCGTGCACTTTGCAACTTTCTCAATTACTTCATGCACGCTCGTCAGATCGAGACAAAACTTATGCCAACAGGACCGTATCATTTTTCTGGTCCTGTATGCCAAGTTTGGTCCGATTCTGAGACCGTTGGTAAAATTACCGTTTTGCGGGTCCCATGATCCCACTCAACGGGCGATTTTGTGCACGGCCCGCCGGAATCCAACTTTGGACATACGGTTGGGTTCGTATCGGAAAACTGGATCCGTAGATATGTAGTTTGACAACTTTAGAGACTATTGACTCTGGCACGCTTTTCGGTGCAAAGCAAGTCCAACGGTGGATATTGTTTTTGCCCGAAATTACCATTTTTTCTGTGTCCAGAATTGGATGTAAGGACAGGCAATTCTAGCTAATTTGACTATTATGAGAATGTTGGTACTGTTTATTTCAGCATCTGGAAACTTCTGCATGTGTTGACAGATTGTGGCTCATTGAGTGGTATAGTGTTATTGGTTTCTCCAGCTAAGGACCTCAGGGAAGTGCACTTTCTGATTGCTTTCTGATTCATAGTAGTCTTTTCATTTCATGTCTATACATATATCTTGCTGCTTGTTGACACGTTCGTCACACGGAGTAGTCGGAAGGGAAAATATCTTAGTACACATGTGAACTACCCAAAAATATCCCCAAAATGTCTATTATTGCATGATAGCAGCTGCACACGACACGTGCAGTGAGCCGGATTTACCCTCTAGCCGTTCACATGTCGAAACAGATATTTCACACCACCTAGATAGATGTCTTTTATTAGCTTTTTCTTGTTTACTTCTCTATCGTGCTATGTCATCAGTTTTCTTACTAGCTTTCATATTCCATATGCTATTTTCATGTCTTGTTAATTCTATTGTGTTTTGCATTATCGTCGGTTTGTGTACTTGTTCCAATCCTGACTGGATAATCAACATTTTTCAGGTTTAGCCGCGATCACTCTTAGCATTGGGATGGCTTGGGTATGCTGAGGACAACCTAGAAATAGATAGCAGTTGTACTCAATTTCATTAATTGTAAAGTCTTATATTTCCTTTAATTTTAAATGTTGTAAATGTTGTAATAAATGTAGAAATGTGAATGAGCAGCAAATGTTGTATTTTGAGCATTTAGTTCTTGCGGGCTTGACAGCGTTCTACCGCCGACTCTGCGGCGTAGGCTGGCTTGGACACGTATCGTATCCAAAAAGCGGGTGCGGGTCGTGACAAGTTTTTGTGGTGGCCCATGCAGGTCAGTTTTTGCAAATCATGTGAACTCGTGATGGTACGTTAGTCGTACTATTGCGAGCCGGCGCCCAAGAAATGCTCATTCACAATTAGGATTAAAATAATAACTAGGACTAGGAGTCCCTTGTTTAAATTGACCGTTGGGTAGTTAAGGTTATTAGATAGGCCATGCAATTCAGATAGCTTGCTAAATCTCTATAGAAACACTATTATTTTTTCTTTATGACAATATGACCCCATGCAGATATGCTATTCACTTGGTAAGTTAGGCTTACCTATAATTAAGGCTTTGATCTTGATGAACTATTTAAATTTTCTTTTGCTTTATTAGATATAAACCTTATATCGTAAATTAGAATTGCCTATTTAAATTCTCTTTTGCTGTAAGAATTTAGTTTATAATTTCTGATTCTACAATTTGTGTGCGAATCTCGAGGTAGATTGGTTTGAGATTTTCCCTCAACCATAGAAATGCATAGGAAATAAATATTAGAATGTTTGTATCTCTTTTGTCTTTAGTTATTTCCTTCATATTAACTCTTTTATTTTAAGTGTTGTGACTGATAGGACAATTACCTACATTTTATTTTAGTCAACCTGTTTGAATATCTAGAGGCTCATGAATTTTACGGTTATAGTTAGAGAAATATTAGCTAACCCATAAAGTTTAGATAGCAGCGCACTGTCATCAATTATTGGAGAGTGGAGAATGTGGGTTCACTGCAGCCAGCAGCGCACTGGCGAGGCACAACCCATAGAATTGAAATCGTTTCGAAGAATCATAGTCTGTGGAACATTACAGAAACTATGTTCTCGTTGACTTCTTTAGATCTTAAATACCATTGTGTCAATATAGGTAGAGTGTATGATAGCCTATCACATCTGAATTATGAAACCAAGGGTTTGCCATAACCAGAGTATACGGGCAAGGCGTAATTTTCATTGAAATGATTTCAGATGTGATTACAAGTTTAGGGTATTACAGAGAATAGAGACTGCCCTGTATGACCCTAAGATCAAAGCCAATACTAGTGGAAGTTCTGTGGCCTGCCTTCCAACCTCACATTATGTGGTCATTGTGATCTACTGATGAGGTAATTGACTGACACTGATAAGTTATCTAGAATATAGAATTCATCCATAACCCATTAGTCGACCAAAGCCTTATGGGTAAGAAGATGATAGGTTGACTGTATAGGCCAAAACACAATGTAAGGTTTTGATTTTTCCCAAAACTGAAACTACTTGTTTCCTCCTTCCAAAAATCTCGCATATTCGTATTTTGACTATCTTGACCAACACTGCTATTACAGCCTAGTTTTTGCAAGCTTACTCTTTTATCGAGCTTGATTCAAGACATATGTTTATTGGGGACGCCCGCTGACATATTGTCTAATCAGAATCATTGTATTACAGTCTGATTAACCATAATGCAATTGGTTCACTCTTCATCTAATTACCCTACATGGATTGAGATATAGATGTCTCCAGGATTTCATCCGCGACTGCTTGACAATTCTCTTTGAATTTTACATTCGCCTTCGAATCACGTAATCGTATTCAGTAGCATTTCTCTTGAGCTCTTTATTGTTTATGTCTTCCACTAATTGGAAAGACGAATGTTCGTATCTGATAGATAGAGACAACATATTCCCATAGCTATGATAGTAGTATACGCAATTGTAGCTACCATCAGCCAGCCCTGTGACTGGAACCTTGCCTTGAGTTACACGTCCTCCCTTCGACCCTAAAAACTACTATCTTGATCTTCTAGTCAGTAGAGTCTAAGAATGATTAGGGTTTTACCCTCAGTCAAATGCCAACCTAGGAGACTACCTATTCTCAAGATACAAAATGTTGAGAGCCTCAAATTATTTGTTTGAAGCTTGCTTTAACTAGAGCCCTTGTGACAAAAGTCTGGCAGAATTGACACAAATAGAAATTCATGACCCGGTTGTTAGAAATCTTTTCACACGATGTACCTTAGAGTTGGTTACCCCGTTGACAACTCATGTATACTGTGGACGAGTAGGTCAATCTATTTTATCGACTAATGTGTCATTGTACACGCACTCGTTTTCCATTTACTGATGAACGGCCCTTGACTTGACTTATACCTATCGTCTTCCGATACGTCGTGCCTTATTCTCGATTAGCCAGAGTCGAGGTACAGTATTCGGATCTTGGAATCCTTCTAACCTTATTATTCCTAAAAATATATCCTAGCTTCTAAGGTGGGTAGACCGTAAGCCTTCTTAGGATATATGAAGATTGCCAATTTATTAGAATAATTTTCCATTAGAATAATAGTTCGTGCCCTATAGACTCCAACTTTCCATTTAGATTATTATGTGTCCTTGGCCGTGCCATTAATATTCGGAGTATGAGACCGACTGTTACCTTCCAACAAAGTTTATATACAAGATCTAGACGAGTCCACCTTCATCTAGGTATATCATGTCCCACTCAAATCCGTCCCCTTGTACTCTATTTTTGTGCTACGACTTTCAGGTTAAAAGGACTAGCTATAACCCTTACCATAATATCGGTAAATCTTTCTGACTTCCACTAGAGCCTCAACTTTGACTCAATTCCTTCAAACCCAATAAGTGTAGTGATCTATTCGAAGCCACTATGCATATACCACTAGTGTGCCACTCGATAGAGGCCTCTTGTGCTACTTAAATACAAGAGTCGCCGAAGGCGCATTTTGGACTTTAAGAACTTAGCTAACCAACTTGACGGGCAACTAGCTCAACCCCTTGGGTAGAAACCTATTCTAGGGTACCCTAGCCGAGTAGACATAACTTTATCTTGGGATCTTGTTCAGCGAATATGGATTGAAATCCAAGGTTCATACAAACAACGAATGATGTCCAATTAAGGAACCCATTAAGACCCAGTAACACTCACCCATGCATACCACCATATTGGACTATGGAGCTGAACTATTTGAAATCATTCTCGATTATTCTCTCTTGCCTTCCTGTACTCTTGATTCTCGTCCTTTCCTATTTCGGGGTGACGAATAATCATGCTGTCTAGAATTCATCAGAAATCCTTAAGTTATTGTAATATTGCTTGATTATTGAATAATTGGTTGTTTGTAGATATGAGAGATTATAGATACCATATGTCCTAGATATTTTGGTAGAATTATTAGCCACTAGTTAGAAGGTTATAAGATTTTAGTGACCCGTGTTTCGAGAGAGTAGTGTGACCTAAGGTGGGTAGAAGTCCTCGAGAATTTCGTAAATACCAAATGACTAAAGAAGGCCATAAATATTTTGAGAAATTAAATTTGAGGAGATTAAAGGAATACCGAATTTTGACTTTTAAGAAATAGTTATGAATTTGAATTTCGAGGATGAAATTATTTTAAGGTGGGTAGATTTGTAACCTCCCTTCCCGAAAATTTTCAAAATATTTTTTTATTTTATTATTTATTTGATTTAAATAGTGATTTTAGAATTTTGTAAATAATTAAATAATTTAATTATTACGGTAGATAATTTTAGCCATAGTTGAGGTTTGGAGTACAAGGTGACTAGAAATCACGGCACCGATAGTGCAGTGGCGTGCCTAGACTAGTGTGTTAGCCATGCCAGGGAAGGCCGAGCCATAGTGATGTCCTAACTAAGAAAACCAGGCCAAGTTGTGACATGACCATTATAAATAGTTTAATTAATTGTTATCAGTAATTATTGACTTGTAGAAGACCGATTGTACCAAACCAGTCTAGACTGGACCCGAACTGAGCCGAGCCCATGTAGTCATGCGACCCGTCCAAAAATGTCCATGTTGATATATTGTTGGTGTGATTTTGTCGTATTTCAGTTTAATGATTCAATGCAAGTTTTATATATATTTTATTAATAAATATTATAGATATCAATATTAATGATATTCAAATATAATTGTATAAAATGTGCCCTTGTACGCTTTTTGGATTATTAGACTGTACCTATAATTGTATGTACAACATTATTGGTTTATAAAATTTTGTTATTATTATTAGCATTATTTTTGGGATTGTTATTTAATAATATTGTTTTTATATTATTTTATTGTCAAATAAATATATTATATGTGTATATATATATAGATATATACTATAAATAAATATATATACGTGTGTATACGTGTATATATGTATTTATATATATAAATATATATAGGGTATAGGTGTACGTATATATAAATGTGTGTATGTATACATATATACGTGTTCGTATATATAAATAAATAATATATACGTATAATAGATAAAAGTATTTTTTATGAAACTATTTAGAAATTGTGGTCGTATTATTATATAGGTGTATTTGTGTGTATCCGTATATATATATATATATATATATTAGATAAATGAATACGTGTATATGTATACGTGTCTGTGTATATAAACATATATCGGTATATATAAATATATATGTATATATATATTTTAGAGTTATTATTAAATACAAAAGAAATAGGAAAAGAAAAACAAGAAGGGGTAATACAAAAGCCATCACAGGCTCAAGCCAGGATGCCCAAACCCTTGGGCCCAGCCCGAGCTGGGTACTTCTTCCCCCATACTTCCCAGAGCCCGAGCCTGGTAACAGCGCACATATAACAGAGAATCGATCGATTGGGAGAATAAGCACCAAACCCTAAAATTTCTCGACATGGGCGGCTCCCCAACCTCCCTGGCGGCCACCTGGCACCCCGCGCGTGCACCAGCACCGCCGTGGGCAGCTGTCGGCCGGCGACGGAGCCGCCACAGGCCGATGAAGTCGCCCGCAACAGCAGCAGGTTTCCCCTGTTCCTTCCTATTTTTCTCGACATATACTCGACCGAATATCGATCTGTCAACTCCTAGGTATACCAACCTATACGACTTAACATCCCAGTAAATAGATTCAGGAATAACCTATAAATATTATTGATATATCGAACCAAAGTAGGACCAAAATTCTGTTCAAAAACAGGGAATTAGATAGTTGAAGTATTCATGTTTACGAATGAATCATCATTAACCAAATAACCTTTTCGAAAATCCATTCAATGATAGTCCTAGACGACCTATAGGACATCACAACCCTTCTTGTAGATTCTAATTTCATTAAACAGATGAGAAGTTATTCGATTCCGAAGTTGACGAAAAATCTGTTTTGCAAATCACAAAAACTGTCGACACGACATGCGTTCCGCCATTCCGGGCGACGTGGTCGCGAACCGAAAGCATCGAAAGCTACGTATCGGCTTCGTGGTCGTGTGGGCCTTGACGAAATTCAAATTGGTCGCGTGTGCGCGATGAATTTGATGCGTATCCGTCGAAATTCACCGTATCGTGCACTTTGTAAGTTTCTCAATTACTTCGTGCACGCTCGTCAGATCGAGACGAAACTTATGCCAACAGGACCGTATCATTTTTTTGGTCCTATATGCCAAGTTTGGTCTGATTCTGAGACCGTTGGTAAAATCACCGTTTTGCGGGCCCCATGGTCCCACTCAAAGGGCAATTTTGTGCACGGCCCGCCGGAATCCAACTTTGGACATACGGTTGGGTTCGTATCGGAAAACTGGATCCATAGACATGTAGTTTGACGACTTTAGAGACCATTGACTCTGGCACGCTTTCGGTGCAAAGTGAGTCCAACGGCGGACATCGTTTTTGTCCGAAATTATCGTTTTACCCTGTGTCCAGAATTGGATTTAAGGACAGGCAATTCTAGCTAATTTGACTATTCTGAGAACGTTGGTACTGTTTATTTTAGCATCTGGAAACTTCTGCATGTGTTGACGGATTGTGGCTCATTGAGTGGTATAGTGTTATTGGTTTCTCCAGCTAAGGACCTCAGGCAAGTGCACTTTCTGATTGCTTTCCGATTCATAGTAGTCTTTTTATTTTATGTCTATACATACATCTTGCTGCTTGTTGACACGTTCGTCACACGGAGTAGTCGGGAGGGGAAATATCTTAGTACACATGTGAACTACCCAGAAATATTCCCAAAATGTCTATTATTGTATGATAGCAGCTGCACACGACACGTACAGTGAGCCGAATTTACTCCCTAGCCGTTTACATATCGAAACAGATATTTCACACCACCTAGATAGATGTCTTTTATTAGCTTTTTCTTGTTTACTTCTCTATCGTGCTATGTCATCAGTTTTCTTACTAGCTTTCATATTTCATATGCTATTTTCATGTCTTGTTAATTCTATTGTATTTTGCATTATCGTCGGTTTGTGTACTTGTTCCAATCCTGACTGGATAACTAATATTTTTCAGGTTTAGCCGCGATCACTCTTAGCATTGGGATGGCTTGGGTATGCTGAGGACAACCTAGAAATAGATAGCAGTTGTACTCAATTTCATTAATTGTAAAGTCTTATATTTCTTTTAATTTCATAAGCCTAGGCCGAGCCCGAGCCCGAGCCCGGCCCGACCTCGGGTTCCACATATGAAGCTCAAGACCGAGTCCGGAGGATCGGGTTGAACTCGGGTTGGGTCAGGTACATCGCGTTTATCTGGTTCTAATATAATATTTGAAATAATTTTAAACAAAAGTAATGTTAGACACATAATCAAATAATAATCAAGTCTTGATCATTACAAAATACAAACTGAAATAAGATTTAGGATAAGGAGTTGAAGAGTTTGAGTGAAAAAATTTAGGATTTAAACTTTTTATTTAAAAATTATATATATATATATATATATATATATATATATATATATATATATATATATAAAATAATATATATATATATATATATATATATATATATATAAAATATATATATATATATATATATATATATATATATATATATATATATATATATATATATATATATATATATTTTGCTTTTATCTGGTTCTAATATAATGTTTGAAATAATTTTAAACAAAAGTAATATTAGACACATAATCAAATAATAATCAAGTCTTGATCATTACAAAATACAAACTGAAATAAGATTTAGGATAAGGAGTTGAAGAGTTTGAGTGAAAAAATTTAGGATTTAAACTTTTTATTTAAAAATTATATATATATATATATATATATATATATATATATATATATATATATATATATAAAATAAAAAATATATATATATATATATATATATATATATATATATATATATATATTTTTTATTTTATATATATATATATATATATATATATATATATATATATATATATATATAAAAGTCGGGTTTCGGGTTCTTCGGGTAACCTGACACATGAACCCGAGCCCAACCCGATTTTTGATCGGGTTCAAATATTTTAACCCAAATCTGAGCCCGAACCCGAGTATCTTCAACCCTAACCCAACCCATTAACGGGTTTACCCGATCGGGCTCGGGTTTGGCCCGCCCGAGTTGCACCCCTAATCAAAACCATTATATGAATCGGGTTTGAACAAAATTAAACCTAATTATAAAACCCAAAACATGTCCAAGACACTTGCCATGCTTCCCCCTCTCTCACTCTCACACAAGACACAACTGTACACACTATATATTTATAATCATTTATCTAAAATAGTCCACATACATAAATATATACCAATTTATATATATTTACATATATACATGACTTGTGGGTCAAAAATACATAGATATATATAGGAATCCATATGAAAACAAATTGGGATACCTTAACCATGACTAACCTACCCTCATTTATGCACAAAACTGAAATTAGGATTATAAATAACCTATTGGGCATTTCCTCAAATACTTGGTATGTGTGTCACCCTCCGTGTGTGTGTGTGTGTCTCTCTGTGTGTGTGTGTGTGTAGCGGAGGGAGAAGGAGGAGGAGGAATTAGGTTAGGGTTTACCGCCGGAGAGGAGGAGGAGCTCGACAGGGGGGGAGGGAGTCGTCGGGGGGGGGAGGGAGTCACCACGGGGGAGAGAGTCGCCGGGGGGGAAGGGGAAAAAATTTGAGTTTCAATTTTTCGAGTGAGGGTGAAAAGGGAGTCCTGTGCCCTAAGTAAAAAAGTTAGCGACGTCAACAGTGGACGTCGCTAACCGTCGCAATAATTTTAATATAAGCGACATATTTTCTTAATATGTCGCTGAACGTCGCTATTCAGCGACATACTTTATCTAGTGTAGCGCCCCGCTTTCGATAGGCGACGGAACTTCATAATATGCTTGTGCCGAGTCAGATCGGCGGGGAACTTAGATGGCCATCTGACTCGATCGCTAAGCTTTGTAAACGTTAACGCCTTGCGGCATCGATTCAAATCGATTTGGACGGAAGTTACGAGAATCGATCCAACTAATGGAACGACTTCTGTTGGAATAAGTCCTAGATGCAGCGGGCTGCGTCTTGGCGAGTGAGCTCTCTATAAGAGTCCCTTCGACGGGACCGGACCGCTGTATGATTTTCTTGGAGCTTTGCCGCTGGGCTTAATTGAAGTGCTTTCGCGTCATTTTCATGGATACAATTACAAATTTCGATGCAAGGAGAAAAGAAGGAAATCTAACAAAGTGTTGGTGCCATTGCAGGAGCTCGCGTAACTAAGAATTGACGTTGCATAGCGCTTGGACGATCGGCACGAAGCAAAGTAATCGGTGGATGATTCGGCCCCTTCTTTTCTACTCTGTCCCGCAAACTTATTCCTTGCTTCGAATTCATTCAAATCGAACGATGCCAATTTAATTGCATGCCAATCCACTAAGTCCAAGAACTCGGAAAAACGTATCGATTTAGAGAAATTCACTCTGAAAATACAAGTCTATCACATAAACCAGAAAGTTTAAGGTTCTAGTAAAAAGATAGACTATTTTACGTGCTGTAAAATATTATGAAACGTCGATCGTGGGTTATGATGCCTCGGACAATTTGGTGCCTACGGGACGCTAAATCGGAGTACGGCTTGGGAAAAATAAAACGTTGTATGAGGCGGGGAAAATGATAATGTCGTTCAATACTGTCCGCGCTATACAAAACTGGTTGTATATATAAACTGTTCACGCATTAGCATGGTCATTGACAGCTTGTGCACAAGTTGATATTTTCCTCGAATCGATATTCGGGGCATCGGAATCGACTCGACCTGGGGGAATGATTAATCGTGCTTCGGCACTGATGCATTTCGGAACCGTCAGTCAGGCTTGCAACCTAGACTGAGAGGGCCAAAATGCCATTGAGATAGTCCCACGTGATGTGTAACATCAATGACCGCATATAAGATAGTAGTATGCTCACCTATTGTCTTATGCAGGTGTAAATATTATCTCTACTTTCATGCAGGGACGAGCATGGCCGTAGTAAAAAATATGATAAACTGCTATGGTTCACTGTATACTTTATTACGCAAAGATGGCTATCGAATATGAACTGAATTTATTTAGTTCTAATAGAAAGACAACTCTAAAGCATGCCTACCCTAACAATCAGAGTCGGTTTAGACGAGTGGGTTCGTCTCGTCCATTTAGCAAGTGTGCTAATCCCATTCCTCTAATTTTCCAAGGTGCGACGGGCGCGCTCAACTAAACTGGAGCTGAAGTACGGAGAGGCGTTTTGAAGCTCTTCCTATGCTGAAGTATTTTGAAGCCAATTCAAGTCGACGGCTTTGTATAAAGGGGGAATGTATGGGACGACAAGCGTAGTTCAGGCAACTTTTTGAATGTATTTTCTTTATGTTTTCAATCAAAGTAGCCGCAACGGCATCCAATGTAATTACTACTTGCACTTCGTTGCAAGCTATGAATGAAAAGCATTTCTATCTTCCTAAACTGCGTCTAATATTCTTATGTGAATTGTGAAGTTTCGACTTGGCGTATTAATATCAAAATAAAAGATCACCATTTGAGAACTTGTCATCTTGTCTTGCACGAGTGCAACTCCAGGCTCGTGCGGCATCACGCCTTAGCGAGGACGATCGAATCGACAAAGTAACACCGGGGATGAACGGTTTGTCGACTCGGGACGTGACAAATTGGTATCAGAGCTCAGTTATGTTTCCTCGGATTTTCGAAATGTGTTTCATTGTTGGAATGTCCGTTGCGATGGCTTGATTGAATGCTTGTCGGCATGCTGCATGAAATACAAGTTCCATACAGGTAAGCCCGTAGATATTTTTGAAAAATACTAACGGGTTTACACTGTTTGTAGGAATGACTAAATGAGATAAGAAAATCGCCGGCCCAACAACCCAAACCGTGGATAGTACGTCGGGCATGAAAAGCACTGTCCTTAGCGAGACGACTATGGAGAAGATGTACAGTTGATGGAACTGCAGCAGCAACAGCTTCAGACATAATTCAAAGTCTAATTTGAGGTACAACAGAAACCGATGAATTCCCTGACTCAGATAGTGAGAAGAATGGCGGGCAATACCAAGACGACGGACGAAGAGCCCGAAGAAAAGCAAGGTGATCAAGAAGAAGACGAGGAGGAAGAAGTCTCCCCGCAAATGATGAATTCTCCTTCCATGTTCAAAGTAAGGGAGTTTCGCAAAATGAACCCGCCAAAGTTCAACTGCCGAGCAGAGCCCGACGTGATAGTGGGATGGCTCGTAGAGATGGAGGACTTGTTCGATCTCCTCTGCATCGAAGGGTCCCAGAGGGTGGCCTGTGCGGCGCTGCAGTTACAACTAAGAGCGCATGACTGGTGGGCGGCGAAGAAACAAGAGATCTGTGAAATCGATTCCAACAAAAAGATTTCTTGGAAAATGTTCAAGACAGCCTTCCTTGAGCAGTACGTTCCTCGCGCCATCCGTCGACAGAAGGGGGATGAGTTGATGATGTTGAGGCAGGGGAATATGAGTGTTGAAGATTATGATGCAAGCTTCTCGAAACTTGCAAAATTTGCCGGCGCCTTCCTGTCTAAGAAAGAAGAATGGTGCGAGCGTTTTCAGTAAGGCCTCAACGACGAACTGCGTAGGGACGTCATGAACCAACGATGCCAAACTTATCGCGAATCCTACGAAGCCGCACTTGATAGCGAGCGAATCTTTGGCCGTATGTCGCAAAGGGTCGTGCCTGTCATTCGTAACAACTTCAACAAGCGTCCTAACGACCCCGGGGGATCGGGATTATCTAAACATTCGAACATATTTGATAACCGGGGCCATGGCGGACCACATTGCAGTAGATGCGGTAGGCGTGGGCACCGAACCACCGATTGCCTGACAAGAGCCTGCTTCAAGTGTGGCGAGGTAGGCCACATAGCAACGTATTGCCCGTAGAAAGTTCAGAATCAACATAACCCACCAAGGAACATTCCGAATCCGCATAAAGCGCCGATACTGCAAGACGCGAATGCGGTGCCCGTCAACCAACAGAACCAACGCCACGGAGCTCAAGGCCGAGTTTATGCCTTAACTCGGGACGATGCGCTTGCATCCGATACGGTTGTAACAGGTATATTACTCTATAAAGATATATCTGCTCGAGTATTATTCGATTCGGGTGCGACGCATAGCTTTATATCTGCTGATTTTACGAAAGAAAATAAAATAACCATGCAATCACTAGATATAAATATTAGCGTTAGCACTCCGTCGGGAGTCGATATGCCCGCAAACTTTATTTGTAGGGATGGCCATATTTGCATCGGAGGAAGATATCTATCCTTGGATGCCGTCGTACTAGACATCAAAGATTATGACGTAATCCTGGGCATGGATTGATTGGGCGCTTGTCATGCAACGATCGAATGCACGGAGAAGAGAGTGGTGTTTCATCTTCCTAGCGAGACAGAGTTCTCCTATTCGTGCGGTACGGTCTCGAAGACGGCAATGATGGTGTCGGCAATCTCGGCGAGGCGTACGCTGCGTTCCGGCTGCACGGGATACTTGGCATCAGTCCGAGACACGCGGAAGGATAATGCAAACACAATGCAGACTGATGTTGTGGCAGATTTTCCTGACGTTTTTCCTGACGAGATGCCAGGGATGCTGCCGGATCGAGAAATAGAATTCAGCATCGACACCTTTCCGGATACACGGCCGATATCCAAGGTGCCTTACCGAATGGCTCCAGCAGAACTGAAGGAGCTGAAGGTGCAATTACAAGAGTTGCTAGACCGCAGATTTATTCGCCCTAGTGTCTCTCTGTGGGGGGCTCCCGTACTGTTCGTAAAGAAGAAGGATGGGCCGTTGCAGCTATGCATCGACTATGGGAACTCAACATGGCGACCGTGCGAAACAAGTATCCTTTGCCGCGAATCGACGACTTATTTGACCAACTACAAGGCACGACAATATTTTCAAAAATCGATCTTCGTTCAGGCTATCATCAATTGAAGATCAAGTCCGACGACATATCGAAGTCTGCCTTCCGCACTCGATATGGTCATTACGAATTCCTCGTTATGCCGTTCGGTTTGACGAATGCCCCAACCGCGTTCATGGATCTGATGAACCGAGTCTTCCGACCTCAAATAGATAAATTTGTAGTCGTATTCATCGACGATATCCTTGTCTACTCAAAGAATCGTAAAGAACATGCGGAACATTTGAAGACGGTACTGCAGATTCTGCGTGAAAACAAATTATACGCCAAGCAGAGTAAGTGCAAGTTCTGGATGAGTAGCGTGACATTCCTCGGGCACGTAATCTCTGCCGAAGGTGTCGCGGTGGACCCAAAGAAGATTGATGCGGTGGTGGATTGGAAACGACCTGTCTCGGCTAGCGACATTCGAAGTTTCCTGGGCTTAGCGGGCTACTATCGTAGATTTGTGCGAAGCTTCTCAAAACTAGCGTCGCCTCTGACTCGCCTCACCCAGAAGGGAGTAGTATTTGAATGGAGCGACGACTGTGAATCCAGCTTCCAAGAGTTGAAGCAACGGCTCGTCTCAGCTCCAATCCTTGTACTTCCAGACGGTCCAGAAGGCTTTCAGATATTCAACGACGCATCGGGAAATATATATATAAATGTATACGTAAATAAATATATATATAAATGTATACGTAAATAAATATATATATAAATAGTCATATATATAATATGTCTATATAAAACAAAAGAAATAAATTATAGACACTTTTATTTTATATATGCAAATATATGTATATGTATATCTATACATGTATATATGCAAATAATATATATATTGTATATAAATATGCAAATATGTATATTGGTATAGCTTTATTTGTATGCATACATAAAATGTATATAGGTCTGCATGTAAAGTACTAAAACCAAAGAAAAGGGAAATAAGCAACGGCCCAACTGAGCCATCAGCCGGCCCAGCCCATGAACCCCACAGCACTGTGGGCAAATAACCCAACCCGAACTCAGCAGAAGCCGAGCAAACCCGAGCTCTTCTCTCGGTTTTCCGTAGATATATATATTGGAGATCGAGAAATTAGGAGGAACCCTAAAACCCCACGGCGCCCCCATCCTCTGGCCGCGCACGCCGCTGCTGCACCTCGGTGGGATGGCCGGCGGCCGTCGAGTAAGACCGTGCGACCACAGCACATCAAACTGAGCGCGCGGGAAGACAGAACAGCCACAGCAGGTACCAATATTCACCCTCTTAAATCTCCTTCGATATTCGATCAAATTTTGATCTGCAAAATCCTACGTAGATCCTGCATAACCCTCATGAATCCCTGTTAATTAGTTTGGGTTGAACTAGGTTAGTTTCGACAGAAAGTTCGACCCAAAGTCGATCGAAAACCGATTCTAAACAGGACGTATAGAACAGCCAACCACCCAAGTTGGAAGACTGTTCTCGGCCAATCCAGTGAGAAACCTAGGAATCTACTTGAACAGGTTTTGAGACAAACTAACCGAGATGGAAACATAATTTTTAGTTTTATTTCTAGTTCATTAAACAGAAAGATAGATCAGTTTAAATATCAGGAAAAACCTGTTTAGAACAGTTTAGAAAATTAGAAAAATCCTTCCACACGACGTGCGTCCCGCCATTCCGGGCAACGTGGTCGCGAACCGAAGGCATCAAAAGCTGCGTAACGGCTTCATGGCCATGTGGGCTTTGACGGAATTCAAATTAGTCGCGTGTGCACGACGAATTTGATACGTATCCGTCGAAATTCACCGTATCGTGCACTTTGCAAATTTCTCAATTACTTTGTGCACACTCGTCAGATCGAGATAAAACTTGTGCCAACAGGACCGTATCATTTTTTGGTCTTGTATGCCAAGTTTGGTCCAATTCTGAGATCGTTGATAAAATCGTCGTTTTGCGAGCTCCACGGTCCGACTCAACGGGTGATTTTGTGCACGGTCCATCGAAATCTAACTCTGGACATACGATTGGGTTCGTATCGGAAAACTGGATCCGTAGACATATAGTTTGATGACTTTAGAGACCATTGACTCTGGTACACTTTTCGGTGCAAAGCGGGTCCAACGGCGGACATCATTTTTGCCCAAAATTACCGTTTTGCACCTATGTCCAGAATTGTACTTAAGGACAGGCAATCCTAGCTAATTTGACTATTCTGAGAATATTGGTAACGTTTATTTCAGCTTTCGAAGACAGTTGTGATGACTTGGACTTTCTGACTTGTTGATTGGCGATACATTGTTGGTTCTCCGTGCAACCTCCAGGCAAGTATACCTTGCCAACTTGTACAATATAATTTATACGCATGTTCATCATCTCTATGTGGTTCTTTTCCTTACATTCGTGATTGCTTGATTCCATGTCTAGTACACTCATCCTGTTATGGTTTTACTTTACATGTTTCTAGTTTCTTGTTCCTTTTCTGTTATGATATTTTTCTACCTGTTACACTGTGTTAGTCTCATACGTGTTGCTTGATAGAGTCGTCTAGTCCCATACCACAATTTCCTCAACTTGATTATAACTTGACTTGACTTGACATGACTTGAGTGGGATTTGACTTTGACATTCTATAGATTATGAGTACTTACCTTGACTATGGTCTATAGGATTTTATACTAGGATTGGCTACTGTCTTGGTTGTGAATACTTGCCTTGACTACGATTGAGATATTATAGATTGTGAGTACTTGCCTTGACTGCAGTTTATAGCCAGCCATTTTTAGTATGGCATGCCAGTGTCTTAGGATCCTTGTGTTTAGATCTTGTGTCTTGGTTCATTTTGTCTCGTTAGATACCCTTGATTGTTTCTTGCCTTCTTTTTACTGTTACATATTGGCTTGTATATTATGTATCTTGCTAGTCCTCTGAGGACCTGATGATCTCTGTAGCACCCCGCTTTCGATAGGCGACGGAACTTCATAATATGCTAGCGCCGAGTCAGATCGGCCGGGAACTTAGATGGCCATCTGACTCGATCGCTAAGCTTGGTAAACGTTAACGCCTTGCGGCATCGATTCAAATCGATTTGGACGGAAGTTACGAGAATCGATCCAACTAATGGAACGACTTCTGTTGGAATAACTCCTAGATGCAGCGGGCTGCGTCTCGGCGAGTGAGCTCTCTATAAGAGTCCCTTCAACGGGACCGGACCGCTGTATGGTTTTCTTGGAGCTTTGCCGCTGGGCTTGATGAAGTGCTTTCGCGTCGTTTTTATGGATGCAATTACAATTTTGATGCAAGGGGAAAAGAAGGAATTCTAATAAAGCGTTGGTGCCATTGCAGGAGCTTGCGTAACTAAGGATTGACGTTGCGTAGCGCTTGGACGATCGACACAAAGCAAAGTAATCGGTGGGTGATTCGAGCCTTCTTTTCTACTCTGTCCCGCAAACTTATTCTTTGCTTCGAATTCATTCAAATCGAACGATGCCAAGTTAATTGCATGCCAATCCACTAAGTCAAGAACTCGAAAAAAAAAACGTATCGATTTTGAGTAATCTACTCGAAAAAATACAAGTTTCTCACATAACTGGAAAAGTTTATGGTTCTAGTAAAAAGATAGACTATTTCATCTGCTGCAAAATATTATGAAATGTCGATCATGGGTTATGATGCCTCGGACAATTTGGTGCCCACCGGACGCTAAATCGGTGTACGGCTTTGGGGAAAATGAATCGTTGCATGAGTTGCGAGAAATAATAATGCTGTTCGATACTATCCGCGCTATATGAAACTGTTTACATATATGAAACTGTTCGCACATAGGCATGGTCATGAACAGCTTGTGCACAAGTTCGTTTTCCTCGAAACGGTATCTGGGGCATCGGAACCGATTCGTCCTAGGGGAATAATTTATCGTGCTTCGGCGCGAGGCATGCGGGACCTTCAGTAAGGCTTGCAACCTAGGCTGAATGGGTTGCGTCGCATGCCAACTTCGATTAAGTCCCTAGTGGTGCGTAGAACCAATGACCGTATATAAGATAGTTGCATGCTCACCTATTGTCTTATGCAGGTGTAAATATTATCTCTGTTTTCATGCAGGGACGAGCACGGCCGTGGTAAGAAATATGATAAACTGCGATGTTATGTTGTATGCTTTAATACTCAAAGACGGCTATCGAATATGAACTAAATTCATTTAGTTCTAATAGAAAGACAACTCTAAAGCATGCCTATCCTAACAATCAGAGTCGGTTTAGACGAGTTGGTTCGTCTCGTCCACTTAGCAAGTGTGCTAATCCCCTCCCCCAATTTCCTCAGGTGCGGCGGGCGCTCCAACCTAAAACGAAGCTGAAGTGCGGAGAGGCGTTTTGAAGCTCTTTCTATACTGAAGTATTTTGAAGCCAATTCAAGTCGACGACTTAATGTATAAAGGGGCGAATGTATGGGACGACAAGCGTAGTTCAGGCAACTTGTCGAATGTATTTCCTTTATGTTTTCAATCAATGTAGCCGCAACGGCATCCAATGTAATTACGACTTGTACTTCGTTGCAAGCTATGAATGAAAAGCATTTCTATCTTCCTATACTGCGTCTTAAATTCTGATGTGATTTGTGAAGTTTCAACTTGGCATATTTATATCAAATGCAACGTAACGTTCTGCCTTGTACGAGTGCAATTCCAGACTCGTATGGCATCACGCCTTAGCGAGGACGATCGAATCGGCAAAATTTACATCGGGGACGAACGTTGCCGACTCGGGGCTTGACAAATTGGTATCAGAGCTCAGTTATGTTTCCTCGGATTTTTGAAATATGTTTCATTGTTGGAATGTTCGTTGCGATGGCTTGATTGAATGCTTGTCGGCATGCTGCGTGAAATACAAGTTCCATACAGGTAAGCCCGTAGATATTTTTGAAAAATACTAACGGGTTTACACTGTTTGTAGGAATGACTAAGCGAGATAAGAAAATTGCCGGCCCAACAACCCAAACTGTCACGGCCCGATCCGGAATCACCCGAATCATCGTCCTCGCAGGGGGCGTGATGCCGCACGAGCCTGGAGTTGCGCTCGTGCAAGGCAAGATGACAAGTTCTCAAATGGTTATCTTTTGATTCGATATTAACAACGAAAGGAAATAGAGTATACGAAACAATTCTCTTTATTGATATCTGAAACTGAGATTACAATGGCTTCCGATAGCCTAACAATATATGCCAGATTGGCTACAACACTCAGGTTCTCTCTTGCCCACAAAGGATTTCACCGTTCCATACATCATGCCTTCTATATCTCGGCCGCATCAATCCAGCTGCGTAGTTCGAGCGTCAATACGATAGCACGCTTCAATGCTCTTCGGCATTCCAAGCCTTAACACGTTCAAGCAACGCTTCGCCGCGAGCAATCCATTCCCTGCACCCTGCATAAAGCTGGTGGGGGATCAGTACGTTCGTCCTCGCATGTACTGAAGCAAAGATCATCTTTCCAAACCGACATTTTAATATTTATGTTGAATCATGCAACTTAGCTTATGATCTTACTATGTTCTCCTTAGGGTCAATTTTATGGCATCTTCGAAAGCGTAAAGCATGTTATCATAGCATCATGTTATCGAATTGAATAGGCAAGCAACAAGCAATCTCGTGTTTGATTCGTGGCGCGACTTACCAAGTCGACGTACTTGCCCTTGCACCGACGCAAGGTGAATACGCCTCAATCCTTCCCTGTCATGTTACAAGTGCATCTCTAAGTAGGATCTATATGCGGGATGCATTCGCGCCTACACTTTCAACCCATCGTTCCATAACTATATGAGGGCCGTTGGCGTATCCGCGCCAGAATGGACTAAAGAAGTTCCTTTCTTTTCTCTCCTTCTTTTCTCACTATTTGGTTGGGCTGCCCGGCGTTTCAAGGGTTGGGTCACCTCCTAAACAACCGAAACGTTCCCGCTACATGCCATCATTTGCGGCTTCTTCTATCTTGTTTAAGGATGTGCGCCTACAAAGATTATCCATCCCTCCGCGGCCAAATCGGTTCTGGGGACCTCCCGTATTTAACCGTTTGGAAGGATACTCGTGCACGAGTTATTATCACATTAATCTCGAGCCCATTCTAATCGACCATGCAATGCCCTATCATTTAACAGTTAAATTCAAACAACCAAACATTGTCTTGAGTCCGAGACTCAGACTTATCGTCTCGTATTTCTTCTATTAGCTTTCTATGTTCTTTCATTTCGCACTTCGTTTCAATGATTCAATGGCATCGTGCCTCAACTCAATGCTCGTCAACCGAATGACCCGGAGGTCTTGAACACCTTTCGAGGCACCATGTCATATCCGACAGTTCCTCCACATTCATGCCACAACTGTATTCTCTCGCAACGAAGCCATCTTTTATTATCCCGTGCACGTAGGCATGTTCCGACCATATTCCCATGTTCTATAACTTAGCATTCAATGTTCGGGGCTTGCGCGCTAGGGCGCTCGCCTATTGTCTTTCAATGTTCTAGCCGTCTAACTCGTGCAACAAAGGCACGGTATGGTTCATGCACTAAGGCACTCGCCGATTACAGTTATCCTATGTTCTTGCGGCTCGCGCACCGAGGCGCTCGCCTTAGCGATATCCAATGTTCCATAGTGACTCGTGCATATTGATGCATGTTTCATTTCAATTGTTCTAACTTAGTGTTCGACTCACACTATGATTTATCTCCGATTGGCCACGCCCGTGGCGTCGATAGGTTAACTTAGCATACAATGATATATTTGACTTATCGAATGAAGGAGTAAAAAGAAGTCAATCCTCCCACCTTGAGTCGATAGGCCTTCGTCGTTTCGCCGAGCCGATGTGGCTCGATTCCCTAACTTTGTTTGCACGACCACTCTCCTGACTTAGCCATTCGAGCACTTCGTGCTTCATTGAGTTATACGTCCGATTCGCCTTAGCATGTCCAAGTCCTAGCCCGTCGCAAGGCGACGATTTGATTTCGCGGACCCCTTACTAAATATTGCAAAAGATCGACCTCTATTATTTTTTCGTCAAAGTATAACCTGCACACGAAACCAACTAAAGTCAAGACTTGCATCGATTTGGACTTGCGCCTTGGTCGATTCGATTTCTTAGAATCTTCAAGCCGATTCAATGCACTCATCCTTCGGGGCAACGCGGCGCTTCGCATCGATTCAACTCGATGCATTCTTTCGGGGCAAGGCAACTCTTCGCATCAACTTAGTTTGATGCGTTGCTCGGGACAACTTAACTCTCGTATCGTTTTGCATCGATACATTTCCTTGCATCAACGTGACTCGTTGAGTCAACGCTTCAGCGTAATGCGCCGTGCGGAGCGGGGCATTACACAAACTATAGATAGTACGTCGAGCACAAAAAGCACTGAGCCTAGCGAGATGACTATGCAGAAGATGCTACAGTTGATGGAACTGCAGCAGTAGCAGCTTCAGACACAATTCAAAGCCCAATTCGAGGCACAACAAAAACAGATGAATGTCCTGACTCAGATAGTGAGCAGAATGGCGGGCGATACCAAGACGACGGACGAAGAGCCCGAGGAAACGCAAGGTGATCAAGAAGAAGACGAGGAGGAAGAAATCTTCTCGCAAATGATGAACTCTCCTTCCATGTTCAAGGTGAAGGAGTTTCGCAAAATGAACCTGCCAAAGTTCAACGGCCGAGCAGAGCCCGACGTGATAGTAGGATGGCTCGCAGAGATGGAGGACTTGTTCGATCTCCTCTGCATCAAAGGTTCCCAGAGGGTGGCCTGTGCGGCGCTGCAGTTACAACTAAGAGCATATGACTGGTGGGCGGCGAAGAAATAAGAGATCTGTGAAACCGATTCCAACAAAAAGATTTCTTGGGAAATGTTCAAGACAGCCTTCCTTGAGCAGTACGTTCCTCGCGCCATCCGTCGACAGAAGGCAGATGAGTTCATGATGTTGAGGCAGGGGAATATTAGTGTCGAAGATTATGATGCAACTTTCTCCAAACTTGTAAAATTTGCCGGCGCTTTCCTACCCAACAAAGAAGAATGGTGCGAGCGTTTTCAGCAAGGCCTCAACGAAGAACTGCGTAGGGACGTCATGAACCAATGATGCCAAACTTATCGTGAATCCTACGAAGCCGTACTTGATAGTGAGCGAATCTTTGGCCGTATGTCACAAAGGGCCGTGCATGTCGTTCGCAACAACTTCAACAAGCGTCCTAATGACGTTGGAGGATCGGGAGTACAGAAGCGCTCAAACACGTCTGAGAATCGTGGTCACTTTGCCGCAGTAAATTACAACAGATGCGGCAAGCGTGGACACCGAGCACCCGATTGTAGACTGAGAACATGCTTCAATTGTGGCGAGCTAGGCCACTTCAGTCAATATTGTCAGGCGGGGAAGCCGAATCAACACAACCCACCAAGGAACACTCCGAATCCATATAAAGCGCCTACACTACAAGGCGCAACTGCGGTGCCTGTGACCCCGTAAAATCAATGCCACGGAGCTCAAGGCCGAGTTTATGCCTTAACTCGGGATAAGGCGTACGCGTCTGATACGGTTGTAACAGGTATATTACTCTACAAAGATATACCTGCTCGAGTTCTATTCGATTCGGGTGCGACGCATAGCTTTATATCTGCTGATTACGCGAAAGAAAATAAAATAACCATGCAATCACTAGATATAAATATTAGCGTTAGCACTCCGTCGGGAGTCGATATGCCTGTGAACTTTATTTGTATGGATGGCCACCTTTGCATCAGGGGAAGATATCTATCCTTGGATGCCGTCGTGCTAGACATCAAAGATTACGACATAATCCTGGGCATGGATTGGTTGGGCGCTTGTCGTGCAACGATCGAGTGCACGGAGAAGAGAGTGGTGTTTCGCCTTCCTGGCGAGACAGAGTTCTCATATTCGTGCGGTACGACCTCGAAGACGGCGATGAGGGTGTCGGCAATCTCGGCAAGGCGTATGCTGCGTTCCGGCTGCGCGGGATACTTGGCATCAGTTCGAGACACGCGGACGGATAATACAAACACAATGCAGACTGATGTTGTAGCAGATTTTCCTGACGTTTTTTCTGACGTTATGCCCGGGATGCCGTCGGATCGAGAAATTGAATTCAGCATCGACACCTTTCCGGATACACGACCGATATCAAAGGCGCCTTACCGAATGGCTCCAGCAGAACTGAAGGTGCAATTACAAGAGTTGCTAGACCGCAGATTTATTCGCCCTAGCGTCTCTCCGTGGGGAGCTCCCGTACTGTTCGTGAAGAAAAAGGATGGGTCGTTGCGGCTATGCATCGACTATCGGGAACTCAACAAGGCGACCGTGCAAAACAAGTATCCTTTGCCGCGAATCGACGACTTGTTTGACCAACTGCAAGGTGTGGCAATATTTTCAAAAATCGATCTTCGTTCAGGCTATCATCAATTGAAGATCAAGTCCGACGACATATCGAAGTCTGCCTTCCGCACTCGATATGGTCATTACGAATTCCTCGTCATGCCGTTCGGTTTGACGAATGCCCCAGCCGCGTTCATGGATCTGATGAACCAAGTCTTCCGACCTCAAATAGATAAATTTGTAGTCGTATTCATCGACGATATCCTTGTCTACTCAAAGAATCGTAAAGAACATGCGGAACATTTGAAGACGGTACTGCAGATTCTGCGTGAAAATAAATTATACGCGAAGCAGAGTAAGTGCGAGTTCTGGATGAGTAGCGTGACATTCCTCGGGCACGTAATCTCTGCCGAAGGTGTCGCGGTGGACCCAAAGAAGATTGATGCGGTGGTGGATTGGAAACGACCTGCCTCGGCTAGCGACATTCGAAGTTTTCTGGGCTTAGCGGGCTACTATCGTAGATTCGTGCGAAGCTTCTCAAAACTAGCGTCGCCTCTGACTCGTCTCACCCAGAAGGGAGTAGTATTTGAATGGAGCGACGACTGTGAATCCAGCTTCCAAGAGTTGAAGCAACGGCTCGTCTCAGCTCCAATCCTTGTACTTCCAGACGGTCCAGAAGGCTTTCAGATATTCAACGACGCATCGGAAACTGGCCTCAGGTGCGTACTCATACAGAGAGACAAAGTCATCTCCTACGCTTCACGGCAGTTGAAGCAGCATGAAAAAAACTACCCGACACACGACCTAGAATTGGCGGCGATCGTCTTTGCATTGAAGTTATGGCGGCACTACCTCTATGGTGTGGCATGCAGAATCTACACAGATCACAAAAGCCTGAAGTACTTATTTACACAACGGGAACTCAACCTACGACAGCGACGTTGGCTCGAACTCATAAAAGATTACGAGCTAACGGTCGAGTATACACCGGACAAGGGAAACGTGGTGGCCGACGCACTCAGCAGAATGTTTATGGGAACACTGGCCATAAACAAGGCGATATAGCGAGACCTTGAAGCGATGGGTATCGAACTCGGAATTGAGTATCGACACCTGCACCTAGCTCAACTGAAGTTAGGATCGAGCCTGCTTAGCAAGATAAAGACCGCACAGGGGGATGACTCATTCCTGAAGAAAATGCGCGAGCTGATTTCAACGGAAAGGGCGACTGACTTTGCGGAAGACAGAGACGGGACGATGCGACTAAAGGGAAGGCTCTGCATTCCTGAAACTGCCGAACTCAGAAAAGAAATTCTGACGGAAGCGCACTATACGAAGTACTCGTTACATCCTGGAAGCACCAAGATGTACAATGACTTGCGCACAAACTTTTGTTGGCACGGCCTGAAGAAAGACGTGGCTACTTTCGTATCGCAATGCATGGCGTGTCAGCAGGTGAAGGTGGAACACCAATGGCCAGGCGGCGAGCTGCAGAACATCCCCATTCCCGAGTGGAAGTTGGACAATATCTCGATAGATTTTATTGTAGGATTTCCGAAGACGCCGCGGGGGAATGACGCGATTTGGGTCATTGTTGATAGATTGACCAAGTCGGCTCACTTCATCGCAATTAAAGTAGGATGGAGCGTCGATCGGTTAGCACAAATCTACGTCGATGAGATTGTTCGACTGCACGGGGTACCGGCCTCTATAATTTCGGACAGAGACGGGCGATTCCTATCGCGTTTTTGGACGAGCCTCCAAGCGGCGATGGGGACCAAACTGAACTTTAGTTCGGCGTACCATCCCCAAACAGACGGTCAGACAGAGAGGGTCAATCAGATCCTAGAAGATATGTTGCGTCTGTGTGCGATCGACCTAAAGACTAGTTGGGAACGCATTTGTCGCTTGCGGAGTTTGCGTATAACAATAGTTATTAGTCGAGCATTCAGATGGCTCCATACGAAGCGCTCTACGGGAGGAAGTGCCATTCGTCGATATGCTGGAATGAAGTCGGAGAGCGACAAGTGCTTGGACCGGAACTGGTGGAGCAGGCCGTCGAAAAGGTCCGCTTGATTCGAGATAGACTCCGTATCGTGCAAAGTTGACAAAAGAGCTACGCAGATCTTCGTCGACGTCCGCTAGAGTTCTTGGTCGGGGACCATGTGTTTCTGAAAGTAACGTCCATGCGCGGTGTGATGCGGTTCGAGATTAAAGGCAAGTTGAGCCCGAGATTTGTAGGCCCCTTCGAGATCATTGAGCGAGTTACGACGGTTGCTTATCGGATCGTACTACCTCCTGCCTTAGCTGATGTGCACGATGTTTTCCACGTTTTATAACTACAAAAATACGTGTACGATCCAAGTCATGTGGTTAGCTTCGATCAGTTGGAGCTACGTACTGACTTGTCTTACTCGGAGAAGCCTATTCAAATTTTGGACCGCAAGGAGAAGGTGCTACGAAATCGGTCGATGTCCTTGGTCCGCGTGCTTTGGCGGAACCATTCAGTCGAGGAGTCGACGTGGGAGATGGAGGCGGAAATGAAAGAGAAGTACCCCGCGTTGTTTATCTAAATTAAGGTCAGACCCTTGTTCTTAAGTTTCGGGACGAAACTTTTTCTTAGTGGTATATTATGTAGCGCCCCGCTTTCGATAGGCGACGGAACTTCATAATATGCTAGGGCCGAGTCAGATCGGCCGGGTACTTAGATGGCCATCTGACTCGATCGCTATGCTTGGTAAATGTTAACGCCTTGCGGCATCAATTCAAATCGATTTGGACGAAAGTTACGAGAATCGATC
Organism: Iris pallida; assembly: GCA_029216955.1. Classification (NCBI taxonomy): domain Eukaryota; kingdom Viridiplantae; phylum Streptophyta; class Magnoliopsida; order Asparagales; family Iridaceae; genus Iris; species Iris pallida. Next base: position 10,371,054 of record JANAVB010035820.1, on the reverse strand, counting down.
CAACTAATGGAACAACTTCTGTTGGAATAAGTCCTAGATGCAGCGGGCTGCATCTCGGCGAGTAAGCTCTCTATAAGAGTCCCTTCGATGGGACCGGACCGCTGTATGGTTTTCTTGGAGCTTTGCCGCTGGGCTTGATGAAGTGCTTTCGCGTCGTTTTCATGGATACAATTACAATTTCGATACAAGGGGAAAAGAAGGAATTCTAACAAAGTGTTGGTGCCATTGCAGGAGCTCGCGTAACTAAGGATTGACGTTGCGTAGCGCTTGGACGATCGGCACGAAGCAACGTAATCGGTGGGTGATTCGAGCCTTCTTTTCTACTCTGTCCCGCAAACTTATTCCTTCCTTCAAATTCATTCAAATCGAATGATGCCAAGTTAATTGCATGCCAATCCACTAAGTCAAGAACTCGGAAAAAAATGTATCGATTTTGAGTAATCTACTCAGAAAAATACAAGTTTCTCACATAACTGGAAAAGTTTAAGGTTCTAGTAAAAAGATAGACTATTTCATCTGCTGCAAAATATTATGAAACGTCGATCATGGGTTATGATGCCTCGGACAATTTGGTGCCCATGGGACGCTAAATCGGTGTACGGCTTTGGGGAAAATGAATCGTTGCATGAGTTACGAGAAATGATAATGCTGTTCGATACTATCCGCGCTATACAAAACTGTTTGCATATATGAAACTGTTCGCACATAGGCATGGTCATGGACAGCTTGTGCACAAGTTCGTTTTCCTTGAAACGGTATCCGGGGCATCAGAACCGATTCATCCTAGGGAGAATAATTTATCGTGCTTCAGCACGAGACATGCGGGACCTTCAGTAAGGCTTGCAACCTAGGCTGAATGGGTTGCGTCGCATGCCAACTTCGATTAAGTCCCTAGTGGTGCGCAGCACCAATGACCGCATATAAGATAGTTGCATGCTCACCTATTGTCTTATGCAGGTGTAAATATTATCTCTGTTTTCATGCAGGGACGAGCACGGCCGTGGTAAGAAATATGATAAACTGCGATGTTATGTTGTATGCTTTAATACTCAAAGACGGCTATCGAATATGAACTGAATTCATTTAGTTCTAATAGAAAGACAACTCTAAAGCATGCCTATCCTAACAATCAGAGTCGGTTTAGACGAGTTGGTTCGTCTCGTCCACTTAGCAAGTGTGCTAATCCCCTCCCCCAATTTCCCCAGGTGCGGCGGGCGCTCCAACCTAAAACGAAGCTGAAGTGCGGAGAGGCGTTTTGAAGCTCTTCCTATACTGAAGTATTTTGAAGCCAATTCAAGTCGACGTCTTATGTATAAAGGGGCGAATGTATAGGACGACAAGCGTAGTTCAGGCAACTTGTCGAATATATTTTCTTTATGTTTTCAATCAATGTAGCCGCAACGGCATCCAATGTAATTATGACTTGCACTTCGTTGCAAGCTATGAATGAAAAGCATTTCTATCTTCCTATACTGCGTCTTAAATTCTGATGTGATTTATGAAGTTTCAACTTGGCGTATTTATATCAAATGCAACGTAACGTTCTGCCTTGTACGAGTGCAATTCCAGACTCGTACGGCATCACGCCTTAGCGAGGACGATCGAATCGGCAAAATTTATATCGGGGACGAACGTTGTCGACTCGGGGCGTGACAATCTCTTCAGGTTTAGCGACTGCATGGAGTTAGTTAGCAGGACGAGATGGTAGAGGATTGCGATGTATGATACAGGTATTGCTGGGGTTATTTCTTTATTATCCTCTCGTGCTTTACATTCAGTACCATGATATATTCTGTTTACTTTATGGACTCATATCATTCTTGGAGTCTAATCGAACAATATGCTAATGGGCTGCAGACCATGACCCCATACTTGTTCATTCTTGTTTATATGATTCATGTGGATTAAGATATCGTTTAGATTAGATATGAAACCCTGACCTTGACAGCTTATACGTACTCGAGTCGGGCTGGTGTCCGCTCGATACATAGCTGGCTTGCTCACGAGCTCGCGTCCGAAAAGCGGGTGCGTGTCGTGACAAGTTTTTGTGGTGGCCCATGCAGGTCAGTGCATATCGTATCGGTTACGTAACTGTACTGATACGAGCCTGCGGACTTGACTAAACCCTTAGGAATCTCAATCCACTCTGCCTTGAAAAGTCTTTTAGAAATTTCTTTACGTCCTTGAAAACTCCAAATTTGCTCTCGATTATACTTCCTTGCCTTCCGTATCATTGAATTCTCGTCCCTTTTATTTCGAGGTGACGAACGATCGTGTTGTCTAGAATCTATCGGAAATCCTTAAATTATAGTATATATTGCTTGACTATTTAATATTGGTTGTTTATAGATATGAGGGATTATAGATACCATGTGTCCTAGTTATTTTTGGTAGAACGGTTAGTAAGTAGTTAGAAGATTATAAGATTTTATTGACCGTATTTTGAGGAGTAGTATGACCAAAGGTGGGTAGAAGTCCTCGAGTACTCGGAGTATAAAATGACTAGAGAATACCATAAAATATTTTAGAGAAATTAAACTTGAGGGGATTAAAGTGATAGTAGACTTTGATTTTTAAGGCATAGTTATGAATTAGAATTTCGAGGACGAAATTATTTTAAGGTGGGTAGATTTGTAGCCTCCCTTCCCAAAAAAAATTTAAAATATTTTTTTTATTATTTTGTTTGATTTAAATAGTGATTTTAGAATTTTATAAGTGATTATTTAGTAAATTATTACGGTAGACGATCTTTAGCAATGGTAGAGTTTTGAAGTACAAGACGACTAGGAATCATGGCACAGATAGTGCAGTGGCGTGCCTTGACTAGTGTATTAGCCCTGGTAGGGAAGGCCGAGCCATAGTGACGTACTAACTAGGAAAACCAGGCCAAGCTATAGCATGACCCTCATAAATAGTGTAATTAATTATTATTAGATTTAATGACTTTAGGAGACCCGATTATACCAAGTTGGCCCAAACTGAACCCAAACCAAGCACAAGCCCATGTAGGCATAGAGTACGTCCAAAGAGGCCCATGTAGATAATTATGGGGGTGATATAATTAGTGTATTTATTTTTGTAGATAAATAAGTGATTTTTATAAATGCATGGGCTTTGTATAGGAGATGTGTGTATTGATGTTTAGTTTCTGAGTGGGATGGAATATCCTAGGAAATGTCTTTGGGATTGTGAGAATTGCTAGGCTGGATGTATACTGGTGAATATCTAGGTACATATTTAGGGTATACAAATACCTGGCATTACACATATATTAAGATATCTTATTTCTTCATAAATATATATTATTTTAATTAAAGGGTGTATATATATATATATATATAAATATATACATATGTATTAGTAGTTTATTTGATAGACTTGTTTTATATACATATAATCTGCATAATATATAGTATATAGGTATTTGCCATATAGGTATAAATGTATACGTAAATAAATATATATAAATAGTCATATATATAATATGTCTATATAAAACAAAAGAAATAAATTATAGAAAAGTTTATTTTATATATGCAAATATATGTATATGTATATCTATACTTGTATATATGCAAATAATATATATATTGTATATAAATATGCAAATATGTATATTGGTATAGCTTTATTTGTATGCATACATAAAATGTATATAGGTCTGCATGTAAAGTACTAAAACCAAAGAAAAAGGAAACAAGCAACGGCCCAGCTGAGCCATCAGCCGGCCCAGCCCATGAACCCCACAACACTGTGGGCAAACAACCCAACCCGAACTCAGCAGAAGCCGAGCAAACCCGAGCTCTTCTCTCGGTTTTCCGTAGATATATATATTGGAGATCGAGAAATTAGGAGGAACCCTAAAACCCTACGGTGCCCCCATCCTCTGGCCGCGCGTGCCACTGCTGCGCCACCGTAGGACGGTCGGCGGCCGCCGAGCAAGACCATGCGACCACAGCAGATCAAACTGAGCACGCGGGATGACAGAACAGCCACAGCAGGTACCAATGTTCACCTTCTTAAATCTCCTTCGATATTCGATCAAATTTCGATCTGTGAAATCCTACGTAGAGCCTGCATAACCCTCATGAATCCCTGTTAATTAGTTTGGGTTGAACTAGGTTAGTTTCGACAGAAAGATCGACCCAAAGTCGATCGAAAACCTATTCTAAACAGGACGTATAGAACAGCCAACCACCCAAGTTGGAAGACTGTTCTCGGCCAATCCAGTGAGAAACCTAGGAATCTACTTGAACAGGTTTTTAGACAAACTAACCGAGATGGAAACCTAATTTTTAGTTTTATTTCTAGTTCATTAAACAGAAAGATAGATCAGTTTAAATATCAGGAAAAACCTGTTTAGAACAGTTTAGAAAACTAGAAAAATCCTTCCACACGACGTGCGTCCCGCCATTCCGGGCGACGTGGTCGCGAACCGAAGGCATCAAAAGCTGCATAACGGGTTCATGGTCGTGTGGGCTTTGACGGAATTTAAATTAGTCGCGTGTGCGCGACGAATTTGATGCGTATCCGTCGAAATTCACCGTATCGTGCACTTTGCAAATTTCTCAATTACTTTGTGCATGCTCGTTAGATCGAGATAAAACTTATGCCAACAGGACCGTATCATTTTTCTGGTCCTGAATGCCAAGTTTGGTCTGATTCTGAGACCGTTGATAAAATTGCCGTTTCGTGGGCCCTACAGACCGACTCAATGGGTGATTTTGTGCACGGCCCGCCGGAATCCAACTCTGGACATACGGTTGGGTTCGTAACGGAAAACTGGATCCGTAGACATGTAGTTTGATGACTTTAGATACCAGTGACTCTGGCATGCTTTTCGGTGCAAAGCGGGTCCAACGGCGGATATCGTTTTTGCTCGAAATTACCATTTTGCCCATGTGTCCAGAATTGGACTTAAGGACAGGCAATCCTAGCTAATTTGACTATTCTGAGAATGTTGGTAACATTTATTTCAGCTTTCGGAGATAGTTGTGATGACTTGGACTTTCTGACTTGTTGATTGGCGATACATTGTTGGTTCTCCGTGCAACCTCCAGGCAAGTATACCTTGCCAACTTGTACAGTATAATTTATACGCATGTTCATTATCTCTATGTGGTTCTTTTCCTTACATTCGTGATTGCTTGATTCCATGTCTAGTACACTCATCCTGTTATGGTTTTACTTTACATGTTTCTAGTTTCTTGTTCCTTTTCTGTTTTGATATTTTTCTACCTGTTACACTGTGTTAGTCTCATACGTGTTGCTTGATAGAGTCGTCTAGTCCCACACCACGATTTCCTCAACTTGATTATAACTTGACTTGACTTGACATGACTTAAATGGGATTTGACTTTGACATTCTATAGATTATGAGTACTTACCTTGACTATGGTCTATATGATTTTATACTAGGATTGGCTACTGTCTTGGTTGTGAGTACTTGCCTTGACTGCGATTGAGACATTATAGATTGTGAGTACTTTTCTTGACTGTAGTTTATAGCCAGCCATTTCTAGTATGGCATGCCAGTGTCTTAGGATCCTCGTGTTTAGATCTTGTGTCTTGGTTCATTTTGTCTCGTTGGATACCCTTGATTGTTTCTTGCTTCTTTTTACTGTTACATGTTGGCTTGTATATTATGTATCTTGCTAGTCCTCTGAGGACCTGATGATCTTTTCAGGTTTAGCGACTGCATGGAGTTAGTTAGCAGGACGAGATGGTAGAGGATTACGATGTATGATACAGGTATTGCTGGTATTATTTCTTTATTATCCTCTCGTGCTTTACATTTAATACCATGATATATTCTGTTTACTTTATGGACTCATATCATTCTTGGAGTCTAATCGAACAATATGCTAATGGGCTGCAGACCATGACCCATACTTGTTCATTCTTGTTTATATGATTCATGTGGATTGAGATATAGTTTAGATTAGATATGATATCCTGACCTTGACAGCTTATACGTACTCGAGTCGGGCTGGAGTCCGCTCGATACGCAGCTGGCTTGCTCACGAGCTCGCGTCCGAAAAGCGGGTGCGGGTCATGACAGTGTACACCCATTTGCATCCCACAGTTTTCTTCCCTTTGGTTAATGGAACCAGCTCCCACGTCTTATTTTTCTCCAGTGCCCCAAGTTTTTCCATCATTATAACTTTCTATCTTGGATCTTTCTTTGCTTCCTGCCAATAATTGGGCAACGAAGTAGAGTCTAATGATGCAATGAAGGCTCGATAATTCAAAGAAATATTAGAATAAGACAGGTAGTTGGCAATATCATGTTCATAATCATCAAAACGACTAGGAGCATAACCCGCATTGATACGAGAAGATCTCCTTAAGGGAGCAATAGGTGGTGGAGGGATCATACCATCAGAGTCAGAGAGATCCGCATCAGAATCAGATTGATTCAGTGCGGGGGCAACATCTTCAAGAGTTGGAGCAGGAGTAGACGAAGGACTTGGTACAGTAGGCATAGGGCATGGTACAGGCATAGTACTGGACTTCTGCTGTCTCCTTCTGTAGACTTGGAGCTCCTTTTCTATTGTCTGCTGCTCTCCCTGTTTAACATATGTATCTTCTTCATCTTCTGTATCGGAGTCACTGCTTTCTTCCCCTTTCGTCCAGTTTTCTACGACCGGGCATGGGACCGATCCGACTACCAAAGATGGGCTTAATTTCTTCCCCTTACATCTAACACACTCTATGTTAGATGTGTCACCAAACGCCGAACCGTCATCCGAACCATAATATGGTTCAGTTCTCTGAATGTAACGTCCATGCTTACAAATATTTTCTGCTCAACTGGGCTCCAACATGTGTATCCCTTCTGAGTTACCGTGTACCCAACAAAGACACATTTAACCGCTCTAGGATCCAGTTTGCCAACTCCTGGCCTATTATCTTGGACAAAACATACACATCCAAATACTTTCGGTGGAACAGTGTACGTGGTTGCACCAGTAAGCATCTCCAACGGTGTCTTCCAGTCCAATACCTGAGATGGCATTCGGTTGATGAGATAAGATGCTGTTAACACCACCTGCCCCCATATGTCATGCCCCGAGTCGACAAACCGTTCGTCCCCGGTGTTACTTTGCCGATTCGATTGTCCTCGCTAAGGCGTGATGCCGCACGAGCCTGGAGTTGCGCTCGTGCAAGACAAGATAACAAGTTCTCAAATGGTTATCATTAAATTTTGATATTAGTACGCCAAGTCGAAACTTCACAATTCACATCAGAATATAAAATGCAGTATAGAAAGATAGAAATGCTTTTCATTCATAGCTTGCAACGAAGTGCAAGTCGTAATTTACATTGGATGCCGTTGCGGCTACATTGATTGATAACAGAAAGAAGATACATTCGACAAGTTGCCTGAACTAACGCTTGCCATTCCATACATTCGCCCCTTTATACAAAGCCGTCGACTTGAATTGGCTTCAAAATACTTCTGCATAGGAAGAGCTTCAAAACGCCTCTCTGTACTTCAGCTCTAGTTTAGTTGGGCGCGCCCGTCGCACCTGGGGAAATTGGGGGAATGGGATTAGCACACTTGCTAAGTGGACGAGACGAACCCACTCGTCTAAACCGACTCTGATTGTTAGGGTAGGCATGCTTTAGAGTTGTCTTTCTATTAGAACTAAATGAATTCAGTTCATATTCGATAGCCATCTTTGCTTAATAAAGCATACAATGAACCATAGCAGTTTATCATATTTCTTACCACGGCCGTGCTCATCCCTGCATGAAAACAGAGATAATATTTACCCTGTATAAGACAATAGGTAAGCATGCTACTATCTTATATGCGGTCATTGATATTATACATCACGTGGGACTATCTCAATGGTATTTCGACCCGCTCAGTCTAGGTTGCAAGCCTGACAGACGGCCCGAAATGCATCAGTACCGAAGCACGATTATTATTCCCCCTAGGTCGAGTCGATTCCGATGCCCCGGATATCGATTCGAGGAAAATATCAACCTGTGCACAAGCTGTCCATGACCATGCCAATGCGTGAACAGTTTATATATGCAACTAGTTTTGTATAGCGCGGACAGTATTTAACGACATTATCATTTCCCCCAACTCATGCAACATTTCATTTTCCCCAAGTCGTACTCCCGATTTAGCGTCCCGTAGGTACCAAATTGTCCGAGGCATCATAACCCACAAGCGACGTTTTATAATATTTTGCAGCACTTGAAATAGTCTATCTTTTTCTGTAAACCTTAAACTTTCTGGTTTATGTGAAAAACTTGTAGTTGTAAATCGATACGTTTTTCCCGAGTTCTTGACTTAGTGGATTGGCATGCAATTAACTTGGCATCGTTCGATTTGAATGGATTCGAAGCAAGGAATAAATTTGCGGGACCGAATAAAAAAGAAGGCCGAATCACCCACCGATTACTTGGCTTCGTGCATGTCGTCGAAGCGCTACGCAACGTCAATCCTCAGTTACGCGAGCTCCTGAAATGCATCAACACTTTGTTAGATTTCCTTCTTTCCCCTTGCATCGAAACTGTAATTGCATCCTTGAAAACGACGCGAAAGCACTTCAATCAAGCCCAGCGGCAAAGCTCCAAGAAAACCATACAGCGGTCCGATCCCGTCGAAGGGACTCTTATAGAGAGCTCGCGCACCGAGACGCAGCCCGCTGCATCTAGGACTTATTCCAACAGAAGTCGTTCCATTAGTTGGATCGATTCTCGTATCTTCCGTCCAAATCGAATTGAATCGATGCCGCAAGGCGTTAACGTTTACCAAGCTTAGCGATCGAGTCAGATGGCCATCTAAGTTCCCGGCCGATCTGACTCGGCGCTAGCATATTATGAAGTTCCGTCGCCTATCGAAAGCGGGGCGCTACATAATATACCACTAAGAAAAAGTTTCGTCCCGAAACTTAAGAACAAGGGTCGGACCTTAATTTAGACGAACAACGCAGGGTACTTCTCTTTCATCTCCGCCTCCATCTCTCACGTCGACTCCTCGACTGAATGGTTCCGCCAAAGCACGCGGACCAAGGACATCGACCGATTCCGTAGCACCTTTTCCTTGCGGTCCAAAATTTGAATAGGCTCCTCCGAGTAAGACAAGTCAGTACGTAGCTCCAACTGATCGAAGCTAACCACATGACTTGGATCGTGCACGTATTTTCGAAGTTGTGAAACGTGGAAAATATCATGCACATCGGTTAAGGCAGGAGGTAGTACGATCCGATAAGCAACAGTCGCAACTCGCTCAATGATATCGAAGGGGCCTATAAATCTCGGGCTCAATTTGCCTTTAACGCCGAACCGCATCACTCCGCGCATGGGCGTTACTTTCAGAAACACATGGTCCCCGGCCAAGAACTCTAGTGGTCGTCGACGAAGATCTGCGTAGCTCTTTTGTCGACTTTGCGCGACACGGAGTCTATCTCGAATCAAGCGGACCTTTTCGACGGCCTGCTCCACCAGTTCCGGTCCCAGCACTTGTCGCTCTCCGACGTCATCCCAGTATATCGGCGAACGGCACTTCCTCCCGTAGAGCGCTTCGTATGGAGCCATCTGAATACTCGACTGATAACTGTTGTTATACGCAAACTCCGCAAGCGGCAATTACGTATCCCAACTTGTCTTTAGGTCGATCGCACACAGACGCAACATATCTTCTAAGATCTGGTTGACTCTCTCCGTCTGGCCGTCTGTTTGGGGATGGTACGCCGAACTAAAGTTCAGTTTGGTCCCCATCGCCGCTTGGAGGCTCGTCCAGAAACGCGATAGGAATCGCCCGTCTCTGTCCAAAATTATTGAGGCCGGCACCCCGTGCAGTCGAACAATCTCATCGACGTAAATTTGCGCTAACCGATCGACGCTCCATCCTACTTTAATTGCGATGAAGTGAGCCGACTTGGTCAATCTATCAACAATGACCCAAATCGCGTCATTCCCCCGCGGCGTCTTCGGAAATCCCACAATAAAATCCATCGAGATATTGTCCCACTTCCACTCAGGAATGGCGATGTTCTGCAGCTCGCCGCCTGGCCTTTGGTGTTCGCCTTTACTTGCTGACACGCCATGTATTACGATACGAACGTAGCCACGTCCTTCTTCATGCCGTGCCACCAAAAGTTTGTGCGCAAGTCCTTGTACATCTTAGTGCTCCCAGGATGTAACGAGTACTTCGCATAATGCGCCTCCGTCAGAATTTCTTTTCTGAGTTCGGCAGTTTCAGGAATGCAGAGCCTTCCCTTCAATCGCATCGTCCCGTCTCCGTTTTCCGCAAAGTCAGTCGCCCTTTCCATTGAAATCAGCTCGCACATTTTCTTCAGGAATGAGTCGTCCTCCTGTGCGGTCTTTATCTTGCTAAGCAGGCTCGATCCTAACTTCAGTTGAGCTAGGTGCAGGTGTCGATACTCAATTCCGAGTTCGATATCCATCGCTTCAAGGTCTCGCCGTATTTCCTTGTTTATGGCCAGTGTTCCCATAAATATTCTGCTGAGTGCGTCGGCCACCACGTTTCCCTTGCCCGACGTGTACTCGATCGTTAGCTCGTAATCTTTTATGAGTTCGAGCCATCGTCGCTGTCGTAGGTTGAGTTCCCATTGCGTGAACAAGTACTTCAGGCTTTTATGATCTGTGTAGATTCTGCATGCTACACCATAGAGATAGTGCCGCCATAACTTCAATGCAAAGACGATCGCCGCCAATTCTAAATCGTGCGTCGGGTAATTTTTCTCGTGCTGCTTCAACTGCCGTGAAGCGTAGGAGATGACTTTGTCTCTCTATATGAGTACGCACCCGAGGCCAGTTCCCGACGCGTCGCTGAATATCTGAAAGCCTTCGGGACCGTCTGGAAGTGCAAGGATTAGAGCTGAGACGAGCCGTTGCTTCAACTCTTGAAAGCTGGATTCACAGTCGTCACTCCATTCAAATACTACTCCCTTCTGGGTGAGGCAAGTCAGAGGCGAAGCTAGTTTTGAAAAGCTTCGCACGAACCTACGGTAGTAGCCCGCTAGGCCAAGGAAACTTCAAATGTCGCTAGCCGAGGCAGGTCGTTTCCAATCCACCACCGCATCAATCTTCTTTGGGTCCACCGCGACACCTTCGGCAGAGATTACGTGCCCAAGAAATGTCATGCTACTCATCCAGAACTCGCACTTACTCTGCTTGGCGTATAGTTTATTTTCACGCAGAATCTGCAGTACCGTCTTCAAATGTTCCATATGCTCTTCCCGATTCTTTGAGTAGACAAGGATATCATCGATGAATACGACTACAAATTTATCTATTTGAGGTCGAAGACTCGGTTTATCAGATCCATGAAAGTGGCCGGGGCATTCGTCAAACCGAATGGCATGACGAGGAATTCGTAATGACCATATCGAGTGCGGAAGGCAGACTTCGATACGTCGTCGGACTTGATCTTCAATTGATGATAGCCTGAGCGAAGATCGATTTTTGAAAATACTGATGCGCCTTGCAGTTGGTCAAACAAGTCGTCGATTCGCGGCAAAGGATACTTGTTTCGTACGGTCGCCTTGTTGAGTTCCCGATAGTCGATGCATAGCCGCAACGACCCATCCTTCTTCTTCACGAACAGTACGGGAGCTCCCCACGGAGAGACGCTAGGGCGAATAAATTTGTGGTCTAGCAACTCTTGTAATTGCACCTTCAGTTCCTTCAATTCTGCTGGAGCCATTCGGTAAGGCGCCTTTGATATCGGCCGTGTATCCGGAAAGGTGTCGATGCTGAATTCAATTTCTCGATCCGGCGGCATCCCAGGCATCTCGTCAGGAAAAACGTCAGAAAAGTCTGCCACAACATCAGTCTGCATTGTGTTTGTATTATCCGTCCGCGTGTCTCGAACTGATGCCAAGTATCCCGCGCAGCCGGAACGCAACATACGCCTTGCCGAGATTGCCGATACCATCATCGCCGTCTTCGAGGCCGTACCGCACGAATATGAGAACTCTGTCTCGCCAGGAAGACGAAACACCACTCTCTTCTCCGCGCACTCGATCGTTGCACGACAAGCGCCCAACCAATCCATGCCCAGGATTATGTCGTAATCTTTTATGTCTAGCACGACGGCATCCAAGGATAGATATCTTCCTCCGACGCAAATGTGGCCATCCCTACAAATAAAGTTCGCAGGCATATTGACTCCTGACGAAGTGCTAACGCTAATATTTGTATCTAGTGTTTGCATGGTTATTTTATTTTCTTTTGCAAAATCAGCATATATAAAGCTATGCGTCGCACCCGAATCGAATAATACTCGAGCAGGTATACTTTTGTAGAGTAATATACCTGTTACAACTGTATCGGACGCAAATGCCTCGTCCCGAGTTAAGGCATAAACTCGGCCTTGAGCTCCATGGCATTGGTTCTGCTGGTTGACGGGCACCGTATTTGCGCCATGCAATGTCGGCACTTTATGCGGATTCGGAATATTCCGTGGCGGGTTATGTTGATTCTGAACTCTCTGCGGGCAAAATGTTGCTACGTGGCCTACCACGCCACACTTGAAGCAGGTTTGCATGAAGCAATCGGTGGTTCGGTGCCCACGCCTACCGCATCTACTGCAATGTGGTCCGCTATTGCTCCGGTTATCAAATGTGTTCGGACATTTAGATATTCCCGATCCCCCGGCGCCGGCGTCGTTAGGACGCTTGTTGAAGTTGTTACGGATGCCTCTACTCGACATACGGCCAAAGATGCGCTCACTATTAAGAGCGGCATTATAGGATTCACGGTATGTTCGGCACCTCTGATTCATGACGTCCCTTCGCAGTTCGTCATTCAGGCCTTGTTGGAAGCGTTCACACCATGCGTCCTTGTTGGACAGGAAGGCGCCGGCAAACTTCGCCAGCTTTGAGAAGCTCGAATCATAATCGTCGACAGACATATTTCCCTGTTGCAGCATCATGAACTCGTCTTCTTTTTGTTGACGGACGGCGCGAGGAGCGTACTATTCGAGGAAGGCTTCCTTGAATATTTTCCAGGAAATCGTGGCATCTGTATCTACTTCATAGATTTCCTACTTTTTAGCGGCCCACCAGTCATACGCCCTCAGTTGCAGCTGTAACGCCGCACAAGTTACCCGCTGGAACCCTTCGATGCTAAACAGATTAAATAGGTCCTCCATCTTCGCGAGCCATCCTACGATCACATCAGGCTCTGCTCGGCCGTTGAACTTCGGTGGATTCATCTTGCGGAACTCCTTTGCCTTGAACAAGGAAGAAGAACCTATCATTAGCGGTTGAGTCTCTTCTTCCTCGTTTTCTTCTTGGTCGCCCTGCTTTTTTTCGGTCTCTTCGTCTGTCGTCTTCGTATTGCCCGCCATTTTGCTCACTATTTAAGTCAGGGCATTCATCTGTTTTTGTTGCGCTTCGAACTGGGCTTTGAATTATGTCTGAAGCTGCTGCTGCTGCAGCTCCATCAACTGTAGCATCTTCTGCATAGTCGTCTCGCTAGGCTCGGTGCTTTTTGTGCTCGACGTACTATCTACAGTTTGGGTTGGGGCGGGATTGTTCTTTTTCTTAGTCATTCCTACAAAACAGAGTAAACCCGTTAGTATTTTTCAAAAATATCTACGGGCTTACCTGTATGGAACTTTTATTTCACGCAACATGTCGACAAGCATTCAATCGAGCCATCGTAACGGACATTCCAATAATGAAACATCTTTCAAAAATCCGAGGAAACATAATTGTGCTCTGATACCAATTTGTCACGCACCGAGTCGACAAACCGTTCGTCCCCGGTGTTACTTTGTCGATTCGATCGTCCTCGCTAAGGCATGATGCCGCACGAGCCTGGAGTTGCGCTCGTGCAAGGCAAGATGACAAGTTCTCAAATGGTTATCGTTAAATTTTGATATTAATACGCCAAGTCAAAACTTCACAATTCACATCAGAATATAAAACGCAGTATAGGAAGATAGAAATGCTTTTCATTCATAGCTTGCAACGAAGTGCAAGTCGTAATTTACATTGGATGCCGTTGCGGCTACATTGATTGATAACAGAAAGAAGATACATTCGACAAGTTGCCTGAACTAACGCTTGCCGTTCCATACATTCGCCCCTTTATACAAAGCCGTCGACTTGAATTGGCTTCAAAATACTTCTGCATAGGAAGAGCTTCAAAACGCCTCTCCGTACTTCAGCTCCAGTTTAGTTGGGCGCGCCCGTCGCACCTGGAGAAATTGGGAGAATGGGATTAGCACACTTGCTAAGTGGACGAGACGAACCCACTCGTCTAAACCGACTCTGATTGTTAGGGTAGGCATGCTTTAGAGTTGTCTTTCTATTAGAACTAAATGAATTCAGTTCATATTCGATAGCCATCTTTGCGTAATAAAGCATACAATGAACCATAGCAGTTTATCATATTTCTTACCACGGTCGTGCTCGTCCCTGCATGAAAACAGAGATAATATTTACCCTGCATAAGACAATAGGTGAGCATGCTACTATCTTATATGCGGTCATTGATGTTACACATCACGTGGGACTATCTCAATGGCATTTCGACCCGCTCAGTCTAGGTTGCAAGCCTGACAGACGGCCCGAAATGCATCAGTGTCGATTTCGCTGCCCCGGATATCGATTCGAGGAAAATATCAACTTGTGCACAAGCTGTCCATGACCATGCCAATGCGTGAACAGTTTATATATGCAACCAGTTTTGCATAGCACGGACAGTATTTAACGACATTATCATTTCCCCCAACTCATGCAACGTTTCATTTTCCCCAAGTCGTACTCCCGATTTAGCGTCCCGTAGGCACCAAATTGTCCGAGGCATCATAACCCACAAGCGACGTTTCATAATATTTTGCAGTACTTGAAATAGTCTATCTTTTTCTGTAAACCTTAAACTTTCTGGTTTATGTGAAAAACTTGTATTTGTAAATCGATACGTTTTTCCCGAGTTCTTGACTTAGTGGATTGGCATGCAATTAACTTGGCATCGTTCGATTTGAATGGATTCAAAGCAAGGAATAAGTTTGCGGGACAGAATAGAAAAGAAGGCCGAATTACCCACCGATTACTTGGCTTCGTGCAGGTCGTCGAAGCGCTACGCAACGTCAATCCTCAGTTACGCGAGCTCCTGAAATGCATCAACACTTTGTTAGATTTCCTTCTTTCCTCCTTGCATCAAAATTGTAATTGCATCTTTGAAAACGACGCGAAAGCACTTCAATCAAGCCCAGCGGCAAAGCTCCAAGAAAACCATACAGCGGTCCGGTCCCGTCGAAGGGACTCTTATAGAGAGCTCGTTCGCCGAGACGCAGCCCGCTGCATCTAGGACTTGTTCCAACAGAAGTCGTTCCATTAGTTGGATCGATTCTTGTATCTTCCGTCCAAATCGAATTGAATCGATGCCGCAAGGCGTTAACGTTTACCAAGCTTAGCGATCGAGTCAGATGGCCATCTAAGTTCCCGGCCGATCTGACTCGGCGCTAGCATATTATGAAGTTCCGTCGCCTATCGAAAGCGGGGCGCTACACCATAAGTGTTTCGGAACATTCATAGCCCGCATCATCGTCCGTACGACCTCCAGCAGGTGTCTGTTCTTCCGTTCGGCCACACCATTTTGTGCCGGTGTATAGGCACATGAAGTTCGGTGTAGTATGCCATGAGTGGATAAATACTCAGTAACGTTCCTATTAGTATACTCCGTCCTATTGTCAGACCGTAAGCACTTAATTTTAGTGCCATATTGAGTTTCTATCCGGCGATGAAAGTCTCGAAACGCCTCAAAGACGTCACTTTTATTCTTCATATGGTACACCCATGTCACGCGAGTATAACAATCAATAAAAGTGACGAACCATCGAAAACTTTTAATACCGGTTGTAGGACAAGGGCCCCATATGTCTGAATGTATCATATCAAAAGTAGCCGAACTCCTACTACCTGAACTCATATACGTGCTTCTGGTATGTTTATCCAACTCACAAGCATGACAAAATAACTTCTCTTTATTAGCCCTTTGGTATAAGGACGGATACATTCGACTAATAATTTTAAAAAAAGAATGACCGACAAGCCGGTGGTGGAGTAGCAAGTCATCTTCGACACTGCGCCGTGAATCTTCTGGTAGAGTGTCTGCTACCAGAGATGCCAAAGTTTGTCCAGTCCAGTCCTGTCCAAGTACCACAGCCCCTTATGCCATGTGCCAGTCCCTAGTCGTCGTCCTGTCCCCTTCTCCTAAGAAGTTACCGTAGGAATGTCAAAGGAAACAGTACAGTTAAGATCAAGGATAATGGCACTAATAGTAAGAAGATTGACAGGAAAAGACGGAGCATGTAAGACATTGATGAGAGTGAGAGAAGAGGTGCATGCGACAGTGCCTTTACCCATGACAGGGCTTACCATCAACAGTCTGAATGCTCTCCGGCGTCGGTAGGTGAGTATAGTCCTGGAACTCACCGCGGGATCCCGTGACATGGCAAGATGTCCCAGAGTCCATAATCCAACCTGGTTGGTGGACAGCTGCTGCAAGAGTACGTGCAGGTATACCTGTGCCATTTTGGGCAAAGCAAGTGATGTGGTCCCCCGAGGTAGATGACATCCCATTATTGTCGTTCGAACCCAGCTTCGTGCCGCGTAACTTCACGAGGAACTCCTTCTCAAGTGGGGTTAACTCAGCCAGGTGATGGTCGCCCCCTTCCTCGGCCAGATTAGCTTTGTGTCCTCCAGAATAATTTTTTCGTCTACCAGCATAACCGCCTCTACCACCACGACGTCCTCCGCGGCCCCATCCACGATCACTCGACTGACTGTGCAGGGGTTTGGGACAAAATCTGATGTAATGTCCTGAGTCACCACAGTTGTGGCAAACACCGACCACAGAGGGAGGCTGATTGAAGGCGGCAAGGACAGACTTGTCAACAGTGGCTTGCTCCCTCTGGAAAGAGCCCTTGTTGGGCATCAACTTCAAGCGAGACTCTTCTTGTGCCATGGCAGCTTTGGCTTCTTCTAAGGTGGGAAGCATAGGCTGTGCCAGGAGTACATTCCTTCTATTCTCAAATACAGGGTTAAGACCCTTCAAGAACTTTATTATCCGTTGACGAGAAATATAATCCAAAAACTTTTAGAAATGTTTCGCAAATGCGGGTTCGACTTGGGCATCTTCCATCCCAAGAGGATCATAGTGATCCATATCAGACCAGAACTTCTTCAACTGTGCTGCATACTCAGAGATGGTGCGGTCGTCCTGGGCCACCCTATCAAGTTCATCCTGTAGTTGGAAGACCCGCATAGGATTGTCCGAGCCGGAGTACATATCCTTCAAAGTCCGCCATATATCAGCAGCAGCCTCCATACCCTCTACATTGCCCGACACCAGGTCGGTCAAGGAGGCGGTCAACCATCCAGCCACAATATTGTTGACAATTTCTCAAACAGCAAACTCCTTTGAGGAGGGATCATCTGGCATCTTGGTTTGGCCATTGACGTAGCCAACCAAGCCACGTCCCTTCAGCGTCCGCATGGCCTGTCGTGACCATTTCAAGTAATTGGACGTGCCTTCCAACTTCGTCTCCAACTTGTCCAGCTTCCCCATTTTGTAGGGTGACGGATCCACATCAGTATGGATCACACGTGGGGTCGCTTCGGTTAATCTCTTTGATAAAATATCATCAACCAAGGCCTTCATCTTATCTGCTGTCAGTTTACCACTGATCGAATCCATGTCGTCTTCAACGGTGATTCGTCGTCGTCGTCTACGTTGGCTTCGTCTTTGTCGTCGTCTTCGTCGGCGTCGTCGTCGTCGTCGTCGCGTCGTCGTCGTCGTCGTCTGTATGTAAAGTCTTCAACGGGGACCTTACGACTGCGCGGTTAACGTGGCCAACACCGACGCGCGCATGTAGATCCTAATTTGCAGATCGAGAACGGAAAACAAATAAAGCATTTGTAATTTCGGAGGACGTAATCTACGAACAGAAGGTATAAATAAAATATTTGACAGCCATCCGTCGTCGAAAAATCACCCACATAATCTCTCTCTCAAAATTAGGTTTTTTTTTTCGAAAAGAAGAAAAAAAAAAGGAGGGGGGCGTCGGGGGGGGGGGGGGGGGGGGGGGGGGAGGGACTGCCGGGTGGGGCGTCGTTGGGGGGGGTGGGGGGGGGGAGGGGGGGACTGCCGAGGGGGGGGGGGGGAGGGGGGGACTACCGGTGGGGAAGGGAGGAGGGGGGACTGCCGGTGGGGAAAGGTGGGGGGGAGGATTTTTTTTTTTTTTTTTTGTGGTTATGGCTCTGATACCATGTAGAGATTAATTATTGTGTTTTATTGATTGGTTACTCCACTATTTATAGGGAGTCTAGTTCATCTTCATACTACATTTTCCAATGTGGGACTAAAGTCCCTTATTAGTTCTCAACAGATTTTGACATTTCTTGATGTTGTTTTTTGTCTCCTTTTTAGAGCATACTTGAGCAAGCAGAAATTCTTCAGAAGCTGATGAGTCTCCTCTTCTGCGGATAGCAGAACGGAGTTCTTGAACATGTTCATCGACTGTGGCCATTAATGTAGCTAGAATATAACATTGCCATTAATGTAGCTAGAATATAACTCTTTGAGATCAAAAGTAGGTTGGATCCTTGCCTCTCTGATGCGTAACACATTTCATTAATGTAGCTAGAATATAACATTGCCATCTCATACATGCGTCAAAGATCCAGTAGCTAGCTAGCTACGTGAAATTAAGTCTTGCACGAGTATCAGTGATGATAGACACTTCCTATGACTTAGTAGGATGAAGCTAACCCTAATCTCAATGAAAAAGGTGACAACTAATGCTTGTATGACCCGTGTCTCCTCATACGGGACAGGCTTTGAGCGAGCTCCTCTCCTGCTCGAGCGCGTCCCTCTAAATAAAACTAGAGCTACATCTAAGCTCGAGCGATCAGACGAAAAAAATTGAGCTCAAGTTTGGTTTTGTAAAATATTCACGAGCCCAACTTGCGAGTCACTCTTCTAAACTTGAAATATTGACAAGCTTCAATTATAGACAAGCTTAGATTGAATTTAGCTTGTTTATGAACTAAAGAGCTTCGAATATCTAATAAGCTCTTGTTGGGCTCTTTCTTCTTCTTCTTCTTTTATTTTTTTTTATTTTTTACAGAAAACAACCGATTTTATTGATATATGAAGGAAGCCCAAAGGCGGCGCCGGGAGAAAGCCCGACGACCTACAAAGGTATACGCGTCAGGTCAAAGCCTAGACGGAAAACAACATGAAACTATCCACCCCAGAAAGAACCGGAGGTAAACAAAATATGGGAACAAAATGTAAGAAGAGAGGACCATTCTAAGAACCGATAAGGTCCTTACGAAGGGCGTTACCAGCCGTCGTCGGAAACTCGAAGGTGTCGGAGAAGATCTGATCCCATCTGGAATCATGTGCCAGTACCGCCAGAGCTTTTGCCACACCATTCGCACCAGTCTCAGCATGTACATATCAGATACGGGGATTAAGGAGTTGTTGGATTTTTCGGATCTTATATGTTAGGGTCCATGGGGGAGCAGCCTTTTTGGCGATGATATTTGAAGTTTGGTCCGACGATGTTTCAATTTCAGCGATCCGAATATTCTGAGTGTTACACCATTGCATCGCCAGGAGGATGGCGTCAAGTTCCGATAGGGGGCTCGAAGCATCCGCAATAAACAGGTAGAAAGCGACGATCAAGTTTCCATGGCTCTCTCTGACGATTCCATCGCACGCAAGGCCAGATGCTTCTCCTGTTGTCGCAGCGATGTTCAGTTTCCACCCTGCCCCCGGGGCCACCCAACGAGTAGTCGTCTGCGTACATGCAACACCACCTTGCATTTATAAGTAAGCTTGAGTTCGTGCTCTTGAGCTCAAAAAGTTAAGATCGTAAGCTTTTCAACGAGCCGAATAAATTGGAACTCGACTCTCTCCACGTTTCTCTGTTAATTATTGCTGCCTTCTGTTGGTGGCTTGAAGCATGCTAGAGCCCACATGAACCTCTTTGCTGATGTCTCCGTTTTATTTTTGTAGCAAACCATATCATGTACATATTCCAAATGATGCTTCTATGGCTGTGCAGAAGCTGTTAGCTTATCATTGACACGTCGATTTCATTGCCATTGCAAATATCAATTCTGCCTTCAATATCGGATCTTGTTTGTGATAATATTGTTAGCACAACTATTTTAATATCCATCCTATGCTAATTAGGCATGACTCATCACAACAACGTCTCATTCATCAATGGACAAACAATATTGCACGAGTGTCGTATGCCAGTCTGTCAGCAAGGGTTAACCTAGACTAAGGCATGGATGATCATAACAATGTCACTACGATTTCAATGTGAATCTCAGAATTTCTTTTATGAGCTCTCTCTATTACTAGCAACCAATATATAATGCATTAATTATAGTTTATGGGCCCCTTGTCTTCCGTTACACCATCTTATGGATTAGTATATGAGACTACAACGGTTAAAGATCATCTTAAAACCAAATAACAACTGTTAATTTTGAAATATTAATATTCAACTTACAACAACCATTCATCCTTGAATCAAATTAGCATACGAGAATTTATTTTTGAACTAATAATGTAGTTGTTGCAGCAGACAACAGCTACATTAGTACAACAACAGATGTTGTACTGACCAAATTATATTCCTGCTTTTGAAATAAGTTAGATTTTGCACATGTTAACTTATAAGATAGGAAGCTGAAGCTGAAGATGAGAAACCCTACCGGAATCCTATAGTTCAGTTCGTTAATGTAATCAATGAACCAAAGGAAATATGATTAAGGCAAGAAATAAAACTGAAAACCTCCAATTTGATATCCTAAAAAATGGGACAAAAAATACCCATATTCCAAACATAACTCCCCCTCCCAGCCCCTTCCAAGCCACCCCCCACACCCCCCACCCGCACCCCCCCCCCCCCCCCCCTCGCCCACCTCCCTCCCTACACCCCCGCCCCCTTTAGCCACCCATGCCCCATCCCCCCGCTGCCTCGCTCCCCTCACCCCCAATTACACCCCCCTTCCTCTCTCTCCGGTGCGCACGCAGTCGGCGGCGGATGTCTGGATGCGGCGGGGATGGCCGCGGAGAGAGGGGGGAGCGATGGTTGGAGGGTCGGGTGGGGGTGGGTGGAGGGGAGTGGTGAGCCGGCTGGGGGTGGGGTTGGGAGGGGCAATTCTGTTTATTTTAAATTTTTGGATATCAATTTGAAAATATTAAATAGTTGATACTATCAAGTTGTCGAATAAAAAAGTTTATGATATCAAATTGAAAAACTTGAATAGTTGAAGGTATCAAGTTGCAATTAAGCCTAATCTTTTTTTCTTTTTGAGAGAATATATATAGAATTAGAAGAAAAATACAACATCAAGATTTCTTGCAAATAATAAATAGTTCCAGTTTAAGATTTGATATTTTACTATTTCATAAGGATTTCAATTTTTCATTGTCACACCAACTATGTCTAATATGCCCAATGTTTGTTTGCCGACAATACATACTGTATATCACTTACGAATTTCATCATTAGAACTATATATATGGTTATAGGTAAAGTGTAAAGAGTGTTCCAGACATTCCAAATTACTTCTTAACACCACCTCTTACTTAACATGCGAATAATAAATATTTCCTATTCAAGGTTTGACATCTTCTAATATTTTTCTATTTCATAAGGATTTCAATTTTTCATTGTCACACCAACTATGTCCAATATTCCCAATGTTTGTTTGCCTGCAATACGTATCTCAATATCACTTTTGAATTTCATCATTAGAACTATATGGTAATTGAGTTATACGTTTCTGGAATACAATTGTATGAGTTTTGTAATGTACTTTTACGCTTATCATCTCGATCCCTGTATGTTAGCATCTTGATCCTTTCTTTTTTGCACATAATAATTTATATCAAGTAACATAGATAAAGGTACTTCAACAAAGTTACCCAAATAGATGCTGCCTCAGAAGAAATTTTCTAAAGCATCAGTGATGAGGTGATGTGCAAACGATTGTTATATCAGTTGTTGAAAAGAGTTAAAAGGTTTTATAATATTTTTTGGAATTGTTAAAATTTAGTAAATATTTTCTGGTTGGGAGCTACTCAGGATTCCTCCTGGTTATGAACCTACCCAATTAATCTAAAAAAAAAAAAAGGAGGCAATAGGCGTATGATCCCTAAATAAATTTTACAATTGAAACAGAATTGTGAAGTTATGCTTATGATCACAAGAAATGAATCAGATATGGGTTGGATGGATGATATGTGTTTCGGAAAACTGTTACAACAACGAACATTGTTAGTGAAGGAAAATTGTTCTTGTTTGGTTGTTCGGATCATCTTGATATTACTTTACTGCAACAATGTCTAATATTTATGGGATGCATCGTTAACATGGTAAGGTTTCACAACATAGTGTGGTGTCCTGATTGTGTGATGGGGGGAGACAAGGGGGCATAAACTACTTTTGCATTATATTGCTGGTGAGCTCTGAAAGAGAGAAGAGCTGGTATAAGAGACGCTCGTGCAACATTAATGGTGCATTGATGAATGAGATGGCATGGTTTAGGATTTTCCCGTCTCCCAACCTACACACGAGAAAGAATAATAAAATTAATCATTTTCTGAAGAGTCATAGAAGCTTCGCTTGTATCTACATAAAATGGTTCTCTCGCAGACATTAGTTGAGAAATCCATGTGGTTTACCAGCTTGCTTCAAGGACTAAGGCCACCAACTGGCAGGAATCCTTCATAGAGAAAAGCAGATAGATGTGATTTCCACTCTGTCTGTCTGAAGTTTTAGGCAATCCTTGAATAAAACTAAACCATATACTCACATCACACGAGTGCTTCGGTGGCCAAGATTCTAGGCGTCAACGATGCTTCTCAGGTTAACAGACTATCTCATCTATCTATAAATGCAGTGGAAGCCAATGAACCAAACAAGCCAAACTTTTCTTTCCATCTTATCTCTAGACCTTAACTTTTCCCTCAATCGAAGATCTGTCTTACCAGTAAAGAAGGAAGAAGCTAATTCTGCCATGGCAAGGAGCGAAAACTTCCATGTACGGTCCACTAGCATGCCATCCAGACCGCATCCCCTCATTTTCAAGATCAAAGATGAGCTTAACAAGATAAAGGTTTGCGACGACTTGAATATTCTTGGAGATCTGTACAGTTCCATTGAGGAACTCCTCAACCTACCAAGCATACAGCAAGCCCTCTCTCAATCCAGCGAGAAGAAATGGCTGGTGAAGGATCTTGAGGTATCGGTCACATTGCTGGACCTATGTGCTGCCATCAAGGATATGTTGGTCACAGTTGAAGAGCATGTTCAAGAACTACAGTCTGCTCTCCGTAGAGGAGGAGACTCCGCTCCTGAAGAATTACTCCGGGCTCAAGTATGCTCTAAAAAGGAGACAAGAAATAGAATCAAGAAATGTCAAAATCAACTGAAACGAGTGGAGCGTACATCATGCGGATCAATTGATAGGACTTGTGATCAATCTGTGGTTGCTAGGGTGCTGACAGAAGCTAGAGACCTCACCATATTTCTCCTCGGTTCTTTCTTATCATCTTTGTCCATGTCGGGGCAAAAAGGAAAGGCGAGCAGGTGGTCCTTTGTTTCGAAATCCATGAACTTGAGAAAATTAGCTAGTGACGGGGAGCCAAAGAGTTCAAGTGTTGGTGCATACAACATTTGCATTAAAGATGTTGAGGCTGGATTAGAGTGTTTGTTTAGACGACTCCTCCAAAACAGAGTATTTCTTCTCAACATACTCAGCCTCTAGAAATCTCACCAACATTTGTACAATTTTTCCCCAATCACTAGATATCCTTGTTTTAAAGGATCTTCTGATGAATTTTGTAAAGCCAAAGTTTTGCAACTGAGATGTTAGTTGACAGTGTTGTACTATATATGAAATATGATATTATTGCAATGAACTTTCTGATTGTCTGACTATTTGATTTAATAACAAAATGTCTACCAGTAATATTAGAAACAACATTAACCATTGTTAGGGAAACTTTTAGTCTCCAATATATTTGTCCTTTTCATCAAGAAAAACAAGATATTAAAAATGCAACACCCTTATCATTAGTTTGTGAAATGGGCCAACATCACCCTAGTGGAACATGACCCAATAAGTAGCTTTTACACAATTTATTACGTCATGGCTCATGGGACTGTTGGAATATTATATGTGCCACATGTGCAAATTACTTGGTCTAATTGCTAAAATGGTTAAATCATATGCATACTCCAGGACAAATCACTCAATTGTAAATTAATAAAATTTCCATCTTATAGCCGATGTGAGACTAAATATTGGAGTTTCACAGTTGATGTTGTACATACCACATTCATCGTCTACTTGCATCACCATTTGACTTGGTCTCCCCAATCAAAAAATTAACTTGGAACCCTCACCAAGTCTTGTTATTTGCTTCACCACTTGATATGACCTCATATTTGTTAAACCTCGATCACTTGTCAAGCCTAACCAATTGCATGACTGTTCGGTGTGCCACATTGCGTTCATCAAACCAATCAGATGAACTAGTCTCATGACAATCTCTTTCAAAAAGTGTAGTACATGCCCCTCCTAGTAGGAGCATCTTGTTGGCTTGTGGCTTGAGTAGAATTCATCTCCAGTCGGAATTGAATTATTGTGGAAGAATCCTTCCGGTACCAATTGATCAGTACAAATGAATTCATCTCCAATCAATGGATTAACTTCTGTTGATATTGTTATGCCCCGGTTTCATATAACTAAAAAATTGCTATTGGACATGATATTGCACAAGTCTAAATTGTACTGTACAAGTCTAAATTACATTTGTAAATGACATTTTGATGCACAGTTCATAATTTATCTCAAAACAAGGACATTGCAGCAGAAATAAGCAGATAAATTGAAGTCACAACTATACATTAAAATGTATCTCTTTATTGATAATTGTAACACAATACAAAGACTTGCAACAAAATACAAAGTCTCTCAATAGCCAACTGAAATCTGTCAACTTGGCTTACACTGGAACTTGCCGACTTGACTTACAACTTACTGAATACAAAAGATTTACAATGTTCCATACATTATGTCTTTTATCACAGTAGACAACATATTTTACAAGAACAACATCAACATGCCAATAAATTCTCCGATGAACTTGAGAAAAGTAGCCAGTGATAGAGAGCGAGAGGATGGTGCATACGACTATTGTTGCTTTGAAGATGTAGAGGCTGGACTAGAGAGCTTGATTAGGTGGCTAATACAGAATAGTGTCTCTCTTCTCAACATACTTAGCCTCTAGGAATCTTCCTATACAATTTTGTCCCCCAATCACTTGATATCCACATTTTAAAGGATCTGTTGCTGGTTTTAATTTGTACAGTAAAAATATTTGCAACTGAGATGTAATAGTCCTATGCTATTAATACATATCAGCTGAGATGTATACCATTAACTTCGTGTTTGTTATATTACTTCTTAAGTTTTTTTATAAGATAGAGTAGCTCAAGTTTCTGAAAGTCTATAAATATATAATCTTTTTCCTTTTTGAGAGAATAAATATATAGACTTAGAAGACTGATACAACATCAAGATTTCTTGCAAATAATAAGTAGTTCCAATTTAAGATTTGACATCTTCTAATATTTTACTATTTCATAAGTATTTCAATTTTTCATGGTCACACCATGTCTAATATGCCCAATGTTTGTTTGCCTAATGTTTGTTTGCCTACAATACTTATCCGTATATCACTTATGAATTTCATCATTAGAACTATATGGTTATAGGTAAAGAGTGTTCAGACATTCCAAAATACTTCTTAACACCACCTCTTACTTCTTAATATTCCTGCATGTTTTTCTAGTAAATGTATAAACTTATATAGAAGAAGACTGATACAACATCAAGATTCCTTGCAAATAATAAATAGTTCCAATTCAAGATTTGACATCTTCTAATATTTTTCTATTTCATAAGGATTTCAGTTTTTTTATTGACACACCAACTATGTCCAATATGCCCATTGTTTGTTTGTCTGCAATACTTATCTCAATATCACTTAAGAATTTCATCGTTAGAACTATATGGTAAATGAGTTATACGTTTCTGGAATACAATTGTATGAGTTTTGTACTGTACTTTTACGCTTATCATCTCGATCCCAATATGTTAGCATCTTTATCCTTTCTTTTTTGCACATAATAATTTATATCAAGTAACATAGATAAAGGTACTTCAGCAAAGTTATCCAAATAGATTGCCTCAGAAGAAATTTTCTAAAGGCATCAGTGATGAGGTGATGTGCAAATGACTGTTATATATCAGTCGCAGGACATCTTGTTGTTGTTGGATGTTCGCAGGACATCTTGTTCCCGGAAAGTTTACTATTAGTTTTTGTAATAGTTAAAATTTAATAAATATATTTTACTACACTACTCTGGTTTCCTCCTGGTTATGAACCTACCCAATTAATCTAAAAAAGAAAGAAAAAGAGGCTACACACGTATGATCCCTAAATAAATTTTACAATTGAGACAGAATTGTGAAGTTATGCTTAAGATCATAAGAAATGAGTCAGATATGGGTTGGATGGATGATATGTGTTTCTCGGAAAACTGTTACAAGATCCACTATCAAAGGGTAGTCAGTAATATGTATTGCTATAAAAGAGAGGCTTGTGTAAGAGGTTCATCTTGTTTAATTACATCTTTAGTGAATTTCCTGTGTGATTGCAGGTTTATGGTTGAGAGGGTTCTGTTGAAATCCCAACATTGCTAGTGGAAAAAAAAAAGTTCTTGTTTGGTAGTTCATCTTGATACTACTTTTCTGCAACAATCTAATATTTATGGGATGTATCGTCAACATGGTAAGGTTTCCCAACATAGTGTGGTGTCCTGATTGTGTGATGGGGAGACAAGGGGGGCATAAACTACTTTTGCATTATATTGCTGGTGAGCTCTGAAGGAGAGAAGAGCTGGTATAAGACGCTCGTGCAACATTAATGGTGCATTGATGAATGAGATGACATGGTTTAGGAGTTTCCTGTTGTTAGTCCCGGGGCTTGATCAAAGATGAAAAAACAGATGCAATCGAGATCTGAGATGTCACACAAAAACTTTGCAGTGATCAAACTCAAGATCTACGATGGTACAATAAAACAAATAGCCAAATTACAATCTGAAGGAGAGAAATAGAGAAGAGAAGACCTCTCGTTCTTCCTTGCAAACGTGTTGCAATTGGGACAGAACGAGTTACAATAATCTGGAGAAAGATTAGATGAAGAACAGTTGCTGGGGTGTCAAAACACCGTTGCTCAAAGCAAGATTCGCCCCACACGATCTGCTTCCAGGAACCAGCAAGTTGAAGAACTTGTGGAACGCTCGAAGTCACCTCTGTTCTGACTCCTCGGATGGACTTGCAATGGCGGCAGCAGCTCTCTCTCTCTCTCTTTCTCCTTTTCTGACTTGTATTTTCGTAATAACCACAAAGGAGGCCAGAAGAGAGTAATTATAGAGAGAGGGTGGAAACCCTAGCCACCTCTTCAGTTATAGAAAGATTGAATCAAATCCCAAAAGATAGCAACGAGATTTAATTCAAATCCCACAAAGGTAGGAACGAAATTAATTCAAATCCCACAAAGATAGGATCTGAATTAATCGCATTGATTCATCCTTTCCATAACTGATTTGTAATCTGCACAGTCAGCGTAGCCCTTCATGCGGCAGCAGCAGCAGCAGCCTGGCCGCATGGACCACTTGGGCCGCATGGACCACATGAGCCGCATGGTCGCATGGACCGCATGGCCGCATGGACCGCATGGGCCGCATGAGCCGCATGAGCCGCATGGCCGCATGAGCCACATGAGCCGCATGGGCCGCATGGACCGCATGGCCGCATGGCCGCATGGCCGCATGAGGCCGCATATGAGCCGCATGCCGCATAAGACCGCATGGCCGCATATGAGCCGCACAGTCAGCGTAGCCCTCCATGCGGCAGCAGCAGCAGCAGCAGCCTAGCCGCATGGACCGCTTGGGCCGCATGGACCACATGAGCCGCATGGACAGCATGGCCGCATGGACCGCATGAGCCGTATGAGCCGCATGAGCTGCATGGCCGCATGAACCGCATGGACCGCATGGACGCATGAGGCCGCATGAGGCCGCATTGCCGCATGAGGTCGCATATGAGCCGCATGCCGCATAAGACCGCATGGCCGCATATGAGCCGCATGACTGCTGACGTGCTAAGTGCAAAGTGCGCCAACAAAATGCCACATTACGCCTCATGAGCCCATGAGTCCGAGTCTGAGTCCGAGTCCGAGTCGCTAAGCCCCGTTGGGGCTTAGCTCCAAATGGAATTAATCCAAAGCGAATGACAAAAGCATTAATGCTTAATCCTTGGAGCCTTATTCTTACCTCCTAGTAAAATCACCCACATGGTTCCCTCCTTAGGGTCACCACCCCATGTGCATCTCTCAACAACACAACCAAGTATATATGTTGAGATAACTCATGGTGCATTTCCGATGTGGGACTATAATTTTACAAGGCATGTTGAGAGCAAGATCTCTCCATGTAAAGAAAGCACCAACAATCCCCCACATATCACAACATATATATGTGTCCAGGGTTGAGCGTTCCCCACAGTAATTGTCCATTTTGCATTAGGATAGATGTCGCTGACGACTTGAATCTTCCCGCATGGGTTAAATAACAATGTGATACAAGAATGGACTACGCCTTGAATTCTGCACCACAATTGTAATTTTTTCCACTCACAAAGTGTAGTTACGTGTGCTTCTGGCTGCACATTAAATGCCCTGTGCCAGCCTGGTTTCAGTGTATAATTTTTGGTGTCTACAAATTTACCCTCAAGAGACGGCCTGATATCTCTTTCCATACACTATAGGTGAGTTCTTTATTAAAGAGATATGGCATGAAGTCTTGCGCTTCCTTGCGGTGCTACGCCGCTATGACATGGCCTGAAGCCGAGGCATTACCCCTACCTGGGAACCTCATCGTAGTGTCATACTACTGTAGCATGAGGTCACAAGCCTCTTTGTAGTGCCAAACTACCCAGCATGAAGCCTAAGACTTCCTTGCGGTGTTACGCCGCAACGACATGGCTTGCAATGCCGAGGCTTTACCCCTACCTGGGTACCTCATCGTGGTGTTGTGCCACTGTAACATGGGACCATTCTCCCCTTTGTAGTGCTGTCTGCAACTCTTTAATTACGTCATACAGCATTAGGCTACCTGCCTATTTGCGGTGCTACGCCACTGTGACTTGGCTTGCAAAGCCGAGGCATTACCCCTACCTGGGAACCTCATGGTGGAGTCACCCCACTGTAGTATGGAGTTTCACTCCTTGTAGTGCTGCTCTACCGTACTTCCTGTAAAGCACACCAGGCATTCACTCTGCCTGAGAACTCATTAAGGCGTTTAAGCCAACCTTCCACAGGATCAATTTTTTTTGCAGAAAAAATACATAGTAGACAACAGTGGTTATGGGTCCGTATCCCTTCCATGTTCCAGAGAACAAGTACCCACTGTTACCTGATAGTTTCCCAGTCAGTGATCCTCCTTTGAACCAAAAGTTAGATGCCTAGTAGATTTCTCTTTAAACTAATAGCATAAAACTTTATGGTAGGATTACAAAGACACACTATCAGAATGCCTTCAAGCCTATTTTATAAGCTGTGTCATCGACCAACTGGCGCTTGAGGCCCTTTGTGAACGGATCTGCCAGTTTCTCCTGACTACGAACATCAACCACTGCAATTACACCTCTTTTGATAAGATCGTGTACTTTCCTGTGCTTCAACCGCACAGCCTCTTCTTCCCGTTGAAAAGGTCATTTGATACCACCGCCGCAGTCGCCTGGTTGTCACAGTATATCGGTATCGCCGGTATCTGAGCCCCAACCACTGGAAGATCATACATGAGCTTCCGAAGCCATTCTGCTTCATCTGCTGCAGTTTCAAGTGCATAGAATTCAGATTCCATGGAGGAACGAGAGAGTATAGTCTGCTTCTTCGACTTCCACGATATATCAGCTCCACCCAAGAAAAAGACATATCCACCTGTGGATCTCTCGCTTTCCACCTCTGAACACCAGCTAGCATCACTGAAGCCTTCCACTACTGTCGGATACCCGTTGTAGTGCAGTGCATATGTCTGAGTTTTCTTGAGATATCTCATCACCCGCTTCATAGCTATCCAGTGCTCAACCCCTGGGTTGCTTGTGAACCGACTTAGCATTCCCACGACGAAAGCTATGTCAGGCCTTGTGGCAGTGGTTGCGTACATCAAACTTTCGATAATGCTAGAATACTCCAGCTGCCTGACGCTTTCCCTTGAATTTGGCTTCAGCTTCTGATCACACCTGTATGGCGTATCGATCCCTGGAAGATCCTTATACTCATAGCGTGTGAGCATCTTCTCAATGTAGTGAGATTGTGACAACGCTACTCCAGTGTCTGTCCGGATGATCTTTATGCCCAAGATGACATCTGCATCTCCCAAGTCCTTCATACTGAACTTGGTTGAGAGGAACTTCTTTGTCTCTGTGACACAGCCTATATCCGTACCTAGGATTAGCATGTCGTCCACGTACAGACAAACGATGACTCCTCTTCTATCAGCGAACTTTGTGAAAATACATTTGTCAGTCTCGCTGACTCTGTAGCCGTTTGACCTAATAACTTTGTCAAACTTCTCATGCCACATCTTGGGAGCTTGTTTCAAACCATACAATGATTTCACCAACTTGCAGACTTTGTCTTCAAGACCTTTGACGATAAATCCATCTGGCTGTTGCATGTAAATCTCTTCGGTCAGCTCCCCATTCAGGAATGCGGTCTTTACATCCATCTGATGTATCACCAACTTATGTATAGCTGTTAGAGCGATTAACATCCTGATGGTGGTCATCCGAGCTACTGGAGCGTACGTGTCAAAGTAGTCTATCTCCTGTTTCTGAGAAAATCCCTTGGCTACCAGCCTGGCCTTGAACTTGTCAATAGTTCCATCTGCCTTCATCTTCTTCTTGAAGATCCATTTACATCCGATGGGCTTCTCTCCTTCAGGTAGATCTACCAACACCCATATGTTATTGGAGGTGATAGAGTCAAACTCGTCATTCACTGCCTCCTTCCAGAAGATAGCATCTCTGGTCTTCATCGCCTCATCATAGGTAAGCGGATCTGCTTCCACATGATAGGTGACAAAGTCATCTCCGAAATCTTTCGGTCTCCTAGCTCGCTTAGCTGACGGCTCTGCGAGTTTTGGTACAAGAGTTGTTTCATCAACAACAGCTTCTTCTTGGACTACTGGCCCATATGAGATTTCAGTCTCATTTGCACCTACATCATTTTTCGGAATGTCCGAAAGAATAATATTTTTGTCTTTTGCGAACTTGTCTTCAAAGTATTCAGCATCGCGAGATTCGATGATATGATTTGATTTAATATCAAGAAATCTCCGAGCATCACTCTTCTCGGCATATCCCAAGAAGATCGCCTTCGTAGTCCTTGTCCCTAGCTTCTGAATCTTCAGATCTGGGAGCTTCACATACGCCAGACACCCCCACACTCGAATGACATTCAAGTTTGGTCTGACTTTGAACCAGAGTTCATGAGAAGTTACGTCCGAAGTTGCATGTGGCACTCTATTTAGAATAAAAGTGGCCGTCAATGCAGCTTCTCCCCAGTAGCATTTAGGAAGACCCGCGGTTAGCAGCATAGAGTTCATCATTTCTGTCAACATTCTGTTCTTCCTCTCCGCTACTCCGTTGGATTGAGGAGAATGTGGAGCAGTAGTCTCGCATATGATTCCATGTTCTTTGCAGAACGATGCGAATTCATGAGACCTGTACTCCCCACCTCGATCACTTCTTAACCTCTTGAGTTGTTGTCCAGTCTGCGGTTCAGCTTCGGCCCTGAACTCTCTGAACTTCTCGAAGGCTTCGTCTTTAGACTTGAGCAAGTAGACGAACGCGTATTTTGAGAAGTCGTCGATAAAGGTTATGAAATACTTCATCCCGGCCTTCGTGGAGAAATGTTTGAAGTCACAGATATCGGAGTGCACCAACTCCAGAAGATCTGTGCTTCGATTGACCCGATGAAAGGATTTTCTTGTGATCTTCGTCTGAGCACACACTTCACACTTCTCCACCTTACCCCCACATTTGGAGATAAGTCCTAGACTAGACATTTTGTTAATTCTTTTACAATGAACATGTCCTAGTCTATTATGCCACAACTCAAGAGAATAATTAGAAAATGCAACTGCATTAATGTCATCAAACTGGTTGACAAGCTGAATTTTAAACATTCCTTCGGTTTGATAAGTCTTCCCGAAGTATGTTCCTTTCTTGGACATCACCATCTGACCAGCATTGATGTCCATCCTCAAGCCTGCGTTGCAGAGCAGGCTTCCAGAGATCAGGTTCTTGGCAATCGTCGGAACATGCTTCACACCTTGAAGCGTCAGAGTGTTCCCAGAAGTGAGTTTCAGTTCCACGGTCCCGATCCCCAGAACTTCAGCTTGGGCCTGGTTCGCCATGACAAACTTTTCATATATCGGCTGGTACGTGACGAACCATTCCTTTCTAGAACAGACATGGCAAGTCGCACCAGTGTCTATCCACCAGTCAAAGTCAACCCCCACAGTTGTGACCTGTCCGATCATAGCAACAATGTTAGAAACTAATGAAACATTATTAGGCTCACCTTTCTCTGATTGTTTAGGCTTAGATCTGCATTCACTCTTGTAGTGACCTTTCTTGTCACAATTGTAACAAGTCACGTGGGACTTAGTCTTCTGTTGCTTGAATGAAGGACCCTTCACTTTCAGATTAGTGAAGTCCTTCTTCTTGGGATGAGAAGCCGCCTGCTTCCCCTTGGGATCTCTCGTCTGCACAAGATTGACTTTAGCCAACTGTTTGGACAGAGTGTCCACCTTCTGTTGGAAATGCATCTCGTCCTTAACATGGATCTCTTGAAGTAGATCTCCCGGGCTAACGTCTAGTTTCTTTCTGTGCATCCTTGCATAGAAGGTACTCCATCCAGCAGGAAGTTTTGAGACGATCCCTTCGACGACAAACTTGTCGGGAAGGGGCATCTCTTCGTCTTCCAGTTTCTGACGCAGCTTCAGAAATTCCTTCACCTGTGGCAACATGGACTTTTCGTCCTGAAAGAGCAATTTGTGATATTTTTCAACCACAAACATTTTGCTCCTGTTCTTGTCTTCTTCATATAGTTTTTCCACAGACTCCCATATGTCTCTGGCAAGTTCCTTCTTCGAGTAGGATTCTGCCAGGGAGTCCTCCATAGCATTCAGGATGAGAAGCCTGCAGATGCTATTTTCCCTTCTCCACTTGGCCTGGAGTTTGGTAGCCGCGTTGATAGCGGCAGTAGATCCAGTGTCTGGAACAGAGGGTTCTTCCTCCAACAGAACATGATCAACGTCTTTCAGTTGAAGAGTTAGGTACACCTTTCTCTTCCAGACTTGATAATGCTCTCCATCGAACTTTTCCAACTTGCAGAAGTCTGATTGGAGGAGCGAAGCATTAATGTTTTCCATCTACATGGATCTTGCTTTGAGATTGTTAGTCCCGGGGCTTGATCAAAGATGAAAAAACAGATGCAATCGAGATCTGAGATGTCACACAAAAACTTTGCATTGATCAAACTCAAGATCTACGATGGTACAATAAAACAAATAGCCAAATTATAATCTGAAGGAGGGAAATAGAGAAGAGAAGATCTCTCGTTCTTCCTTGCAAACGTGTTGCAATTGGGACAGAACGAGTTACAATAATCTGGAGAAAGATTAGATGAAGAACAGTTGCTGGGGTGTCAAAACACCGTTGCTCAAAGCAAGATTCGCCCCACACGATCTGCTTCCAGGAACCAGCAAGTTGAAGAACTTGTGGAACGCTCGAAGTCACCTCAGTTCTGACTCCTCGGATGGACTTGCAATGGCGGCAGCAGCTCTCTCTCTCTCTTTCTCCTTTTCTGACTTGTATTTTCGTAATAACCACAAAGGAGGCCAGAAGAGAGTATTTATAGAGAGAGGGTGGAAACCCTAGCCGCCTCTTCAGTTATGGAAAGATTGAATCAAATCCCAAAAGATAGCAACGAGATTTAATTTAAATCCCACAAAGATAGGAACGAAATTAATTCAAATCCCACAAAGATAGGATCTGAATTAATCGCATTGATTCATCCTTTCCATAACTGATTTGTAATCTGCACAGTCAACGTAGCCCTCCATGCGGCAGCAGCAGCAGCAGCCTGGCCGCATGGACCGCTGGGGCTGCATGGACCACATGAGCCGCATGGCCGCATATGAGCCGCATGACTGCTGACGTGTTAAGTGCAAAGTGCGCCAACAAAACGCCACATGAGCCCGAGTCCGAGTACGAGTCGCTAAGCCCCGTTGTGGCTTAGCTCCAAATGGAATTAATCCAAAGAGAATGACAAAAGCATTAATGCTTAATCCTTGGAGCCTTATTCTTACCTCCTAGTAAAATCACTCACATGGTTCCCTCCTTAGGGTCACCACCCCATGTGACACAACCAAGTATATATGTTAGATAACTCATGGTGCATTTCCGATGTGGGACTATAATTTTACAAGGCATGTTGAGAGCAAGCTCTCTCCATGTAAAGAAAGCACCAACACCTGTCTCCCAACCTACACATGAGAAAGAATAATAAAATTAATTATTTTCTGACGAGTCATAAAAGCTTCACTTGGATCTACATTATATGGTTCTCTCGCAGACATTAGTTGAGAAATCCATGTGGTTTACCAGCTTGCTTCAAGGACTAAGGCCACCAATTGGCAGGAATCCTTCACAGAGAAACGTAGATAGATGTGATTTCCACTCTGTCTGTCTGAAGTTTTAGGCAATCCTTGAATAAACTAAACCATATACTCACATCACACGAGTGCTTCAGTGGCCAAGATTCTAGCGTCTACGATGCTCCTCAGGTTAACAGACTATCTCATCTATCTATAAATGCAGTGGAAGCCAATGAAACAATCAAGCCAAACTTTTCTTTCCATCTAGCTCTAGACTTAACTTTTCTCTCAATCGAAGATCTGTCTTACCCGTAAAGAAGGAAGAAGTTAACTCTGCCATGGCAAGGAGCGAAAACTTCCATGTACGGTCCGCTAGCATGCCATCCAGATCGAATCCCCTCATTTTCAAGATCAAAGATGAGCTTAACAAGATAAAGGTTAGCGACGACTTGAATATTCTTGGAGATCTGTACAGTTCCATTGAGGAACTCCTCAACCTACCAAGCATACAACAAGCCCTCTCTCAATCCAGCGAGAAGAAATGGCTTGTGAAGGATCTGGAGGTATCAGTCACATTGCTGGACCTATGTGCTGCCATCAAGGATATGTTGGTCACAGTTGAAGAGCATGTTCAAGAACTACAGTCTGCTCTCCGTAGAGGAGGAGACTCGGCTCCTGAAGAATTACTCCGTGCTCAAGTATGCTCTAAAAAGGAGGCAAGAAATAGAATCAAGAAATGTCAAAATCAACTGAAACGAGTGGAGCGTACATCATGCGGATCAATTGATAAGACTTGTGATCAATCTGTGGTTGCTTGGGTGCTGACAGAAGCTAGAGATCTCACCGTCTTTCTCCTCGGTTCCTTCTTATCATCTTTGGCCATGTCGGGGCAAAAAGCAAAGGCGAGCAGGTGGTCCTTTGTTTCGAAATCCATGAACATGAGAAAATTAGCTAGTGACGGGGAGCTAAAGAGTTCAAGTGTTGGTGCATACAACATTTGCATTAAAGATGTTGAGGCTGGATTAGAGTGTTTGTTTAGACGACTCCTCCAAAACAGAGTATCTCTTCTCAACATACTCAGCCTCTAGAAATCTCACCAACATTTGTACAATTTTGCCCCAATCACTATATGTCCTTGTTTTAAAGGATCTTCTGGTGAATTTTGTAAAGCCAAAGTTTTGCAAATGAGATGTTACTTGACAGTATTATACATACTATATAATGAAATATGATATTATTGCAATGAATTTTCTGATTGTCTGACCATTTGATTTTATAACAAAAGTTTACCAGTTATAATAGAACAGCAGTGATAGGACATCAATTATTGTCAACATATAGTTTCCATGGCTAGGGAAACTTTTTGTCTCCAATATTTTTTTGTCCTTTTCATCAAGAAAAACAAGATATTAGAACTTTGGGTTCTAAAATGAATCATATTAATTATGTGGAACTTGTGGGTCACAACATATAATGGTGAATGGATATTTAGTTTTCAATATTATAAGCTTCATGTTCTTGTGAACTTAAGGTTCATTATTAGTTGCATTTCTAGTTTAACTTCTTGTTCAATATGCATTTAACAATAAATAAATATCCTGCATATTTTTTACTTTTAGCAAAATCCTAAGCCTCTAGGCGCTCAATTTTGGCCCCCATGAAACTCCCGGTTCTGTTAATAGGGGGTTACCCCTGGCGAAGAACTATTACAGATGCCTCTCTTTATATAAATATGAAATATTGACTGCTCTTTGATACAGGATCTTGGAACAGTTGTCACAAACCTGTTTCACTGTAGAAATATCTTACTCATTGCTTGTGATCATAAGCATTTCCTCACTATATTGTTTCAATTGTTTATCTAGGAATCATCCCACCTATCACTTCCTCATTCAACAATCGGTGTATTAGTAATTAACCAACTACTGGTGATTTATTGATTGCCGATGCATAGAGATGATTGCAACACACCTTTAATATTTTTGATATAAATGATTATCTATAGATGGAGAGGTCCCTACGTACAATGTATTAACATATGGGGGGTCTTTTTGCTAACAGTAAATTGCAATACATCAAACTTACAATTGTATTCAAGAAATGTTTGGCTCGTTTATCACATAGTTTAGATGATGAAATTTTTATATATGGAGGTAAGTATTAAGAAGGACACTGGGTACCAGACATATTTGGTCTGATGATGATAAACTGAAAAGCTAATAATACAGTAAAATATGGGGAAATGTCTAATCATTAAATTGGGTACTATTTATTGTTTGCAAGAAATATTGATGTTGTATCACTTTCCTAAGACGATATTTTTAAAGATCAATTGAAATTTGAGTTACTCCTTTTCGTAAACTTCACAAGTAATATGACAAACACAAAGTTCATGATACTTGTCACAGTTGATTTGTATTAATAAAATACATGGATTATTACATGACATTACAATTGCCAATCTTTGACTGTACAAAAATCACAATCAGATCCTTTAAAAGGTGGATGTCAAAGTGATTGAGGATAAAAAATGTATAGGAATTGTTGAGATCCCTATAGGCTAAGTATGTTGAGAAGAGAGACTCTATTTTGGATTAGCCGTCTAAACAAGCACTCTAATCCAGCCTCCACATCTTCAAAGCAATAGCTGTTGTAGGAACCATCCTGATCTTGCTTCCCATTACAAGCTACTTTTCTCAAGTTGATGACTTTGGAAACAAAGGACCACCCTTGTGTCTTTTCCTTCGGTCTTGGCATTGACAAGAATGACAATATTGAACTGAGAATAGAGATGGTGAGATCTCTTGCTTCTATCAGTACCTTAGCGACGAAGGAGAGATCAGAAACCTTATCAATTGGAGGGCACAATCTGCATATACCCTCTAGCTTCTTCAATTGACTTTGACATTTCTTGATGTTGTTTCTTGTCTCCTTTTTAGAGCATATTTGAGCAAAGAGAAATTCTTCAGAAGCTGATGAGTCTCCTCTTCTGCGGATAGCAGAATGGAGTTCTTGAACATGCTCCTCGACTGTGGCCATGTTTTCCTTGGCGGCACCACATAGATCCAACAGTCTAACGGACACCTCAAGCTCCTTTTCCCGCCATTTCTTTTTGTTGGGATAAGAAAAGGCTTGCAGAATGCTTGGCAGGTGAAGGAGTTCATCAATGCATCGGTATAAATCTCCAAGACCAAGTAAATCACTGCAAGCATTTTTCATTGTTCTGGAGGATTTCGTTGCTGCTGCGGATGTAACTGCACGAATCTTCAGTTTGTGTAGCTCTTCTTCGATCTTGAACACAAGGGGATGGGAACTTGACGGCATGCTAATGGATCGTATATGGAAATTGGAACTCGACTCTCTTCACGTTTCTCTGTTAGTTATTGCTGCCTGTTGGTATCTCTTAGCTTGTCATTGACACGTCGATTTCATTGCGATTGAAAATATCAATTCTGTGCCTTCAAAATAGGATCTTGTTTGTGATATTGTTAGCACAACTCCTTTAATATCCATCCTATGCTAATTAGGCATGGGGCTCATCATAAACACGTCTCATTCATCAATGGACAAACAATATTGCACGTGTGTCGTATGCCAGCCTGTCAGCAAGTGTTAACCTAGACTATGGCATGGATGATCATAACAATAATGTCACTACGATTTCAATGTGAATCTCAGAATTTCTTTCATGAGCTGTTTCATTTACTAGCAACCAATATATAATGCATTGATTATAGTTTATGTGCCCACTGTCTTCCAATACCTAATTATGGCACCATCTTATGGATTAGCATATAAGACTACAAACGGTGAAATATTAATATTCAGTTTACAACAACAATCATCCTTGAATCAAATTAGCATACGAGAATTTATTTTTGAACTAATAATGTAGTTGTTGCAGCAGACAACTGCTACATTAACTGACCAAATTATATTCCTGCTTTTGAAATAAGTTAGATTTTGCACATGTTAATTTATAAGATAGGAAGCTGAAGCTGAAGATGAGAAACCCTACCGGAAGCCTATAGTTCAGTTCGTTAATGTAATCACTGAACCAAAGGAAATATGATTAAGCCTAGAAATAAAACTGAAAACCTCCAATTTGGTTATGGAATATAATCACTGGAAATGGATGCAAAACTAATGAAAAATAATTGGACTTTCAGGATATTTATTTGATTTTTGTGATTTTGTGGAATTTTGGTGTTTTTTGAGAGAGATGATAGACAGTCAACCCAGATTACTAGGCTAAATATCCACCTTAATAAATATTAATGCTAGCACCTATTCCAACATTGCAAATAATGAAAGCTACACAACCCCGACGGAGAGGCAAGGCGGTGGGATTTTTGGGTCTGGGCACGATTTTTGGAAATTTTGGATATTTACAAAAGATGACTTATATGCATCATTGTTACTTAAAAAATTACAACTTAATGCACATCATCTTTATTTATCGCGACAAAACAATGACAACTCAATGCACATCATCTTTTTTTTTTTTTTTATAAAAGATGACTTTTACATGTCATCTTTATTTACAAAAGATGGCTTATATGCATTATTGTTATTTTAAAAAGCTGACTTTTATCGTGAGAAAACAATGAAAGATCAACACATGTCATCTTTATTTATAATTGATGGCCTTTATGCATCATATTTATTTACAAAAATGACTTCTCTGCGTTATCTTTATTCATAATGATGACTTCGTTTAATATAAATATATAATCATTTGGCTTAATTGCAACTTGATACCCTCAACTATTACAGTTTTTCAACTTGATAACCAAAACTTTTTTTGGTACAACTTGATATCCTAAAAAAATGGTACAAAAAATACCCATATTCCAAACATAACTCCCCCTCCCAGCCCCTTCCAAGCCACCCACTCCCCCCCAACCCCCCTCCCTCTCTACACCCCCGCCCCCTTCAGCCACCCATGCCCCATCCCCCCGCTACCTCGCTCCCCTCACCCCCGAGTACACCCCCTTCCTCTCTCTCCGGTGCGCACACAGTCGGCGGCGGATGTCTGGATGCGGCAGGAATGGCCGCAGAGAGAGGGGGGAGAGATGGTTGGAGGGTCGGGTGGGGGTGGAGGGAGGGGAGTGGTGAGCCGGCTGGAGGTTGGGTTGGGAGGGGTATTTCTGTTTATTTTAAAATTTTGGATATCAATTTGAAAATATTAAATAGTTGATACTATCAAGTTGTCGAATAAAAAAGTTTATGATATCAAATTGAAAAACTTGAATAGTTGAATGTATCAAGTTGCAATTAAGCCTAATCTTTTTCCTTTTTGAGAGAATATATATAGAATTAGAAGAAAAATACAACATCAAGATTTCTTGCAAATAATAAATAGTTCCAATTTAAGATTTGATATTTTACTATTTCATAAGGATTTCAATTTTTTATTGTCACACCAACTATGTCTAATAGGCCCAATGTTTGTTTGCCGACAATACTAACTGTATATCACTTAAGAATTTCATCATTAGAACTATATATATGGTTATATCTGTCACGTCCCGATCCCACAGAGTCCTTTCGTCCTCGTTTTGGACTCTTTGAGATCGATCGTCCTCGCTAAGGCGTGATGCCATGCAAGCCTAAGTTGTGCTTGCACAAGGCCAAGACCTGAAGCAAGACAAGATAGACAAGACTGACAATACGCAGCGGAACATATCGCAGATAATTGAAATAGCAGCAGACATATTTCAGAGTACAAGCGTTGAACACAGTGGTAACAAGAAACAATTCTCTTTATTGATTTTATTTGAACAGATTACAAGCTCTCGATTCTTCTCTGATACAATGTTACATTCTCTCAGAACTTTACAGATTACAATGATCCCGTTCCCATACATTACATCCCTTTATATACAAAATCAACTCGTGGCAATAGATGTCATTCTCTTGACATCTCTTATGATTTTTGGCTTTTGAGGATGAGGCTCGGAATATCGCTTCGGACTATCCTTCTCGATGCATATTGCACCTGCATGCAGACTGATGGTGGGTCAGTATATCAACATACTGGTGATTGTGAACAAAGAGCTACATTTGTCTGAAACGATCACTGTTCATTTAGTGAGAAAAATATTTCTTGTGATGTGATCTTGCTACTTTTTACCTATGTACATTTCATACATACAGAGTCAGTTTACATCTCTTTTGAAAATATATTTGAAAAGCCACAATTGATTTCATTTCATTTGAAGCATACAAGGGACTATTCAATTCAAGCACGATGACTATTCATTTCATGTGCAATGTGCAGCGTATTTCATGAACCATATCATTTTATTAGGGACAACAACATTAGCATTCTTTTCTTTGATTCAAGACATTCTAAGGGTCAGATTACAAGCATGATTATCATAACTTCTTTGGATGGAACATAGCAATTCTTGGCAACAATTTATTCTTTAAGCAACTCATGTTCAGAAAACTTAACAACGAATGTATCACTTTTTCAGTGATTCTTACCATAGCCGACGGTTCATCCCTGCACAAGACAAGGATTAACATAAACATAATATAACCAATATTATTATTCCCTGTTCGTCTCGGCATCATTAGCTCTTAGCAAAATATTCTTGACACATGCAAACTTGATTGGAAGCTGTGACGCAAGGCTCAGCTCTGCACTAATATATACGTAGACCAGTAGTTGTGACTCTTCGGGTCAGCTTTGTACTGATAACGCACATACTAGCAACTGCGCGCAGGGTTCATCTCTTCACCAATCGACACTTATCTCTATGCATGACTATAACTCTTGTGGTCCATGGGCATTACCCATATTAGCAGTTGGGACGTTTTAGCCTATCTCACTAATAGACTGACACCCACCTCTAGTTGCGGGGACTTCTAGCCCAAGATGTCCTGTTCTCTCCTAGGCCGATCGACTCCGGGTGTCCCCAAAATCGATCGAAAGATTACCACTTGTGCACAAGCCGTCTAGACCAATGCAAATGCAGCTATCATATAAAACTATCATACACCAACCAAGCAACTTGTAAACATATTCATCTTCTTCTTTTTCATGTAATCGAGCCAGTAGCTCTACTCTTTTCTCTATACGGACAAGCCATATCATCTTCTTTTAACAGCACAAAGTGCTTTCTCTGTACATCTCTTTCTTTATAGCAACAATCGAGGGACAATGAACAATCTTTATTTAAGCAAGTAACAACAAGCATGAACTCTACTTTTGATAGCTTACTGCTTATGGACATTTGAGCATTCTCTTTTGTTTTCTTATTAAGCATGGCAACAGTTCTTTGATTAAAGGCAACATCTCTACTTTAGCATACATGCATCAGATCGTTTCTTATGAGTAAGCAACAGTTCTACTTCTTAGCATGCAGATTATCTCTTTTCTCGTATTAGCATAGCAACATGTGGATTCTCTTAAAGCATACTCAATGATTTACTATCTTGTTATTAACAATATCATTCAATCAAAAACTCATATTCTTGTTAGGCGCAAGCGAATAGCAAATGAGACTTCGTCCACTCACCCAGATCAATCGTCTTCTGTTGCAGAGCCAGCAATCTGATCTCTCTGTCTATCTAGTGTCTTCGCGGAGCGGGACACTACAATAGGTAAAGTGTAAAGAGTGTTCCAGACATTCCAAATTACTTCTTAACACCACCTCTTACTTAACATTCCTGCATGTTTTTCTAGTAGAAGTATAAACTTAGAAGAAGACTGATACAACATAAAGATTTCTTGCGAATAATAAATATTTCCTATCCAAGATTTGACATCTTCTAATATTTTTCTATTTCATAAGGATTTCAATTTTTCATTGTCACACCAACTATGTCCAATATTCCTAATGTTTGTTTGTCTGCAATACGTATCTCAATATCAGTTTTGAATTTCATCATTAGAACTATATGGTAATTGAGTTATACATTTCTGGAATACAACTGTATGAGTTTTGTATTGTACCTTTACGCTTATCATCTCGATCCCAGTATGTTAGCATCTTGATCCTTTCTTTTTTGCACAAAATAATTTATATCAAGTAACATAAATAAAGGTACTTCAACAAAGTTACCCAAATAGATGCTGCCTCAGAAGAAATTTTCTAAAGCATCAGTGATGAGGTGATGTGCAAACGGCTGTTATATCAGTTGTTGAAAAGAGTTAAAAAGGTTTTATAATATTGCTTGTTGTTGTTGGATGTTTGCTGGACATCTTGTTACTGGAAAGTTTACTATTAGTTTTTAGAATTGTTAAAATTTAGTAAATATTTTTTGGTTGGGAGCTACTCAGGTTTCCTCCTGGTTATGATCCCTAAATAAATTTTACAATTGAAACAGAATTGTGAAGTTATGCTTATAATCATAATAAATGAATCAGATATGAGTTGGATGGATGATATGTGTTTCGGAAAACTGTTACAACAACCAACATTGTTAGTGAAGGAAAATTGTTCTTGTTTGGTTGTTCGGTTCATCTTGATGTTACTTTACTGCAACAATGTCTAATATTTACGGGATGCATCGTCAACATGGTAAGGTTTCGCTCCATAGTGGGGTGTCCTGATTGTGTGATGGGGGGAGACAAGGGGGCATAAACTACTGTTGCATTATATTGCTGGTGAGCTCTGAAGGAGAGAAGAGCTGGTATAAGACGCTCGTGCAACATTAATGGTGCATTGATGAATGAGATGACATGGTTTTGGATTTTCCTGTCTCCCAACCTACACACGAGAAAGAATAATAAAATTAATCATTTTCTGAAGAGTCATAGAAGCTTCACTTGGATCTACATTATATGGTTCTTTCGCAGACATTAGTTGAGAAATCCATGTGGTTTACCAGCTTGCTTCAAGGACTAAGGCCACCAATTGGCAGGAATCCTTCACAGAGAAACGTAGATATATGTGATTTCCACTCTGTCTGTCTGAAGTTTTACGCAATCCTTGAATAAAATAAACCGTATACTCACATCACACGAGTGCTTCGGTGGCCAAGATTCTAGGCGTCTACGATGCTCCTCAGGTTAATAGACTATCTCATCTATCTATAAATGCAGTGGAAGCCAATGAACCAAACAAGCCAAACTTTTCTTTCCATCTATCTCTAGACCTTCACTTTTCCCTCAAACGAAGATCTGTCTTACTTAGTAAAGAAGGAAGAAGCTAATTCTGCCATGGCAAGGAGCAAAAATTTCCATGTACGGTCCGCTAGCATGCCATCCAGATCGCATCTCCTCATTTTCAAGATCAAAGACGAGCTTAACAAGATAAAGGTTTGCGATCTTGGAGAACTGTACAGTTCCATTGAGGAACTCCTCAACCTACCAAGCATACAGCAAGCCCTCTCTCAATCCAGCCAGAAGAAATGGCTGGTAAAGGATCTTGAGGTATCGGTTATATTGATGGACCTATGTGCTGACATCAAGGATATGTTGGTCACAGTTGAAGAGCATGTTCAAGAACTACAGTCTGCTCTCCGTAGAGAAGGAGACTCCGTTCCTGAAGAATTACTCCGGGCTCAAGTATGCTCTAAAAAGGAGACAAGAAATATAATCAAGAAATGTCAAAATCAACTGAAACGAGTGGAGCGTACATGCGGATCAATTGATAAGACTTGTGATCAATCTGTGGTTGCTAGG
Organism: Iris pallida; assembly: GCA_029216955.1. Classification (NCBI taxonomy): domain Eukaryota; kingdom Viridiplantae; phylum Streptophyta; class Magnoliopsida; order Asparagales; family Iridaceae; genus Iris; species Iris pallida. The sequence continues at coordinate 10,326,568 of JANAVB010035820.1, read as the reverse complement.
GTGCTGACAGAAGCTAGAGATCTCACCATCTTTCTCCTCGGTTCCTTCTTATCATCTTTGGCCATGTCGGGGCAAAAAGCAAAGGCGAGCAGGTGGTCCTTTGTTTCGAAATCCATGAACTTGAGAAAATTAGCTAGTGATGGGGAGCCAAAGAGTTCAAGTGTTGGTGCATACAACATTTGCGTTAAAGATGTTGAGGCTGGATTAGAGTGTTTGTTTAGACGACTCCTCCAAAACAGAGTATCTCTTCTCAACATACTCAGCCTCTAGAAATCTCACCAACATTTGTACAATTTTTCCCCAATCACTAGATACCCCTATTTTAAAGGATCTTCTGGTGAATTTTGCAAAGCCAAAGTTTTGCAACTGAGATGTTACTTGACAGTGTTATACTATATATGCAATATGATATTATTGCAATGAACTTTCTGATTGTCTGAACATTTGATTTTATAACAATTTACCAGTTATATTAGAAACAACAGTGATAGGACATAATTAATTGTCAACATATAGTTTCCATGGTTAGGGAAACTTTTAGTCTCCAATGTATTTGTCCTTTTCATAAAGAAAAACAAGCTACTAGAACTTTGTGTTCTAAAATGAATCATATTAATTATGTGAAACTTCTAGCTCACAACATATAATGGTGAATGGATATTTAGTTTTCAATATTATAAACTTCGTGTTCTTATGAACTTCTGGTTCATTTTTGAGCTACAGGTTCAGCATGAACATCATGAGTTCAGTATACAAAAGCCATCGTGTTCTTATGCCCCACTCCCGTTGGACGGCGCACTATATAATAGGCTCGTGGTAAGTCAGAGTCAGTTGGGAACATAGATGGCCAGTCTGACTCAGTCATGAGTTCAGTATACAAAAACCTTGTTGGCATCACAAAATCGATTTGGGCGAATGATATAAAAACCATTACAACAAATAGATCGGCTTATGTTGGAATAAGTCCTAGATGCAACATATTGTGTCTCAGCGAGTGAGCTCTATGTAAGAGTCCTTTCAACGGGACCGATTTGTTGTTGGTTTTTTTTGGATGTTTTCTTGAATGTTTTCGCTGCTTAGTTTTGGCGAATATGTTTTCCCGTCGATTTCTACATTCGCTTTGAGAATTTCGAGAGGAAGGATTGAAGAAGGATCCTAATACGATGCTCGTGCCATTGCAGGAGTTCATGTAACTGACATCTAATCGTTGCAGAGTGATCTACTATAGGCGCATTCTCTACTTGGTGGGTGGTTCGGTCCCTTCTTTTCTATTCCTTTATGTCAACAAATTCTTATTGTTCAAACATTCAAATTTAACGATGTTGATTAATTGTATGATGTACCACTATGATATATAGAATATGGGATAAGTGTAGATATCTTGTGTAATTAGGCCTAAAACTTAAAAAGATAAGTTTTGCACGCGAGGCGAGCCGTTTTGGTTCGAAACCATGAAATTGTTGATAGGAACAGAAATAATAAATTATTGGTTGTGGCGTTGTGCCTCGGGATATTTGGTGCCTACAGGTTGCCAAATTGGGACATGACTTTGAGGAAGATGAATCTATTGCGTGAGTTTATGGATTATACCGCTTAAATTTTGTTTCGTGTCATGCATCTGTTTTATAGCTTAAACTGTTCATTCGTTCACATGGTAATAGACAACTTGTGCACAGGATTAGTTTTCTTCGAAACGGTATCTGGGGCACCGGAATCGAATCGACCTTGGATTATGAAATCGTGCTTCAACACGAGGCATTGCGGGACCTCGAGTCAGACTTACCGCAAGAGATCTAAGAGAAAGTCCGCACTTTGCTCTTAGGACTTCACCATACAAGATAGAAGGAAGAAGAGATCTAATCGATGAGTTGTCAACTTCAGTTAGGGAGATTGCTATGGGTTGGTGAGCGATTTCAATTGTAATCTCTTTCATTTCTCCTTGAGTGTTGTGAGGGGGTTGAACCTATTAGGGCAAAGGGTTCAACATTGTTTTTGTCAATCTTGTAATTTCATATGAGTTATAGAGATTGAGATATTGTCCAAGTGACATAGTCACCGCCATATACTTGTCTTTATCTATGCTTGGTGTCCATTAGACGAGGGTTGGTTATTTTAGGTGGGTTGGCCTAAGTTTTCGTTGCGACAACGTCTCAAACTCGGTATCGGAGCGTAGAAGGACGTGTCCGATTCCCAACATAGAGGTCCCTTCGTACAGGGTATTAACATATGAGGATCTTTTTGCTAAGAGTAAAATTGTAAAACATATCAATTTTACAATTGTGTTCAAGAATTGTTCGGCATGCTTATCACATAGTTTTGATAATGTATTTGTAAGAGATATAGAGGTAAGTATTACGAAGGACACTGGGTATTAGACATATTTGGTCTGATAGATTGAAAACCTAATGAAACAGTAAAATATGGGAAACTATCTAGTCATTAAATATGGTAGTATTTATTATTTGCAAGAAATATTGATGTTTTATCACTTTCCTAAGACGGTGTTTTTAAAGATCAACTGAAATTTGAGTTACTCTTTCTCACAAACTTCACAGGTAATATGACAAACACAAAGTTCATGATACTTGTCACAGTTTATTTGTATTAGTAAAATATAAAGGATTATTACATGACATTACAATTGCCAACCTTTGCCTATACAAAAATCACAATCAGATCCTTTAAAAGGTGGATATCAAAGTGATAAGGGGTCAAAATGTGTAGGAATCGTTGAGATTCCTAGAGGCTAAGTATGTTGAGAAGAGAGACTCTATTTTGGATTAGCCGTCTAAACAAGCACTCTAATCCAGCCTCCACATCTTCGAAGCAATAGCTGTTGTAGGAACCATCCTGATCTTGCTTCCCATTACAAGCTACTTTTCTCAAATTGATGACTTTGGAAACAAAGGACCACCTTTGTGTCTTTTCCTTGGGTCTTGGCATTGATGAGAAGGAAGGGAGAATGCCGCTACTGTGGCATCCCTGGTCACTGGACGAAGGAATGTCGCAAGGCAAAACGCGACAGCGAGAAGGTGGCGGAAGCGCACATCGCACAAGCCGAGGAGGAGCAGCCGGCACTGTTGCTAGCCACGACAGACAACGACCTCGACGGGCCCAGAGTGCATGACGCACCGAGCACGGGGGTGCAACGCGTGTTTCTCAACGAGGAGAAGATTCGGCCAATCGGAGAATCCGATCGGGTCACGATCAATGCGTGGTACCTCGACTCCGGCTCCATTGACTATTGTCGAGACTGTAAGAAGAGCACGAAGATGGTGTTCGACCGCTCAGGCGTAGACATCTTCTGCCTGGAGTGTGGACTGGTTCTGGAGGATCACTCCGTCGGCGAGGCCTCGGAGTGGAATACCTTCACAAACAAGTCCGACGACAACGACCGTGTCCACGACGACCACCACGATGCTGTGTGGTACCTCGACACCGGCGTCGTCGATTGCTTCTCTACTCCGTCGGAGTTGCAGAGCGCAGAAACGGAGACAGAGAAGCCGATGAAGAATCTCAACCTCACCGGGATGCCTGATCCGGAAGCAGAGATGATCGTCCTGTCATCGAGAATGCTGATGGCGTCGAATCGGTTTGTGGGAGAGGTGGAGAAAGAGAGAACTCGGGAGCCGCCAGAGACGAAGCTGCTCTCCTACATCAGCGTCTCCTCCTCCCCGATCGAAACCAGCCTCCTCCTCTCCGCGCCAAAGACGAAGCCCTCGCGGTCCGGTCACCGCCTCTTCAAGATCCCCAAACTCCTCCTCGCCTCCGCCTTCCTCCTCCTCCTGGTCGTGGTGGGCGCCGTCGCCACCGTGTACACTGCGGAGGAAGAGAGCACCGAGGACCAGCCCAAACCGGCACTCCACACGGGCGCCAAGTCCGTGCAGATGCTCTGCTCCTCCACTGACTACCAGAAGTCCTGTGAGCAGAGCCTCTCGAAGACCTTCCCAGACGACAACCTCGAGCCCAGGGACGTGCTCAAGGCTGCCATCTCCGTCGCGGTTGACGATACCTACAGGGAGCAGATACTCATCGAGAAGAAGAAGCCCAATATCGTGTTCATCGAAGACGGCCCGGACAAGACCATCATCACCTACGACTCCAACTACGGCATCAACGGCACCAAGACCTGGAAGACCGCGACCGTGGGCGTCCAGGGGCACAACTTCATGGCGAGGGACATCGGGTTCGTGAACTCGGTAGGCCGTGGTGCTCCGGATCAACTCGGACTTCGCAGTGGTGTACAACTGCAGGATGGACGGGTACCAAGACACCATGTACGTCCAAAACTACAGGCAGTTCTACCATGACTGCACAATCTCCGGCACCATCGACTTTATCTTCGGGGATGGCCGCGTCGTCTTCCAGAACTGCCGGATCATCGTGCGCTAGCCGGAGCCCACGCAGCAGAACATGGTGACCACCCAGGGCCACATGGACCACCACCTGGCTACATGGCTGATCAATCTCAAATGGATCTACAAGATCAAGGAGGACGAGCACGGCGGCATCGTCTAGCGCAAGACGTGGCTCATGACAAAAGACTATGTGCAACCGGATTAAGGGGGTGAATTGTAGGAACTAATCCTATTGCTTGGTTTGCTTTTTTCCTAGTCTTTAGCTAGTGTCCTAGTCTCTAGTGGTTATTCTATGGTATAGCACATTTGTAGGAGCTATTTGCTCCGGGTTTGCACTACTCTTGTCATCTATTGCCTATATAAAGGCTGTCTCAAATAAAGAACAAAACAGCAAGTAAAAACAGCAACTTGCAATTTCCATAAGCTCTCTTTCTCCTCTCTAGCTCTCCGTGTGTGTGTGCCAAGTTCCAACTCCAACAATTGACAAGAATGATAGCATTGAACTGAGAAGAGAGATGGTGAGATCTCTTGCTTCTATCAGTAGCTTAGCGACGAAGGAGAGATCAGAAACCTTATCTATTGGAGTGCACGATCTGCATATACCCTCAACCTTCTTCAATTGATTTTGACATTTCTTGATGTTGTTTCTTGTCTCCTTTTTAAAGCATACTTGAGCAAGAAGAAATTCTTCAGAAGCTGATGAGTCTCCTCTTCTGCGGACAGCAGAATGGAGTTCTTGAACATGCTCATAGACTGTGGCCATGTTTTCCTTGGCAGCACCACATAGATCCAACAATCTAACCGACACCTCAAGCTCCTTTTCCAGCCATTTCTTTTCGTTGGGATAAGAAAAGGCTTGCAGAATATATACTCGGGGTTGATCCAGTTAGCATCAACTATATATACTTATAGAAGATGGGATGCATGGCTGCAAACGCCAGTTGACCTGTGAAGATGGGAAACACCTAGAATCTTGGCAACCTAAGGGGGTACTAGTTTATTTCACGATCGTGTACAATTTCAGACAAATAAATTGGAACTCGACCATCTCCAATAACAAGTATATATCCAAATGATGCTTCTATGGCTGTGCAGAAGCTGTTGGCTTGTCATTGACACGTCGATTTCATTGCGATTGAAAATATCAATTCTGCCTTCAAAATGGGATCTTGTTTGTGATATTGTTAGCTAAGACATGAGACTCATCATAACAACGTCTCATTCATCAATGGACAAACGATATTGCACGAGTGTTCCCATGAGAGGGCGAAGCATGGTAGACACTTAGAATCTTGGCCAGCGAAGCACTTGCATTTCTCTATCTACAAATGTCTTTCATTAATATTGTAGATACAATAGATTAGTCATTGCTGCGCTGGTTATAACAATGCCATCTCGTACGTACGTTAATGATCCAGTAGCTAGCTAGCTACGAGAAATTATCCGTGCTGCCGAACACAAATCATCTCTCTTGATTATTATGATAAAACCTGCATATACATATATTAGTGATTCATTTCCATATGATTCTGATGAGGATTGTAGTGGAGAAGTACTTCAAATCCACGACCAGTCATGACATATGCTAGTTCTTAAAAGGGTTTGTTTGCCGTTGCAGAGGCAAAGATCCAACTTCAATGGAAGAATCATATGTGCATCTCGTAACATAACTAGGGTGTCCATGATTCTTCTTGTTGCCCAACCTACAACTTCGTAGAAATAAAATAAGCTTAGTTAGGAGCTTTGAAAGAGCGTAATAAAACCTTTCATTTGGATCAACATGAGATGTGCATGTGGCTAGCAATAGAGAAAGGAGAAGAAGCAATTTGATCCACTATGTTCTCCTGAAAGTCTACATAGTCCCCATCCTAAACTAAACCTTGATACTCACAAGACAGCTGGTGGTGTTGGTGAGTTCTATATATAGAGAGGAAACTGATGGATGAATCAAACCAAACTCTTCTTACCATCTCTTAAAGTTTCAACTCAAGACAAAGAGCCATCTTTGTGGGGGAGAAAAGAGAGCAAGAATGACTACTTCTACTATTCTGCAGAGAGAAAACTTCCATGTACGATCCATTAGCATGCCATCAAGATCCCATCCCCTCGTATGCAATATCGAAGAAGATCTACACAAGCTAAAGACTAGTGTAGAACTGACATCCTCCAAGACCATGGAAAATGCTTCCAATGATCTACAAGGTCTTGGAGATCTATATAGACGCATCAATGAATTCCTTCCCCTACCGAGCATCCTACAGGCCTTTTCTCTCTCCGATGAAAAGAAATGGGTGGAGAAGGAGCTCGAGGTGTCTGTTAGATTGCTGGACCTATGTGGTGCCGTCAAGGATAACTTGGTCACAGTCGATGAGCACGTTCAAGAACTTCTATGTTCGCTCCGTAGAAGAGGCGACTCAGCTTCTGAGGAACTTCTCCTTCCTCGAGTATGCTCAGGAAAGGTGACACGGAACAACATCAAGAAATGTCAGAAACAATTGAAGCAGGTCGAGCGTATGTGCGCATCATGTCCTTCAAATGATATGCCGATCGCAAGGGTGCTTGTAGAAGCGAGAGCTCTTACCATCTCTCTCCTCGATCATGTCTTGTCATTTTTGTCGGTGCCAACACAAAAATCAAAGGCCGCAGGCAAGTGGTCCTTCATTTCCAAAGCCATGAACTCAAGGAGGGTAGCTTGTGATGGGGAAAAAGAAGACTCTGCACGTAGCAACTATTGCCTTAAAGATATGGAGGTTGGATTAGAGTGTTTGTTTAGAAGACTAATCGAAAATAGAGTCTCTCTTCTCAACATTCTCAGTCTTTAGGATTAATTCTCTCCATTTCTTGTACAGTTTTGACCCCAATCAGTAGATATACATGTTTTGAAGGATTTCCTGGTGACTTTTGTAAAGACAAAACTTTATACTTAGATGCTATATAAATGAAATATGAGACGAATATATGCAACTTTCATTGTCTTATTACTTTCTACCTTTATAAGATAGTACACATTACCTCCTATGACTTGTGTTATAATTTGTGGAAATATTTAATCATATATAGTGGATTTTTGAACTCAGAATTTTTGAAACTCTTATTTAGTTCCCTATTTTATCCCAAAACATGCACGTTTTGGAGGATTTTTCTGATTATATATACAATAGTGAACAGTAAAAGCTTCTTACTTTTGGTATCAGAGCATAATAAGGTTTTACATATCTATATTTGTTATTGAGAAACATACAAAGTGTTGCAACCAAGGTGATCAACATAGGAGTCGATATTGATGGAGAGATGAGAGGTCATTGTAACACTTTTTGTCATGTCCGGATCCTCGAGGATCAAAAATGCGTCATTGGACGTGATGTCGTACAAATATAAGTTGCTATATATTGTACAAGGCATGAACGTGCACGGTGAATCAATGGTTACATAAAATGTAAGACTTTTGATGCAGTAGAATTTCAAGCAGAGAACCGAATGACAACAATATATAATACAAAATAACTTATACTTGCAACGGAATTACAAATATCATTTAATAGCCAACTGAAAATACCAAATTGGTTTACAACTTCTAAAATTGATATGAAATACTTTGTTCCATACATCATATCATTTCTTAGAAATAAAAGTAAAGTAAGACATTCGACAAAATCTTTAAACTGGAAAGGAAAAAACTTCAAAAATGACCCAAGCACACATTTCAAGTCTACAATTTCCTTTCTTTTCTAAACAACAGTAAAATATTTATTCTTTCATTTATATCCACACTTTATAACTCAAGCATGTAACTAGTCTCTTTTAACTTAGCTCTTTTGTTAAGGCATCATTGATCATAGGGACATAGTAAAGGAATGGAAAGGATTTTATTTTATTAAGGAGTGGAGATAAGGATAAGAAGGATCAAAGTCATGCACTTACTGATTAGAGAATTTGTCGAGAGAAAGAGGGAACTTCGTAAGTGACCGCCAAGCCTCGCCTACGCATCTTCCTGAAATTTCACGAACAGAGATTCATCACGGTTCCTCCTATATGCCTTTTTTTTCTATTAGTTTACGTTATGAATGCAAAATATCAATGAAGGCAAGTAACGAAAAGTGTTCAACAAATAGTCAACAACAAAAGCCGACAACAGAAATGTCCAAAAATCGGCACAATAAAGAAACTGAGGAAGAGAGTCTTATATAGAGTTCCAGCTCAGCCTCTCCTTCCAGAATCATAAATCCTGCTCTAATATTCTGCAAGGATTCATGTGGTTGGCATGGAGATGGAGAAATGAGAAGGCGATGGAAACCTTAAAATAATATGGTAGGCAATATAATTTCTCAAATAAGTGTCTATCCCCTATTGGGGATTCATGAGAATTATAAAGAAATACTAAAATAATCCTAGAAGATAATATATAAATCTAAATAAATAATATTTGGTTTTCCTCTAACTTAGTGTTCAAGTACATTTTTTTTTCTTTTCGATACCACATTGGATCTCAATCTATAAACTAGTCGGGCTCTAATTCTTCTACACATGGGATTCAAGTATGATCCTCACTTTAAATTTTCGTATTTGCCAAATTGATGGAAGGTATGGCAGGTCATAACAATGCCTTCTAATGTTTCACAATTGTAGTGCCCCGTCCCTACATCGTGCCTCGTTCTCCGTCTACGGGGTGCGCGAGAAAAGAACACTGTCGCTATCGATTCGGTTGGGACCGATAGGTCGGGATCTATCGAATCGATCGAACGGGAACGGTTGAATTAAGATCAATTCCCATTATGGAATGGCTTCTTCGGAACTAAGTTCCATATTCAGTGGGTAGCGCCTCAAGGATTGACTTTGTGGCTGAGTCGGGAGAGACCTCCCTTTGCTCTGTTTTTCACGCCGCTTGCGTTGGTTTTGGCTTTAGTTTTCTGAATGCGTTTTCGTGAATATTTTCGATGGTTTTTATGGCTTGCATTTCGAACTCGCATTTCCTATCGAACTTCTTGCATAATACAGTGTTCTAATCGGTTGCTTGTGCGATTTCAGGTAATCGCGTAGGCGACGTCTAACACGGTCAACAAGTCTCTCGCCTCAAGTAAAAACTCAAGGTGAGTGGCTGACCTCCTTCGTCTCGACCCTCTATTTCAAAATGAGAACTCGGGTAATGATATTGAATTTGAATGATTCGCTTAAAAAATACAAGTCCTATATTCTAGATGGGAAAAGACGAGATGTGTAGAAAAGAGAGAATTATTTCAGGCCTGTAAAGCAACCAAGTAAATGGATCGATTACGTAACAAGCCCCAACGATACCCCAAAATATACTTATTAACTTATCACGGTCATGGACAACTTGTCGACAAGGGCGATGGTTTCTTCGAGCGGCAATCCAGGGCCCCGAGACCTACTCGACCTAGGAAGAAACAAGTTATAGCCGAGCTGGGTAATAGACAATCGGTAATATGGAGACTTGCATCGGAGCTCGCTACTTGCGCTGCAAGGGTCCCGTTTACCAGGCTATGTCCAGGATGGCTAGTTAATGCCAGTGACCTCCACATCAAACACTTGATATAAATTGTTATCAACTAACAGGGAAGGTGATGGTAAGTTTTATGTTGCACGGCACGCTCTGTTGAGAGAAATTTTGGTGTAACTTACTTGGGTTATATTTCGTAAAAATGCTTCGTATGAAAATATCTAGGATGGCTAGAAAGATCACTAAAAGCAAGTCGTATAATTTTATCTCAATTCTTGAACCAAATGAGAGCCTGGAAATTAATTAGCCACTCGCTATTACATGTTGATTGTACTGATCCTCGCTCTCTCTACAGGTACGATAAATCGGAAAGAGCGTGTCGTATGAAGGGAGGCAACGCTCGTGTGTTTTGAAGCTTCGTCCGTGCGGTCGAAGCTTGGATCCAATCTCTTTTGAAGACTCCGCTGTTGAAGATCAGAAGACAGATGGAGCGACTTCCCACCATCCCAGGTGATTTTGTAATGCTGGTTGTATAATCAATGGATGAAATGTATGAAATGGCAATCTCATCGACGTTTATTTTGTAATGGAGTCAGTTTGTAAAAAGCCCGCACGGCGTCCTTTTATCGAGTCTGTAAAATGATGTTCATTATCAATAAAGCTTAAGTTTTCTTCTTTATAATGTGTGTTCAATTTACTCTGTGCATTCTCTTGTTGTTGTGTTTTGGATAACCTTATGACTATGCCTTGTGCGAGCGCAATTTAGGTTCGCACGGCATCACGTCCGGGGGACGACTATCGATTCTACGGAATCAGGGCGTGACATAATGATATCAGAGCACGGCTTTACGTCCTTGGCCTCCAGTGTCAAGTTTTTAGTATTAAAAAAATCGTTGGTCTCATGTCGATGAGATATGTCGTTCCATATGAGTGAGTCCGTAATAAGTTTTGTGACTAATGTATTTTGCCTTCAAAAATCCCAGAAGGCGCGGCGGTGAACATGGCGGCGAACGAAGAAAGTGCTTCGAGCGGCTCGAGTAGCTCGAGGCCCGGACCCTCTAACGATGCCATGGAACGGATGTTGCATATGCTGGAAGCGCGACAACAACAAGCTCAGGAGAATCAATGCCTGAATAAGCAACATCGACGGCAGACAAAGGCACGCCAGACCCAGTTCGAGGCCCGATTCGATGCACAATTCAAGTTGCAGCAGAAGCAGCTCGATACTCTTCAGCAGATCGTTCAGACAGTTGTGGCCAACAACAACAACTCTGCGACAACCCAAGCCGTGGCCTGCATCTAGACAAAGTGAAGTCGAATCGGAGGTACCCGAGCCTCTACCTGCAGCACCGAGAAGTTTCGACTTTGAGGTGTCAAAATTTAGCAAAAGTTTTTGCACTTCCTTCTGCGGTACTGAAGACCCTTCTTTGGCGATCGATTGGCTGGAGGAGTTGGAAGACCGGTTCGAGCTTCTGGGCGTCGATGAGTCCAAGAAAGTCGCATGCGCTCAACTTTTACTCCGATTGAACGTGGACAACTGGTGGGCCGTGCAAAAGCGAGCGATCATATGCGACAACGAGACAGCGATAATTTCTTGGGCCACCTTCCGAGAGGCGTTCGAGATCGAGTACCTCCCTTAAGCCGTTCGACAAGAGAAGGAAAATGAATTTATGCAGCTAAGGCAAGGAAATATGACGGTGCGGCAGTATGCATCAGAGTTTAACAAGTTAGCCAAATTTGCTGGAGAATTCCTCCCCTCTACGGCGAGTCGTTCTCGACGGTTTGAAGTGGGTCTATGACCATCTATTTACGCCCACGTGTCTGTTTCGCAATACAAAACGATGGGGGAGTCTCTCAACCATGCCCTCCGCCTTGAACGCTAATACCTTCCAGGTGTTGCCGGCGCTGTGCATACCTACAATCACAAACGTCCTAGCCATGCAGGAGGAAACAATGTCACCAAGCATCCAAATAATGGGCAATAAGGCGGATATTAAGGGCGTGATCCACGACCTTACTGCAACCGATGTCTCCATGTCGGCCACACTATCAACGACTGCCAGATACCAGAGGGTGGATGCAGGAACTGTGGCAAGAGGGGCCACGTTCGTACTGATTGTTCGACCAGAAGGCCGAACCCAATGGCGCCCCAACAACACCGTCCAATGGTGCCCCAACAGCATCGTCCAGGGAATCAAGGTCCAGCACCTCGAGCCCATCAACCCGTACCGTAAAATGGCCAAGACCGTCGCCCCAATGTCCAGGGCCGCGTCTACGCCATGACTCGAGATGAAGTGCTTGCATCAGATACGGTCGTGACAGGTATACTAAATTTCAATAATGTACCTGCTCGTGTACTATTTGATTCAGGCACTTCACATAGTTTTATATCGACGGACTTTGCCGTCGAGTAAAAATTTTCTATGATATTTTTAAATCTGGACCTTAGCATAAGTACACCTTCGGACACACCACTACTCACAAATTTAGCCTGTGACAACGGAATTATCTATATCGGTGGTCAAAAGATCGGTCTTGACGTGATAGTTTTAGACATGAAGGACTTTGATATCATTCTGGGAATAGATTGGCTCGGGCCGTGCAATGCAACCATCGACTGCGCCAGAAAGACGGTCACCTTTTATATACCAGGAGTGCCTGAATTCTGCTTTTCGTGTGGTGAGGCATCGTCGACCTACATGCTGATCTCGGCAATTTCCGCTCGAAGGATGCTGTATTCTGGGTACGAAGGCTATTTGGCGTCCGTTCGAGACATGCGACAGAATGGTACAAACGCGGGTTAGACCGACGTTGTGGCAGAATTTCTCGACATATTCCCGGACGAGCTACCCGACATGCCTTCCGACCAAGAAATCGAGTTCAGCATCGATACATTCCCCGATACTCGACCGATTTCCAAGGCCCCGTATAGAATTGCCTCCGCCGAGCCTAAGGAACTCAAGATCCAGTTACAAGATTTGCTTGACAAAAGGTTTATCCGGCCTAGTGTTTCATAGTGGGGAGTGCCCGTGTTGTTCGTAAAAAAAAGGATGGGTCCATGCATATGTATGTCGATTACCGAGAGCTGAACAAGGCCACCATCCGGAATAAGTATCCATTGTCCCGTTTAGACGACTTATTCGATCAGTTGCAAGACATATCGGTATTTTCGAAGATTGATCTCCGCTCAGGCTATCATAAACTCAAGATCAAGTCAGACGACGTACAAAAGTCAGCCTTTCGCACTCGGTACGGCCACTACGAGTTCCTGGTGATGCCATTCTGCCTGACGAACGCCCCTACCGCCTTCATGGATCTGATGAATCGGGCATTTTGACCATTTCTTGATAAATTTGTGGTAGTCTTTATTGACGATATTCTCGTCTACTCGAAGAACAGGACACAACATACGGAACATCTGCGGACCGTGCTCCAGACACTTCGAGAAAATTAGTTGTATGCAAAGCAGGGTAAGTGCAAATTTTGGCTAAGAAGCGTATCCTTTCTTGGTCACATCATTTCGTCCGAAGGCATTGCAGTCGATCCGAAGAAAGTGCAAGCTGTTGCTGATTGGAAGCGGCGTGCGTCTGCTAGTGAGATTCGAAGCTTTCTTGGTTTGGCAGGATATTATCGACGCTTCATGAAAGACTTTGTGAAGATTGCATCGCCATTGGCTCGTCTCACTCAAAAGGGAGTCGTGCATGAGTGGTCGGATGACTATGAAGCTTCCTTCCAGGAGCTAAAACAACGACTAATTTTGGCCCCTATACTCGCACTTTCGGATGGGCCAGAGGGTTTTCAGATATTCAGCGATGCTTTAGGCCAGGGCTTGGGATGTGTGCTCATACAGCGAAATAAGGTAATATCCTTCGCCTCCAGACAGTTGAAGCCACACGAGAAGAACTATCCTACGTACGACTTGGAGTTAGCAGCGATTGTGTTTGCGTTAAAATTGTGGCGTCACTATCTATATGGCATGGCGTGCACGATCTATACCGACCATAAGAGCCCCAAGTATCTCTTCATCCAGAAGGAATTGAACTTACGACAGAGGCGTTGGCTCAAACTGATCAAAGACTATGACTTGACGATCGACTACACTCCGGGCAAAAAAAATATTGTGGCAGACGCTCTGAGTCAAAAATATCTTGCCTCGCTATCCATCAATCATAGACTACTACGGGATCTAGAAGAAATGGGTATCGGGGATATACGGTTGGCACAACTGCAGTTAGAGCAGAGTTTGCTGGAATAGATCAAGATCGCTCAGAAGGATGATCCGTACCTGAAGAAAATGTGCGAGCGAGTTTCAAAAGGTAGTGCAACCGACTTTATGGAAGATAAGACCGGCGTGCTGAGATTGAATGGCCGACTATGTGTTCCAGATGATTCAGAACTATGAAAGGAGATATTGTCGGAGACATATTATACAAAATATACCTTGTATCCAGGCAGTATCAAGATGTATAAGGACCTCCGAACGACCTTCTGGTGGCACGAAATGAAGAGAGATATGGCTCTTCATGTCACAATGTATGGCATGTCAGCATGTGAAAGCTGAGCATCAGGGACCGGGCGGGGAGATGCAGAATCTGGAGATTCCGGAATAGAAGTGGCAGCACGTGTGTATAGATTTTATTGTTGGTCTTTCGAAGATGCCGCAGGAAAATAATACCATCTGGGTCATCGTCGATCGACTAACCAAGTCAGCGCACTTCATTGCCATCAAAGTTAATGAAGTGTTGATCGTCTGGCACATATTTATCTTGATGAGTTAGTACGGCCGCACGGAGTTCCAGTATCCATCGTCTCTGATCAGGATTTACGGTTCATGTCGCAATTCTGGAGTAGCCTTTAGTCGACGCTGGGTACCAAGTTGTAGTTCATCTCAGCTTACCATCCTCAGACCGACGGCCAAACGGAGTGCGTTAATCAGATTCTCGAAGACATGCTACGACTCTACGCAATTGACTTCAAATCAAGCTGGGATGTTCATCTACCTATGGCTGAATTTGCATACAACAATAGCTATCAGTCCAGCATTCAAATGGTGCCATATGAAGCCTTGTACGGATGAAAGTGTCGATCACCTATTTGCTGGGACGAAGTCGGAGAGCGACAGATTCTCGGCTCGGAACTGGTAGAATAGACTGTACAAAAAGTTTGGCTCATTCGAGAAAGATTAAAGACCGCACAGAGTCGTCAGAAAAGCTATACGGACGTTCATCGTCGACCCCTCGAGTTTCAAGAAGGCGATCACGTATTTCTTAAAGTATCGGCCATGCGAGGAGTTACTCGGTTCGGCGTGAAGGAAAATTTGAGTCCGAGATTCGTTGGGCTGTTCGAAGTACTCGAGCGAGTCGCCCCAGTGGCCTATAAAATTGCACTACTGTTGGCGCTTGAAGGGGTACACAATGTCTTCCACGTCTCTCAGTTGCGAAAGTACGTGCACGACCCTAATCACGTGGTAGATTTTGGCCAGTTGGAGCTGAAGTCCGACTTATCCTACGTTGAAGAGCCAGTTCAAATCTTAGAACGAAGGATAAGCTGCTGCAAAATCAAACAATCCCTCTCGTTCGTGTACTCTGGAGGAACCATGCGGCGGAAGAGTCGACATGGGAACTCGAGTTAGAGATGAAAAAAAAGTTTCCTTCATTATTTTCATAGAGGTAGGTTCTGTTCTTAAGTTTCAAGGACAAAAATTTTTCTTAGTTGGTTATGGTGTATTGCCCCGTCCCTATATCGTGCCTCGTTCTTCGTCCACGGGGTGTGCGAGAAAGGAACACTGTCTCTATCGATTCGGTCGGGACCGATAGGTCTGGTTCGATCGAATGGGAACGGTTGAATTAAGATCCATTTCCTGTTATGGAATAGCTTCTTCGGAACCAAGTCCCATATTCAGCGGATAGCGCCTCAAGGATTGACTCTACGGCTGAGTCGGGAGAGACCTCCCGTTGCTTTATTTTTCACGCCGCTTGCGTGGTTTTGGCTTTGGTTTTCTGAATGCATTTTTGTGAATGTTTTTGATGGTTTTCATGGCTTGCATTTCGAACTCGCATTTCCTATCGAACTTCTTGCATAATACATTATTCTAATCAGTTGTTTGTGCATTTTCAGATAATCGCGTAGGCGACATCTAGCGCGGCCAACAAGTCTCTCACCTTAAATAAAAACTCAAGGTGAGTGGCTGACCTCTTTCGTCTCGACCCTCTATTTTAAAATGAGAACTCGGGTAATGATATCGAATTTGAATGATTCGCTTGAAAAATACAAGTCCTATGTTCTAGAAGAGAAAAGACGAGATCTGTAGAAAAGAGAGAGAATTATTTCAGGCCTGCAAAACAACCAAGTAAACGGATCGATTACATAACAAGCCCCAACGATACCCTAAAATATACTTGTTAACTTATCACGGTCATAGACAACTTGTCGACAAGGGCGATGGTTTCTTCGAACGGCAACCCGGGGCCACGGGACTGACTCGGCCTAGGAAGAAACAAGTTATAGCCGAGCTGGGTAATAGGCAATCGGTAATACAGGGACTTGCATCGGAGCTTGCTACTTGAGTTCAAGGGTCCTATTTACCAGGCTATGTCTAGGATGGCTAGTTAATGCCATTGACCTCCACATCAAACACTTGATATGCATGTTGGTAAGTTTTATGTTGCATGGCGCGCTCTGCCGAGGAAAATTCTGGTGTAACTTACTTGGGTTATATTTCGTCAAAATGCTTCGTATGAAAATATCTAGGATGGCTAGAAAGATCACTAAAAGCAAGTCGTATAATTTTATCTAAATTCTTGAACCAAATGAGCGCCTGAAAATTAATTAGCCACTTGCCAGTACGTATTGATTGTACTGATCCTCGCTCTCTCTACAGGTACGATAAATCGGGAGGAGCGTGCCACGTGAAGGAGGGCAACGCTCGTGTGTTTTGAAGCTTCGTCCGTGCAGTTGAAGCTTGGATCCAATCTCTTTTGAAGACTCCGCTGTTGAAGATCAGAAGACAGATGGAGCGACTTTCCACCATCCCAGGTGGTTTTGTAATGCTAGTTGTATAATCAATGGATGAAATATATGAAATAGATATCTCATCGACGTTCATTTTATAATGGAGTCAGTTTGTAAAAAGCCCGCACGGCACCCTTGTATCGAGTCTGTAAAATGATGTTAATTATCAATAAAGCTTAAGTTTTCTTCTTTATAATGTGTGTTCAATTTACTTTGCGCATTCTCTTGTTGTTGTGTTTCGGATAACCTTATGACTATGCCTTGTGCGAGCGCAATTTAGGTTCGTACGACATCACGTCCGGGGGACCACTATCGATTCTACGGAGTCGGGGCATGACAACAATGCACCATGCATTAATATCATATTTATGCCAAATTTTCTCTCCTTCAATCATTTAAACAAAGTCGTAGTGTAAAGTAGATATGTCTGCTTGTTTCCCAACAACCAACCAACACACTACTCTACTCTATATATTGAGAACTACCATGTTGATTACGTGTACCAAATATATCTGATCGTTTCTTTACACTATTATCAAAATCATCTGAACGACCAAACAAGAACCTTATATTTCGCTAACAATGTTGGGATTACAACTTAACCATCTCAAACCATAAACCTACAATCACACAGTAAATTCGCTAAAGATCAAATTACGAAGAACCTCTATTTCACAAGCCTCCCTTTTATATAAATATGATATTGACTGCCCTTTGATACAGGATCTTGTAACAATTTTCACAAACATGTTACACCATAGCAATATCTTACTCATTGTTTGTGATCATAAGCATTTCTTCACTATTGTTTCAATTGTTTATCTAGGGATCATCCCACCAGTCATTAATTTCCTCATTCAACAATCGGTGTAGTAGTAATTAACCAACTACGTAATATACTAGTGATTTATTGATCGCCGATACCTAGAGATGACTGCAACACACCTTTATTATTTTTGATATAAATGATTATCTATTGATGGAGAGGTCCCTTCGTACAGCGTATTAACATATGGGGATCTTTTGGCTAACAATAAAAATGCAATACATCAATCTTGCAATTGTATTCAAGAAATGTTTCGGTCGTTTATCACATAGTTCTGATGATGAAATTTGTAAGAGCTATGGAGGTAAGTATTACGAAGGACACTGGGTATTAGACATATTTGGCCTAATGATGATAAATTGAAAACCTAATGAAACAATAAAATATGGGGAAATGTTTAGTCATGGAATCTGGTACTATTTATTATTTGCAAGAAATATTGGTGTTGTATTACTTTCCTAAGACGATGTTTTTAAAGAGCAACTAAAATTTGAGTTACTCTTTCTCATAAACTTCGCAAGTAATATGACAAACACAAAGTTCAAGTTACTTGTCACAGTTTATTTGTATTAATAAAATACAAAGGATTATTACATGACATTACAATTGTAAATCATTGACTATACAAAAATCACAATCAGATCCTTTAAAAGGTGGACATCAAAGTGATCGGGGGTCAAAAATGTATAGAAATTGTTGAGATTCCTAGAGGCTAAGTATCTTGAGAAGAGAGACTCTATTTTGCATTAGCCGCCTAAACAAGCACTCTAATCTAGCCTCAACATCTTCGAAGCAATAACTGTAGTAGGAACCATCCTGATCTTGCTTCCCATTACAAGCTACTTTCTCAAGTTGATGACTTTGGAAACAATGGACCACCCTCGTGTCTTTTCTTTCGGTCTTGGCATTGCCAAGAATGACAACATTGAACTAAGAAGAGAGATGATGAGATCTCTTGCTTCTATCGGTACCTTAGCGACGAAGGAGAGATCAGAAACCTTATCAATTGGTGGGCACAATCTGCATATATTTTCTACCTTCTTCAATTGATTTTGGCATTTCTTGATGTTGTTTCTTGTCTCCTTTTTAGAGCATACTTGAGAAAGGAGAAATTCTTCAGAAGCTGATGAGTCTCCTCTTCTGTGGATAGCAGAATGGAGTTCTTGAACATGCTCATCGACTATGGCCATGTTTTCCTTGGCGACACCACATAGATCCAACAATCTAACGGACACCTTGTAAAACCCATTTCCCTTTTAATAAAAAAACAAAAGAAAAAAAATTCATCCGTCCCTCTCTTTTCCCACGTACAGAACCTCTCACCACCCCCATTCATTCTCCCCCATGATTTTCTCTCTCCCCCTTAATTCACCCCAGCAGACCCTAACCACTCTCTTCCACATTAACAAAACCACCATCAATATCTATTCCCTTCCATCTCACCATCTCCGTCTCCCGTAATATCTTTGAGAAACAGCAAAAACCTCCATAGAAAGTTTTACATTTTTCCTTCACAAAAATCCATCTTCCAACCTCCTCACTCCACCAAATCCAAATCCGCGATCACCGCCGCCATCACCTTTCCATCCCCGTCTTTTCTAGACCCCTCACCCCATCATTTTCAACGGCAACCCGAGCCACCCCGACGACCCGAGCGACTGGCACGCCCCACACCCGATCGCAAACAGGGTCCCGCGTGCTCACGGCCTCGTGTTCGCTCTCCTCGCGTTCGCGTCGGCTTTCCGATGCTAGCTCCGATCTGAGCCGAAGGCCTCCCCTCGGTGCTCCGCCTCCATTTTTGATATATCTTTGACCCAGAAACTTTTTGTTCCATGTACAGAACCTTTTCCATGTTCCGGCCAATTGACAGAATGAAGATATGTCAATTGGAATAATTAGATTAGTTAAATATTGTTAGTTAATTATAAATTATTAAGGTATAATTATATGAAAAATTAGTTTATTTAAGAATATTTGTCATTTTGGTTAATTATTATTAAGAGTAATTAATTATTCGTAATAAATTGGTATTAATATTTTTTCTATAAGTAAATTTTGGCCTATAAAAGGTTTTTATATCAAAAAAATATATTTTATATGAATATTTCATATCAGAGAGTAATTATTTATATTATTTCCCAAAAAGTAATTACCTATAATACTTCCCAAAAACTAATTATTTATAATATTCTATTTATGATTAAAATGAAGTTTTGCCATTAAAAAGTGTTTATATTATTAAAGGATGACTTTTGGGTTATGTATCAATGTGGTTAAAATTATTATTTTCTTTACCTTGTGAATAATAGTTGAAGATGGTTTTTAGTAAAATCGTACTTTCGCGTAATATGGTAATTACACAAAAATGCTAATTTCTATAATACAATTTAATAATTATTTTCTTACCCTTACCCATTACGGTAAAAATATGTATTTTTCGCTAAAATGATTATCTTGTCACTTAGTGATAATAAATCAACATATTCACTACAACAAAAAATTCTTTTAATGATGGCTAAAAAGCGTCATTAATGACAAACTATGACGCTTTGTTTTAAAGCAAGCGTTATGAAAACGAGTGTTATAAATTTTTTTTAAAAGCGTTATAAAAAAACCGTCATAGATAGTTTTTATAAAATCGTTATGAATAGTTAATATATAGTGCACAATTCAGGACATTTTTAAAACGTTGTGAATAGATAATATGTATAGGCTCAATGCAGCACATTTATAACACTTTATACTATTCAAATTAGTATATTTATAATGCTTTATACTGCACATTATATATTACATTCCAAAAACTTAACATTATATATCACCATCTTTATTATATTTCTCAAAATGGAGTACATATCAACATCTTCATTACATTCTCAAAATAGAATATCCAAATTCATATATATATATATATATATATATATATATATATATATATATATATATATATATATATATATATATATACAACTACCAAAATTGTCCACATTAAAACTTGGCCACATCAAAACTGTCCACAGAATATGTAGCAAAATCCTGAAAAAGATAAAAACAAGGTTCAATATACTTTGTAATATAATGTGAAAAATGAAACTTTACATTAGTGCCCCATATAACAAGGTTCAACAACTTTCACTTCATTACATCTTATTATTTTCTTTCTATGCAAGAATGGCAAAAAACATAAAGAAGGCCAAAAAGGCATCTTTAGAATTTTATAGAAAAATTGTAATAGCTTCAGAATATTATATAAATAAACAAAAACACAAGAGAATTTTTAGGTAGATGTTTGGGGGACCTTCATCCCGGTTGAGCAGACTCCCATGAGTTGCATAATGTATGGAAAGAGCTAGAAATTTCATATGCAGGATCAATTGGTCACTTATAGCAAATACTTGAAAGACAAAAAATTATGATTAAAGGAAACATATAACCGCTTACAGATAGAAAATGGTTAGTTTTGGCAAAACAAGAACTCTGTACGTGCATCCCAGGTATTAAAGCGACCAAATGGCATCAATACCAAAATAAGTCATATCAGCGACGTATTTAGCGACTCCAAGATAGAACGTCGCTAATTTTTGGCGGTTTAGCGACGTTTAACTAAGACGTCGCTGTTGGTCACCAACAGCGACTAATAGCGACGTCTAGCGACTACAATTTGTTAAATGGGAAACTGCGTCGCAATTTCGTCGGTACACGTCGCTGATGTAGCGACGGGTAGCTATGCAATTTAAGCGGCGTCACCGTTTATTAAATATCAACGACGTTTAGCGACGTCCTTTTCGGATGTTGCTAAATGTTTCATATAGACTGCGAGGGTTTCCTTTTCGATCATTCACAAATTTTCTCCCCAATTTTTCGCGCGCTCCTCCTCCGCGGCGCTCCTCCGACGATTTCCCTCCTCCGGCCTCCTCCTATGCGGCGCTCCTCCGGTGATCTCCCTCCTCCGCCCTCCTCCTCCTCCTCCTCCTTCCTCAGGTAGCTCCTCCTCAGGTAACTCTCCCCTGTCCCCGCTTCCCAGTTTCTTCTCGTCTTCTAGCTCTCTCTCTCGCTTCTAGTTCGTATCCACGAGAGCGTGGACTCACTGCGGGGGCAGCAGTATGACACCTATTTTGTTGGTTTGGACACGTCGTGTCCCACTGTGTGGACATGGGACTCACAGTGTGCCTCCTATATACTGATACTAGGAGTTTTTTGGGCATATCAACTGTCAATTTGATGTTTTGCTTGGATTCGAATTCCAATTTAGGGTTCAAGCCCTATTTACTTATACTTGGAGTTTTTTGGGCATTTTCAGGGTTTTAAAATGATGAATAAATTGACTAATAATTATTATCGAGCCCTATAAAATTTTAGTTATGTTACGAAGGATGGATACTAATCCTGTGAATGAGTTTTCTCCTAAGTATTCACGACAGTTGAGTATGATTTAGCTCACTGAAATTACTGAAATATTGAATGATTAGTGGAGGGTATTTTGGTCAGGTTTTGGCAGAGTTGGGATATGATAGTATGCATGTTACAATTAACATGGAATGCTGTTGACACCAAATATTGCACGACAGGTTACTTGAGTAACCTGGAATGTTTTACCTACTAAAACAAATGGTTTGGGCAAGGGTGTGTATAGGTTTGTCATCAGATGGTATGGGATTTTGCCTGCCAAGTTCTGAACAGCAGTCCAGGCTGCCTGCTTAGTTGAAAGTCTTAATTAGACTTTCTGTTCAGTACCATTCGACTGAATTAAGTTGACCTGAATAACATATTTTAAATCCTAAATCTAAGTCTACCTGCTGTTCAATTCATGACAGGTTATCTTGTTAACAGTAAATGCCTTCTTTTTTAATATGTGTGAAACTCAGAGGTAGTATAAATCCAGTACAAATTAGGGACTGTCATGTTCAGGCAGTTGGTACCAGTATTTAAGACTAGTTTGATTTGTATAATTTATGTTAAAGGCTGATAGGTAGGTCCTGTATGAGAGTCTGGATACCTAGGTATGATGGCTTGCCTAGTTCATGATACCCACAGGAAATTTGTCTATTGATATGGACTTAGATAAATTCCTATTGGAAAATGATATTGGAATAAGGATTAACCTGAGAATAGGCTTAATTGAACAGTGATATCAGTTAGCAACTGTTTTCTGAGTTTGAATGTCAGGCATTTTGGGAAAATGGTGAGATATACCAAGTCAGACACTGTCCCTATAGCCATTCGACTGGCGAGGTAGAAATCTATGTACGACATTTGCTATAAGGATTTTGCATTAATCTACGGTATGACATCGTGATCAGGATATAGTCCCTGCAGCCATTCGACTGGCGAGGCAGAAACTATGTAGCCGTAGATAAAGTTGATCGTCCTCCGACATCCATCCCTCGGCAATGATAATACGACATCCTATCGCTACATCTTTTAGTAGTAGATAATGTCTTAGTATTATATTTTGTGTGTTTATCTTATTAATTCTGTTACATCCTTCATATACTATATTCGATAAGAACATATACTACACCATATGTACAGAACATAGATGATTCACACTAATGTATGCTAGAATAAATTTTGGGTTGTATTCTGAGCCATCCGTTCTCACACTTGACAAAAAATCGATCATAACCTTTTTATCTGCCATTCGACTGGCGAGACAGAAATCTATGTACGATATTTGCTATAAGGAATTTACATTAATCTACGGTACGACATCGTGATCAGGACATAGTTCCTGCAGCCATTCAACTGGCGAGGCAGAAACTATGTGGTCGTAGATAAAGTTGACTGTCCTCCTACCCCCATCACTCGGCAATGATGATACGACAACCTATCACTACATCGTTTACTAGTAGATAATGTCTTAGTATTACATTATGTGGGTTTATCTTGATTCTGTTACATCCTTCAGATACTAGATTCGATAAGAACATATACTACACCATATGTACAGAACATAGATGATTCAAACTAATGTATGCTAGAATGAATTTTAGGTTGTGTTCTGAGCCATTCGTCCCCACACTTGGCAATTATGCATGTGAAATATATCGTTGAAGAACATAAAACTTGTGGTCGTACAATCATCACTTTCGTACGTCAGTTCATGTCGGTCTTCACTTTCTGCAGTAATTATCTTAAAATAGATATGAATTACTATCTGCAGAACCGTTTGTGGATGTACAATCGTTATCCTGATGAATTATTATCTGTGTCAATCTTTGCAGAATTATCTTAAAATGGATATGAATTACTATCTGCGAAACCGTTTGTGGATGTACAATCGTCATCCTGATGACATGTACGATGTGCGGGATAAATTTATACAGGGTGTGCAATAGTTCCTGCAGTTTGCCAAGGCGTTCCTTCAGTACATGGACCGTACAAAAATTAAGTGTCCATGTGTGAGATGTCGCAACTTAAAATATCATTCGGAAGTGGATGTGACATATCATTTGTATTCGAGGAGTTTTATGCCAAATTATTATCAGTGGACCGCACATGGAGAACTTGTGCCTTTAGCCTCCGAGCCGGAGCCTTATGTAGATGTCCACGAGCATGCTGATTACGACCAAGGGTCGACGAACATGGTTTCCGATGCTGCGGGGCCTAGTTTCGATCCGAACAATCAATATGCAGCTGAGGAGGCACCGAATGTCGATACTGCAAAGTTCATGAAGTTGCTGGAGAATGCAAGGACTCCTTTATATCCTGGTTGTGATGACCATTCACCGTTGGAGGTGATTACAAGATTGTTGAGCATAAAATCAGATTTTAACATGTCTCAAGAATACTACAACCGAATCCTGGAGTTAATTAAAGATATATTGCCGGAGGGTGGCAAGTTACCTAAAGACTTCTACCGATCCAAGAGAATGGTGAGATCGCTCTGGATGGGGTATGAAAAAATTGATGCATGTCGCAACGGATGCATGTTGTACTATAAGGACGACAAGGATGAAGACGCCTGCAGATTTTGTGGTGCCGATCGCTTCAAGACAACTAGTACAGCAAGGACTTCTGGTGCACGCAAGCCAACAAATTCGATGCACTATTTGCCTTTGACGCTACGGTTGCAAATGTTGTTTATGGCAAAGGAGACAGTAGATAATATGAGTTGGCACAAGCGAGAACAAATAGATGGAGTACTGGATCGTCCATTCGACGGGGAAGCATGAAAGCACTTTGATCGAGTGTATCCCGATTTTGCTTCGGAGCCACGTAATATCAGATTGGGGCTTTCCTCCGACGGTTTTATCCCATATGGACTTTCGGGCTCACAATATTCTTGTTGGCCTGTGATTGTTACTCCGTACAAGTTGCCGCCTTGGATGTGTATGAAGACTCCTTACATGTTCCTAATTGTTATTATTCCAGGTTCGAAGAACCCGAAGAGGAACATCGATGTGTACTTACAACCCTTGGTAGATGAGCTGAATCAGTTGTAGAAAGTAGGTACAACCATATATGATGTTTCCAGAAAGCAGAACTTTCAGATGAGGGCCGCACTAATATGGACCATCAATGATTTCTCGGCCTATGGAATGTTATCGGGTTGGAGGACCCATGGTCGTCTCGCATGTCCGTATTGCATGGATCGCACTAAGGCTTTCCGTTTGAAACACAGAGGAAAACAGTGCTTCTTTGATTGTCATCGACAGTTCCTGCCAAAGGATCATCCGTACCGGAGGAACATTAATGCTTTTCGTGCTGGCATGGTAGAGAAGTCCAGTCCACCGCCACGGTAGTCCGGGGACACGATATGGAAGGAAGTTAAAAAATTGTCAAGTGCTATTGAAGAGCCTACAGCGGGGTACAAGTGTGATGGATTTGGCTGCGCTCACAACTGGGCGAAGAGGAGTATATTCTGGGACCTACCATATTGGAGTGACCATCTGCTCAGACATAACCTGGATGTCATGCATATCGAGAAGAATGTATTTGATAATATAATAAATACTGTGATGGACGTAAAGGGAAAGACGAAAGACAATCCCAAGGCTAGGTTGGACTTAGAAGAAATATGCAGACGTCCAGAGTTGTATTTGATAAAGGAAGGCAGTGGGAAGTATAAGAAGCCCAGGGCCATTTTCTCACTGGACAAGGAGGACAAAAGTAAACTTTGTAGGTGGATCCAGGGCCTAAAATTTTCAGACGGGTACGTATCGAATTTGAGAAGATGTGTTGACCCGAAGGAGAACAAACTACAGGGTATGAAGAGCCACGACTGTCACATTTTTATGGAGAGGTTAATCCCGATTGCATTTCGGGAATTCTTACCTCAGGTCGTTTGGGATCCACTGACAGAGCTTAGCATATTCTTCAGAGATCTTTGTTCTACTAAGTTGCTCATCGATCGGCTTGAAAAGTAGGAGAAGGACATTACAGTAACATTGTGTAAGCTTGAGAGGGTGTTCCCTCCTGGATTCTTCGACTCTATGGAGCATTTGCCAATTCATCTTTCATATGAGACACGTATTGGTGGGCCTGTCGGTTATCGATAGATGTACCCGTTCGAGCGCCATCTAAACCACCTGAAGAGGAAGGTAAAAAATAAGACACGGGTCGAGGGTTCTATTTGTGAAGCCTATGTCCTTGAGGAGATTACAAATTTTTGTTCAATGTATTTCAAGCCTCATATTGCTACAAATAGAACAAGAGCTCCGAGGAACGATGATGGAGATATAGAATATAATGATGCATTATTGAAAGTCTTTAATGCTCTTGGAAAGCCTTCTGGAAAACTGAAAAAGAGATATTTGAATGATGAGGAACTAAAGGCTGCCCAGTTATATATATTACTCAACTGCGAGGAGGATGAAGTGGAAAAGCTAGAGTGGTAAGTAAAAATCTTCAACGTTCAAGTCATCTATTTGTTGATTACGTTATTATAATCTAACAAGTATATCCTGATATTTATTGGTTTTCAAAAAAATTTAATGATGAGGTGAGGTCAAGTAGACCATACATTGCAGATGAAGAAGTAGAAGAAGAAATGAGACTTTATTTTCCGTCTTGGTTGACTGCATATGTACGTAAGAAGCTAGTTAGAATCTTCCTCCATTCACAACTGCACAAGAAATAACTTAACATTGAACTTAATTTTGTATCTTCTCGTGTTTAGGTCGATCGTCCAGACGTCATCCTTGAGAATGAATTAATCTACTAGAACTCTTGCCAAGGGACCAATTTATGTCGTCAAAATATGGCCAAGTTATTGCATGAATGGGTTTAAGTTCAAGTCAACAAATGCTCCCATCAGAGATAGCTTCCTGGATCTTGATTCCATAAAAAACAGTTGCTTGTGTATCAAATCTACAAACTACAAAGATGTCACTCCAGGCAATAATTTCTTTGGCGTCTTACGGGAGATCGTGGAATTGACGTACAACTATGGCATAGAGCCTGCCAAGATCGTGTTGTTCAAAGTTGATTGGTTCGATCCCATACAATATCAAGGATGGAAAATTGACAAGCATGATCTTGTGGATATTAACTACCGTCGTCGATACCAAGGATACAAACCATTTATCCTAGCAAGTCAAGATCAACTCGTATATTTTACAATATATCCTAAACGGGGAACAACAAGATACGACTGGTAGGCAGTATGCAAGACTAAAGGCAGAAATACCTACAACGTCGACGAAGTAGCTTATCAGGAGGACGAGCTGCCTCTTGTACCAAATACAGTTGATGTCGACTCAGAAGAAGTTTTCCATTCAATATTTACTTGTGTAGAAGAGGTACAAGTATCTGAAGGGGAAGACGAAGGAGATGCTAGTGACGATAAGGAGGAAGAGGAAGAGGATGAGGAGGAGGAGGCTAACGAAGAAGATGAATTTTCAGAGGATGATTAAGAAACTGTAATTTTGATGTATTCATATTTCTGTAATCTTAAATTATTAACTATGATAATTTCTATTAGTATTCAGATTTTTGAAAACTTAAATTATGAACTCCAATATATGCAGACATTTCTAAACTATCATTGTATGTATTTATATTTTTAATCATATGTTATTATCAGCATGGCAGGACGACGCGGAGGCACCTCAGGACAACGCGGAGATAGGTCAGGACAAGCCGTGTCCTTAGGTAGGCAGAGAGCTCCGTTACCAGAGGATGACTCCGGACCATCGTCTGACTCGAGCACTCCACTGTACCATACGGTCGCAGGTCCGGGTGGCAGTACACCTGAGACGAGAAGTTCTAGGATTTCTGATCATACTCCTTCCCCTAGCCTTCCTACCGCTGACAGCAGCATGGCGGGTGGGGAGCAGGTGGAGGAGGTAGTCCCTACTCCCGTCCGGGCGGATCCATATCAGAGCGACCCTTCATGCGCACCTCAGGACGAGATGAGGATGGAGATTTGGGCCGACGATCCTACGAAGTAAGTTAAATGAATATATATATATATATATATATATATATATATATATATATATATATATATATATATATTAAATGAATATATATATATATATATATATATATATATATATATATATATATTAAATGAATATATATATATATATATATATATATATATATATATATATATATATATATATATATATATTCATTAATACGTCGGTTAACGTTGTATACAGATATCGTCCCTCGTTGGTACAGAGAGCGTTGGGCTCCTTTCTAAGGTCCAACTATGGGGGTCCGTGAATCAACTACTCGGATGCCTCGAAAGAGAGGAAGGCATTCTGGTTTGTCCACTTCAAGGTAACTAAAGATAGTTAATTTAGTATGATTAATATAATTTTAAGTATTTTTTAGAACTTATTATTTTAATTTGTAATTCTTGTAGAGGACTTATTTTTATCCACCACACCGGGCCGAGCAGATTGAGAGGCAGTTTCCTGCCGTCGCCGCCAACTTCATCCGTGATGAAATTGACGATCAGAAAGCTCATCAGCGCTCCGAAAAGCCGATTGCTGGTTGGATCATTCCTGACCAGTGGACCACGATGAGGGCTCGATTTGAGGATCCCCGGTACAGAGAGCGGTCGAAGAAGGCGAAGGTGGCTAGGACGAGGGCCGAAAAGTGGTGTGGTGGATCGATTCATATGATGGAGCATTTTCGTCGTCTGGTATGTAATTTATTGTAATATATAAGATTTTATTGATAGTAGGAGTATATAATTTTCTATTTTACTAAAGAATAAAATATAACAAATACGCAGGTACAGAGGGGTGAGGACGCAAACATGGTGACCGTCTTCCTGGCCACCCATCGGAAGGACGGGAAGCTCATCGACGACCGGGCTACTCAGAGCTATGTAAATACTAATTTAGATTTCGTTAATTTTTAACACAACTTGAAGAATATACAGATAACCATATAGTTAATAATAATTAAATACTTTAGACGTTTATTAGGCTAATTTAGGTAAGTACTGATTTATAGAGATGCACAATAATTTCTAGGATGAGTTTGTTAGGCTACGTGAGCGTACGAGTGCTAGTACACCGACAGAGGGAGGGGTACATCGCAGCCCTCTCTGCCTCAGTCAGAGGAAGATCTCTGGAAGACCGTCGTTGGTGGTCTTCATAGAGGTATGTACTATGGTAAGGGGTCCTACGGTGCATTTGTTGCTACGCAAACATCCAGGGTTCCCTCTGCCAGTGCGCATACACAGCCGTCACAGGCCGAGTCGTCCCGAGTCGAGGGTAACATTGTCCACCAGATTGCTGAGCTGTACGACGATATGCTTAGGGGGATTTTTGAGCAGCTAGGGTCTCAGGCGCAAGGGGACGCTGCGTCGGTCACCGCACGCTTTGACGAGCTCGAGCGCACTGTGAGGGACGTACAGGGGACACAAGAGTCCATTCACGACGCCGTTACTAGGATAGTGGCTTGCGTGGAGCAATGTAGCGCCAGACTGCTAGCTCTAGAGGAGACGCGGATGCACCCATCTCCAGCGGTTACACTGTCTCCTTCTCCAGCGGTTACACTGCCTCCTTCTACAGCGGTTGCATTGCCTCCTCCTTCATCATCGTCGGTGTTTCTTATACCGGAGCAGTATGCTTACCTTCTTTCCAGGAGCGGTGATGCTCCTCCGGATCAGCCGTAGTCGATATATATATATATATATATATATATATATATATATATATATTGTTGTGTGATGGACCATTGTTGGGTCTTTTATGTGTTTATACATACATTATTCTTATGTGGAGCATTATGTTTGACATTGTTGTTTCAATTTTTCATATATCTGTGTTGATTGATGAGATTGTGTTTCAAACGTGTTCGTGATTGTGTATCTGTATTGTTTGATACTTTGTATTCGTGATACACACCGTCGCTGTTTGATACTTTTTGTTCGTGATACACACCGTCGCTGTTTGATACGCATTGTGTTCGTGATTGTGTATCTGTGTTGTTTGATACTTTGTGTATCTGCTGCAAATGCTGTAGGTGTTGCTGCAAATGCTGTAGGTGCTGCTGCAAATGCTGTATTTTTTTTCAAAATTAGCGACGTTCAGCGACGTTCAGCAATATCCAGCGACGAAAGTTAACATCGCAAAGTAAGTATCGGAACATCGCAAACTGTGATGAACATCGTCGCTAAACGTCGCTATGTGTCTGTACTATGGCGACGTAAAAACGTCATAGAACGTCACCATTTGGCTCTCAAGCTAGGTCAGCATCGATGCATGTAAAGTCGCTAAACGTCGCTAGGTGACGTCAGTAACTGCAGTCATTCTACGTCGCTGGTAGTCGCTGAATTAGCGACGTGGATGCGTCGCTAGTGTCATCGCAATAGCGACGTATTGCGACGTCGTGTTGTTTAGCGACTAGATTAATCGCGACAACGTCCAAACGTCGCTAAATATATCGCTAATTGAAATTAGCGACGTATTTTCCCTATTTAGCGACGTCCTGCGACGTCGCTAATTTGACAGATTTTAGTAGTGCATGTAGCAGTTCAAAATCATACTTTGCCAACTCGATCCAGTATGCTTGGCTGGGTACATCACTGATAAGATATGCAATAAAGCTAGCTAGATGTGCTGCAAAATCAGATTTTGAATCTTCAACTGTGCAAAAATAGGATGAGTAATCTGGAGCTTTTCTACAAGGAAAATCTTGCCACCAAACTCTATTTGTTATATGGTCCCACTGCAAAATAAGCCAAAGTCGAAATAAGAGGAAACCAGATTAAGAAGACTCATTGGCATTGAACAATAGATGCATGACCATGAAAATGTGTCGTAAACTATGGACATCTTTTAAATATAAGAAAAAGTTGCAAACATTACAAACCTATAAAATTAGATGCAACAGTACACTACACTACACATGACCTGCTAAGAAAACTAATAAGGACAACATGCGTCGGTTAAGTGGTCACCTACTTTAAAACCAGATTTGCCGAGTATGTCCGCTTTTAATACAACAAGATAGGATTGCCTCTATTCCAACCCAAGTTAAAACATTAATGGATCTACTTGATTAAAAAATACACCACCATGTTGCCAAATATTACTCCTACAACTCCAAAAAGGTAGGAAAGTAAATAGGTAATTATCCAAATAGTAACTACCATTGAATTACGAATGCGACAAACTCTTGAGTCGCAATCCTTTGTGCAGTTTCATTATACAATTGGCGGCACCCTGCAATTTAATAACGAAAATATAACACTTGCGTTCTCATTGATCTAATGGTATTAGTTCTCTAATAACTACAATGACTAATGTGTACAAGATATTTTAACTTATGCAATATTTGGCCAGATTCCAAAGATGAAGGTTTACACCCAGTAGGAAGTCCCATTTTTTCAACCAAAACATGATGGACAAAATTAAATGGAGAAAGCATTCAGCAAAAATATCAAATAAAGGAAAACACTTGTTTCAAAAAAAGGATGAGAAACCTCGTTTGGTTTCTCATATATATCATTTCTCATATTTTAAATATTTCTTGGTGATAAGGGAAAGCACTTGTTTCAACAAAAGGACCAATATGCCAAATGAGCTTTCTCATAAGTTCACTGAGAACTAGTTAGGCAAGAGAAATATGTAAATATGATAACTGTCAAAACACTACCAGAATAAGTCATATTAGTGACGCCCAAAAACGTCGCTAAAATGGAAAAAAATGTCGCTAAAACTGTTTACCGACGTATTTAGCGATATTTTCCTGTGGTCGCGAAAAGCCATGTCGCTAACAGGCAAAACATCGATAATCGTCGCTCTTACCGACGCTTACTGCGTAAG
This sequence comes from Iris pallida, assembly GCA_029216955.1. Taxonomy (NCBI): domain Eukaryota; kingdom Viridiplantae; phylum Streptophyta; class Magnoliopsida; order Asparagales; family Iridaceae; genus Iris; species Iris pallida. The sequence goes on along the minus strand of JANAVB010035820.1, from coordinate 10,294,678 downwards.
AAAACGTCGGTAATTCTTGAACATTTACCGACGTTCATCGGTGCACCGTCGGGAAGATGGCGATGTTTGAAACGTCGGCCAACGTCGGTAAATCCTGTAACATTTAGTGACGTACATCTAGTACTTACCGACGTTCACCGACTCTGTAGACGAGGGAACTCCTGGAACGTTTACCGACGCTTACCGACGCGACTATACGTCGGTAAGCGTCGATATACCTGGTGACTTACCGACGTTTACCGACGTTCAGCTACGTCGCTAAACGCTGGTAACGTCGCTAAATTTAAAAAAAATTACAGAATGTTCGCAGGATCACATTTTCTACCTGCAGTTCAATAAATAACAAAAAAAACCACAAGCACATTTTCTCCCTGGGGTCGCCAACCCTTTCGGTGGAACACTCAACACCGGTACATCACAATAGTATAACAATCAACGCAAACAAGAGTAAAAGTCTACAACCAACATATGATAGGAACAAACAATAAAAAATAATCACAGTAAACAAACAACAGTAAGAGTCTACATCCAAAGTCTACACAAACAAATACTATATCCATATGAATCTACATAAACACATACATCCAAAGTCTACACCGGTACATCACAATAGTATATCCACATGAATCCACAACCAATACTGAAATTCTACACAAACAAATAATCAATATAAACAAACACTAAAAAAATACTATAATCTCATAAAAAAGTCCTAACTCAGACTACTGCGGACCTGGAGGAGGAGGGGCACCGCCGCGCCTCAAGGATAGGAACATCTCATATTCCTCCCATGAAATCGTCACCGATGAAGAAGGTAGTGACGTCGGTGGAGTCGGAGGTAGTGACACCAGCGGAGTTGACGACGATGAAGGCACATCCGGAGGACAATGACGCTCCAATGCTGCTAGTCGCTGGTGGTAGGAATCTATGGTAGATAACAGCCTCGTACTGCTATCAGCCATCGAATCCTGCATCAACGTCAGCCTGTCACCCATAAACACAAATTATATAAAGGGATTACAAATTGAGCAATATGAAGTTAAGATGGTGGCATTTACCCAAGTACTGGATATCCTCTAATACCTTGTTCATGTCGTACTTCTCATTCTCATTGTCCTCTTGCTTTGCAACATTTGTGGTTTTATGTTTCCATTCTCGATCTGTATAATTTGAAGACTACAAGAATAAACAATTTTGCTATTAAAATTTCAAATTAATAAAATAACCCCATAGCCAGTCTATCAGTTACGTCTCATGGCAAAAAAAAGTACACAATTTTGTGGCAAAAAGTACATAATTAGTCCACATGTATCAATAACATAACACCATTAACTCAACACTAGTCATAGATAAATTTAATAAGATACTCAAGGATGGGCACTCAGCATTCTGGAGAATAGTATCGACAATAATGTGATATGTCTAAACATTTGCTAAAAGATACTAAAAATCGGTTTCTAATTTGGATTCTAGTTTCATAGCTGATGTATTTTTTAATGTTTGATGTATAGCATATACAAGAAGATGGGCAAATATTGTCATCGTTTAAGCATAAAAAGCACACAACAATTTTTGTCAGTTAGATAAAAAAATTAGTAAAAAAATCTCAACGTCACAACAAAATGTTGAAGGGGATTCAGATTATTGTTAGCTAGTGTCACTAGCAAACGAAGAAGCAAAGTAGTAACCAATAATATGAGGGCAACCAAGCACCCGGGTCTGGATCATTTACACAGCTACTCTGACTTTTAAATCGACTTTTCATTCAACAAAATAGATGTTTCCTCAAACGAAAAAAGAAGGCCAGTAGAAAAAAATATGGCATGTAGAAAAAATAATCCCAAAGAAAAAACACATGGCATGGGCATTTTATCGAACACAAGAAGGATGGTGTAGATTGAAGAAGAAAAAAAAAGGAACCTTGAGGTACTAGAGCCAAGAAGTAGTGCTATGTCCACGATCCAACTTCCCCACCATCGCCACCACCAACGCATCACTGAGCCATCGTATCCCTGATATTCCTCTCTTTTGAATAAATAAGTAAATATAAGAATAAAGATACAAGAGTTGGAATAAAATGCTTGAATAAAAGATATAAGAGTTCTGAATTGACCCTCTGGTTGGTCTTGTTGACGGCAGCGCTCTCTCCATGTGACGAAGTCGACGAATCCTTCGACACGGCCGACCATGGTGGAGGCGAAAAGGGGACAGATCTTGTCGACTGTGGACTGGTCTCCTCTACCGAAGAAGGAAAGGGTTGGGCTGCCAGCTCCCTCCCCATCTCCTTCTCCCTTTCTAACTAGGTTTAGGGTTTTGGAGTTGGGGGGAAATAAGGAAAAAAAGAGGAGGAGAGGAGGGTGTTGCTGAACTAGAGTTAGGGTTTTGGATCTATGGTTAGAATTTTGGAGTTGGGGGAGAGGAGGGAGAAGAAAGGAGGAGAAGGAGAAAACCAGAACAGTTTTGGGGGAGAGAAAATTTTTTGTTGAAGCGCGAGCTGTAGCAAGAATTTTGCCAAAAATTGAACTTAAAAAATATTACAAGTTTGTCACCACTCCAAAATATTAACAACGTTTTATTTTATAAACGTTATAAAAAGTCCAGAATTAGCCCAAACCGTCATAAAAAAGGTATTTCAAAGTTTGATAATGCTTAGGTATCAGGCGTCATCAATACGTTTTGTCGAGCGTTATTAATAGGCCTTTTTGTTGTAGTGATTCTAAAATATAAATATTTTCCTCGTTGATAACAAAATTTTATGATTTACAACCCGACCAGACTTAGCCTTAATAACCAGCTAGTTTTGTCCTGAAGGATTAGGGTGTAGGAAATGCTAGTTAATAAATCCGGTGTTACGATTATGTAGGGTTCAAGACCTAAAATTCGAGAACATCTACAGTCGTCACCTACAGTAATGGAGACACCAAGGCAAGTCATACTTATATAAACTCGTGTTTTAATTGGTAATTAATTCCATTGCATGATAGAGTTACTGTATCGACACCTGACTCACGAGTTCCTACTCGGATCATATCGACTGCTTTACTGAATCATTGACTTGACTGCTTACTGAATTATTGACTCGACTACTTACTGAATCATTATCTCGAGGATTGGGGGAGTAAGTTAACACCTGTGGTTAAAGTCCCTTACTGAATCATTGTGGATAGCGGAAGCCCAACTCACTTGGGCCGAAGCCGGACCGTGTTCATTAGAACACTTACTGCCTCCAACCTTAGCCGGCCACAGGCTGTTATGTGCTCTAAACACTATTGTAGCTAGATTGCATCATTCCATTTTTTTGAGTTTTTATTGCATAACTATTTATTATTATTATTTAGAAAATCATATTTCTATTATAAACTGCTTCTTGTCTTGTCTTTTAATTATTGAATAAAATGCTGGAATGGATTTGTATGTCTTGCTTCCTCCTGATTGGAGACAACATTTTTAGGTGACTGCGACGATGATGATCTGGCTTACACTTCCTATTATGGGTCCGACTTGGGTTCTGAGGACTTAGCTGAACCAGGGCAGAGGAACCAGGAGTCCTAGTTGCACCCTTTTCTGATTAGTTCACTTTTTCTAAAATTGTAATAAACAACCTTTGTGAAGTTGAATACTTTTGCTTTGTCTTCATTTTCATTTTGACTTAGTTGTACTTCAGAATGTTTAATAAAATATTTATTTTTCGTTAGACATTTGTACCGCTTGTGTTCACTGCTTGATACAGCTTACTGCCACCGTCTCACAACGGTACAGGCTGGACATGATTCGACTAGACCCAGATTATTGGGATCGGGTCATGATATATTTTTAGTGGTGGCTCATGCAGGTCCAGTTCTGTAAATTGGTCGAGTCAACTTATTCCAGTCCAGTATGCAGTCCTGTAACTTGACCTAGTTCTAGATGAGACTTTAGAAAACATACTCTAGAAATAACTAGAACACCTAGATTATATTCACCCTGTTACAATATAGAGCAAAAAATATCTATTTATAATATTTATTTTTGCTTACTTATAGTTTCGTAAGCTACCTTGCTTATGTTTGTACCTAAGCCTTTCAGTGGATGGCAAATGGAAAACTTATCCTACCATTAATTAGGCCAATAGTTATTGTGTTTATCTTCACATTTTTAGTTGTACTCTCACTTAGTATTGATGATCTAATATTTAATCTTTAGATATTAAGGAGATAAGCAAAGTATGGCTAGAGGAGTAATACCTAGAAGTAAGTTGCATAAATGTATGGTCACCAGAAATATGGTATCATAGTAAATCCTAAGGAGATGATAGCCAGAAAGACACAAACTAAGATCGAGGATCAGTTGCTGGAGCCAGAAACTTTTAGCCTAGTAAGATGTTAATGGTACATGACTAATTAGTTGAGCATTTATCGAGGATAAAATTTATGGGATACAAAATAGAAAAATATATAAATGTTGAAATTTGAATTGAAATTTATGGATGATGATGATGATATATATAAAAATTTAATACGAAGATATCAGAAGTTATCAAGCTGGTAATGTAGAGTTGCAAGATAAAACCGAGGATTATGATGGAAAATGTTGAACTTAAGGTATAAATTTAATTGGGGATGATGATCGACAAATAATGATATGAATTAGAGAGATACAGATTTTATCAAATCAGAATTTGGAAATAAAGATTGTGAAATTATAAGTGTTACAAGGGTAAGTGAATGTGATATTATATACTATTGACAAGAAAATAAAGAATGGGGGTGAAATAATATTATCAAGGTTAGTCGAATTCGAGGGATTCATGGAATGAAGTAAGATCAAAGGAAGGGCTGGAATTTAAATCTTGTACAAAAAATGACTCAAATTTAAAATTTGGGTCAAATATGTTGGAGTTGGTGGAAATAGGAAATCTAAATAGATTAATTGCTAATATGGGTTAAGAGATTCCATAGATACATCCTCCCAAAATCAGTTAATTTCGAGGAAGATCGAACAAGTATTCTAGAACAGTATTCTTCACCAGATATCCTACTTTTTTTGACTTATTCCTGTATTAATTTATGTTAAATCCATTACCATTTTCGTTATACTAGTTTGACCATATTATTCTATGCTTCTTTTATAAACCTAGGATATAGTTGTGATTAAGAATTTTTTAGTAGAATTCTAGATAGATGTGAGATAACTATGATAAGAGGGGTCATAAATAAGTATCATGGGTGACCAAGGAATAATTTTGTCAAACGAAACCTCATCATGGATAAAATAATAGGATTTCAGGAATTAAGAAATTATGAGGATTTCAACTTTAGAACAAAATTATGCAAGATTACTAAGATAGAATTTGGCAAACATATGGAAGTTAAGTTTTGGAAGAATAGAGTTTGGTATTCTTTTGGATGAAGCCTTAGGTATTTTGACAATTTTGAATTTTTATGATTAAAGAAGAGTTATGGAAGATAGAGGAAGTCGTAGGTAGAGTTAGCGAGAAAAGTCTAGGTTTTGGTAAGATTCCTCCATGGAGGAAGTGAATTTGGATAATATATAAACATGAGAATATGATGATCAAGTAAAAGAACACTTGACGGGGATCAACTTTTATGATTAGATGACTACTGTATCCAGAAGGGACGGATATAACCATAGAAGGAATAACACAAGCAATGGAATGATAAGGTCTAGAGAAGGAATAAGTAGTGAGAAATTAAGATAAGACCATTGGCATACAACTTTGGAATGGAGCAATTGGTTTTACAATTTCTACCAAACATTGGAGACTCATATTAGTTATGGTAAGAAGGATTGAGATTTTGTGATATTTTTGCTAATGTGCTTGGATGAGAACGATTGATAGGTGCATGGTTAAATATTAAAATTTGATTTTTTTCCTAAGTCACAAACCCTTATATCCAATTCTAATTTGATTTGGAATTTTAGTCCATGATCTCAGAAGATTATATTACTTTCTGCTTCTCAATAAACTGTTGATATTCGCTTCCTTCTTGTCTTTTCTGTTTCATGAGACCTCATTTGATTTTCTCCTATTTTATGATCATATTTTAATCGTACCTAGATTTTACTCGTACCTAAAAATAATTTGATCACAACAATATTCCAACTCTATCTCAGATCATATCTAGATAATTCTGATCATGCCTATTTTATCATAGTACCTAGTGATCATGCCTCGAATCTGATTATGCCTGATATTTAAATCTAAAATGATCTGTACAGAAATTTATAGAGTACATGAGTTATAGGATGAAGATGAGATAAATATGAACACTTGTGTTTTGAAATTGAATCAAGGAAGGAATAATTAATGATGTGAATACCAAACAAATTGACATTGTAGATTAGAGGTTGTTAAATGATAAGCATGGAGATGCACTTTAGAAAGAATGTGTGATAAATCAAAAGATATATAAAGGATGACCAAAATAAGAAATTTTGGACTTAGGTATAACTAATTAATGATGACAATCGTATGAATTGAAGGGTGCAAGAGATTATAAATCAGAAACCAGAGATAGAAGGATTGTAGATAATACAAGGTTGGAAGATGTAATAAGATATATTATTAACGGGGAAAAGTTTGGTCAAATGATATAGTGAAATCAAGATGAAGGATTCGAGTTTAAACAGGATAATTGAATTTTATTGAGAATTCGGGATCAAATAGGTAAATGAGGATTTGGAATCAAGATATATACATGTTGATAAAAATGGACGTCTAAATAAATTATAAAGTGATTATATAGAGTACAATAGATAAACAAGAAATGATAAGAATTTCAAGGATCATGACAAATTGTGCAGCTTCCAATGGACATAAGGGGACGGGAACTTGACGGCATGCTAATGGGTCGTATATGGAAATTTTGCTGTGGACTGAAGCAATTAGCCATTCTTGCTTGTTTCCATGTTATAACCTTTGGCTTGAGTGAAAAAATATGTAAAGGTAAGTGATAGATGGAAAGAATATATACTTGGGTTTGATCCAGTTAGCATCAACTATACTTATAGAAGATGGCATGGTAGACAAAAAATTGAGCTCAACATTGGTTCTCCAAAATATTCACGAGCTCAACTTGCATGCTGCTCTTTTAAACTCGAAATGTTGTTAAGCTTCAATTATAGACAAGTTTAAGCTTGAGTGTGCTCTCGAGCTCAAAAAGCTTGGCTCGTGAGCTTTTCAACGAACAGAATTGAACCCACTATGTAGCTTGGTTCGTTAATTCACCCCTATCTCCCGGTCATCCAACTAAGATGTAAAATAGAGTCAAGGAAAAATGACGCTCGGCTATGGAATATCATGGCGACAACAATATGTTGGGGTATTTGGTTCGAAATAAACATTAAAATATCATACTTTGCATGGGTGAAACTTGTGGGGGGAGGATTCATGAAGCAATAACGTCTATTACAAGATAGAGAGGAATGATTGTATGTTTTATCATTAGGTTGAAGGACAATATTAATTTTAGTACCTTTGTGGTGGTTGTGATCACATTTTGTTGGTTTGTAAGGATGTTACCCTTTGGTTCGGTTAAACCTCTTTTTAATGAAATATAAGGAGAGGCTTCCCTCTCATCGATTATTTCAAAAAACAAAAAAACAACAAAAAAAAGCTAAAGGTACTCAACATCGTTAACACTAAATAAAGTCTGCATATAGCCTCGCTTGTCAAGCTGAAAAGGGTTCTCTAATTCAATCTTCTTCGAAATCATAAAAGGACGTCCATAATAACTTTTAATGCTTCTAGTTTTGTACGTTATCCCTTCAAATACCATCCTTGTACTTCTATAATTCAATCTTCTTCGAAATCATTGTTAGGCGCATGACCCTTGGCCGCATGAAGTGTCACGCCCCGACCCGGAATCACCCGAATCATCGTCCTCGCAGGGGGCGTAATGCCGCACGAGCCTGGATTTGCGCTCGTGCAAGGCAAGATGACAAGTTCTCAAATGGTTATCTTTTAAGTTGATATTCACAACGAAAGGAAAACAGAGTATACGAAACAATTCTCTTTATTGATATTCGAAATCGGATTACAAAGGCTTTCGATAGCCCAAACGAAATTTGCCAGATTGGCTACAACACTCAGGTTCTCTCTTGCCCATAAAGGATTTCACCGTTCATACATCATGCCTTCTATATCTCGGCCGCATCAATCCAGTTGCATAGTCCGAGCGTCAAGCGATCGCACGCTTCAATACGCTTTGGCATTCCAAGCCTCAACGCGTTCAAGCAACGCTTCGCGAGCCTTCCATTCCCTGCACCCTGCATGAAGCTGGTGGGGGATCAGTACGTTCGTCCTCGCATGTACTGAAGCAAAGATCATCTTTGAAAACCGACATCTTTAATATTTATTGAATCATGCATCTTAGCTTATGATCTTGCTGTTCTCCTTAGGGTCAATTTCATGGCATCTTTGAAAGCGTAAAGCATGTTATCATAGCAAGCATGTTATCGAATTGAATAGGCAAGCAAGCATTCTCGTGTTTGATTCGTGGCGTAACTTAGCTTATCGACGCACCCGTCCTTGCAACCGACGCAAGGGGAATACGCCTATTTTTCCCTGTCATGTTATAAGTGCCCTCTATTCGGATCCATCCATGCAGGATATACGCATACCTTGCACTTCCAAACCCATCGCCCTTAACTATATGAAGGTCACTAGCTTGTCACAGCTAGAATGGACTTATACTCATCGAATCGAAAACATAAGACGATGGTAACTCTGTGCGGTTGCTAACCAACAATCAGAGGCCACCGAAATAATGCGAGCAAGTGGCTTATCACATTCACTAGAAGGTCGCTACCCGTCTAAATGAAGTACACCAACAATGCCGAAAACGAAATCCCTCCTAGGCCGAACGGTCCTAGCGCCTGGCGCGCCGCGTTCGAGGGATGCCCATGCACGGGCTTTTATATTCTTTAAGTCCATTTGACCATTTAACCATGCAACAAATCTTATATTTCATACAACCAAGCAAGTTCGCTTATCGCTATTTCAATTGGCACAACGCCCCAATGTCCTCAACGAACACCCTAAGGCCATGAACATTTCGAAGGGCACCATGCCGCGTCGACAGTTATGCCATATCTGTGCCACAACTGTTCTTCTCGTCGCAACGACCATCTTTGATAAGTATTGTGCAGCTGCACGCATTCGCCGTCTTTTGTGATCTCGTACACGTAGGCACGTTTCGACCGTATTTCAAATGTTCTATAACTTAACATTCAATGTTCGGGGCTTGCGCGATATGGCGCTCGCCTATTGTCTTTCAATGTTCTAGCCGTTCTAACTCGTACGCGAAGGCACGGTATGGTTCGTGCACTAAGGCACTCGACGAGTACAGTTATCCCATGTTATTATGGCTTGCGCACCGCGGCGCTCGCCTTTGCGATATCCAATATTTCGTAGCGACTCGTGATTTGATGCACATTTATTTCAATTGTACTAACTTAGTGTTCGACACACACTATGATTTATCTCCGATCGAACCATGCCCGTGGCGTCGATAGGTTAATAGCATACAATGATATATTTGACTTATCGAATGAAGGAGTAAAAAGAAGTCAATCCTTCCACCTTGAGTCGATATGCCTTTGTCGTTTCGCTGAGCCGATGCGGCTCGATTCCCTAACTTTGTTGCACGGCCACTCTCCTGACTTAGCCATTCGAGCACTTCGTGCTTGTTGAATTATACGTCCGATTTGTCTTAGCGTGTCCAAGTCTCAACCCGTCACAAGGCGTCGATTTGGTTCCGCGGACCCCTTACTGAATATTGCCGAAGATCGACCTCTAATATTTTCGCGTCAAAGTATAACCTGCACACGAAACCAACTAAAATCAATACTTCATCGATTCGGACTTGTGTCTTGGTCGATTGATTTCTTAGAATCTTCGAGCCGATTCAACGCACTTATCCTTCGGGGCAACGCGGCGCTTCGCATCGATTCACTCGATGCATTCTTCGGGATAAGGTAACTCTTCGCATCGACTTAGTTCGATGTGTTGCTCGGGACAACTTAACACTTGTATCGTTATTACTCGATGCGTTCCTCGGGTCGATACGTTTCTCGGGATAACGTAACTTTCGTATAGATTCGCATCGATACGCAATCGGGTCAACGGTACTCTTCGAGTCAACGACTCAGCATAATGCACCGTGTGGAGCGGGGCATTACAGAATATATCACTCAAAACAAGGTTCGTCCCGAACCGAAACCAATACTAAATTTCCAAGGGTTTCATTAGATCGTTCCACGATCTCGTCTCACTATCGTTTGGATCGTACAACTTAGTTTGGAATCATACACATATTTTAGGCGTCCCACCAATATACGCATTTCAGCAAGCTTAGTTGTAAGATATCGGAACAATGCTAACATGTAACTTCTCATTCTCAATCACTTACTATCTCGTATTCTCGATCGGACTTGGCTCATTACTTGTTCTCGTAATTCTAGCGCACATGCATATTGATACATACGCGATCCGCCAACAAAAGTCAAGGCACACGATACGATTCAAAAATCGCATTTCTCACTTTGTATGTTTCATCGGGACTATCAATTCTACGCGTCATGTTAAGCCATCGCGCATCCGATCGCAACGATCCTTCGCAACGCCTTGCGTTCGAAATCGTTAACCAACTATTTTCGAAGTCTGGCTCTGCAACTTATCTCGATACGATTTCTTTTATCAACATTTGGGACTACGCCCGCTAGGTGACTTACCTAGCACCGTGCTTAACTTCTCCCGACGCAACTTTAATTGATATTGCACAAAGGCCACAATCTATTCGACACGAAAGTTACATCAAGGCGACGGTTTACTCAAGGCAACGATCGCCTTGACACGAAGGGCTTTCCGATACGCCTTATGTTCGATTCCTAACAAGTAGGAATTCACTAGCCAAATTCCCAAATTTTATCGTCTCGCAACATCGAACATAATTTCGATTCACGCAAGCTCAATTGTAAGGTGAATCCGAATCTAATGACATGACTCATAAGTTATTCCCTTATCGTTCTCTTTCATGCATAGCACGATTCTCGCATCGCCTAGACTTATCGTCAATATGCATCGCGTTTATTTGTTATCGATGCAATCCCATATGCGATATCGCATGGGTTATCTTACGGCCTGCAGCATTCAATTTGATTTGGCTGTCAAGTCTTCTAGGGTCAGCTGCCCGAAGCTACGCTCGATAATTGTGGATTATCACCGAAGACAGTTTACTACGAACCATGCTATATCTTATTTGGAGCCAAATCACGTTCCGGAATTTAACGCGACTATCCAATCCGTACATAACCATTTCTATCGGCGCAACTGATGCGCAACTAGCCGCCGACTAACTCATACACTACCGTTGATAATTCTGTAATTTACGAAACATCCACTCGTATCGAGTTCGAGTCTATCTTATTTCTCGGATCGACACACGAGATACTATGCGCATCGAGCAATCGTCGATGACTTATAGACTCGTCTTGATTAATCACAAGTTCATGACCAACCAGTTCGTTCCTTCTCGTATTGCTATTTTCGAAAGTTTCGATAACATATGCCTACTCCGTCGTATTGCTCATATCGTGCTCACATTTCCTTACGTATCGATCTCGATACGTCGTATCAATTTCGATAGCGTAAGGGTCGACTTCGAATCGTTTCAATGTCAACTTAACTCGCATCGCATACATCCAAGTTCGCAACAACTCGTTCTCCGATACACCGCATCCCGCTATACTTTGATCGCGTAACTGAGTTACCGATTATCAATATCGAACCTCGAGTCATACGATCTCGCCCTCTAAGTTTCGCGTGTTTCGGTCGTACTCAAATGAGTCTCGCCGTAACGTAACCAACTATTTCTTAGGCACGATTACTCGCGTCAACCAACTTTCTTACCGAAGTCGCACATTGTGCGATCCGATTACATTTCATCTCGCCCAACGTTTCTATCGAGATCGCACAAGTCGTACGATTCGATTACCATTTGCGTATTCTAACATTTTCGTTGAGATCGCAAATTATACGATCCGACTATAATTCGCATCGTCGAACATTTTCATCGAGCTCGCAAGTTGTGCGGTTCGATTCCAACGTTTCGAGTTTTCTATCCCGTCGATCCGATCGTTGCCTCAAGGCATAATCGTTTCGCTAATTCCCGTCATTCGACCGACACATAAATTTTCATTCAACGTATCATTCCATGATACAAGCCCTGCCTTACCGTTCTAACCGATCGTCGAAGAACACTTGCATCAACATGCCGTCGTACAAATTCTCAATCGAGTCTCAGTGCTATCCCGTCCGTTGCGGACAAACCTTCCGCAATTCTCACCATACGTCGATGCAATTCATCGCATAAGTGGTATTGCATATACCACTCGGAATCGAGTCATTCATCGCCTACATGGTATAGCATATACCACTCGAAATCAAGTCATTTCCCTGTACTATACTTAGTATAAACCAACGATCTCTTCCGACTTACGATTTCTACAGTGATCGTGCTTGATCACAATCGTAACTTTGATTTAAATCAAATCCGACACAATTCGGCCAATGCATTCATTTGCCAACACGAACTCGGTGCGCAACCGAACCGATCTCATTTTCTCGATTTATAACTTTTATTTTCTTCCGTTTGCATCTTGCACAAATTTATTATCGATATCCGTTGCATCTCGAGCAACGATTTCAATTTGATACGCGTTGTACCACGTGCAACATTTTACTTTCGATACGCAATGCACATCGTGCACAAACTTATCTTCGACATTCATTGCATCTCGTGCAACGATTTAACATTTTATTTTCGACATTCAAAGTCAATGCTCAAATCCGTTTCAACACATTCGATATTGACTTATCACTTTCCATATCAACTTTCTTCGACTTTTCAACGCATCATTTACAATTAACGCGTGGCAATTGCTGCAGCAACATTCCACGACTTTCATTGTATCGATGCAACCAACGTTTCTCATACCGATCGTTGCAAAACGAATATCTCGATTTACAATTCCGACGTGTTGTATCCACGGCAACAAATTCTCGAATTCATATCTTGCAACTTGTTGCACATTCAACAACAAACCTTCCCGACTTTTCCGTAAACCATGTAATTTCCAAACAACACGCGGCAAAATTACATGGTTGTATTAGACTTATGTATGGAACATCCAGTGCGGCATCGAGTAGAGTCAAGAGTGATTTCGATTGGTGGTGGGCAACGTTTGGAATTGAAATGAAACAAGCGTCCAGAGGAAATTGAGCCTAGAGCTCTGATACCAATTTGTCACGCCCCGACCCGGAATCACCCGAATCATCGTCCTCGCGGGGGCGTGATGCCGCACGAGCCTGGATTTGCGCGTGTAAGGCAAGATGACAAGTTCTCAAATGGTTATCTTTTAAGTTGATATTCACAACGAAAGGAAAACAGAGTATACGAAACAATTCTCTTTATTGATATTCGAAATCGGATTACAAAGGCTTTCGATAGCCCAAACGGAATTTGCCAGATTGGCTACAACCTCAGGTTCTCTCTTGCCTACAAAGGATTTTACCGTTCCATACATCATGCCTTCTATATCTCGGCCGTATCAATCCAGTTGCATAGTCCGAGCGTCAAGCGATCGCACGCTTCAATACGCTTTGGCATTCCAAGCCTCAACGCGTTCAAGCAACGCTTCGCCGTGAGCCTTCCATTCCCTGCACCCTGCATGAAGCTGGTGGGGGATCAGTACGTTCGTCCTCGCATGTACTGAAGCAAAGATCATCTTTGAAAACCGATATCTTTAATATTTACGTTGAATCATGCATCTTAGCTTATGATCTTGCTATGTTCTCCTTAGGGTCAATTTTCATGGCATCTTTGAAAGCGTAAAGCATGTTATCATAGCAAGCATGTTATCGAATTGAATAGGCAAGCAAGCATTCTCGTGTTTGATTCGTGGCGCAACTTAGCTTATCGACGCACCCGCCCTTGCAACCGACGCAAGGGGAATATGCCTATCTGTTTTCCCTGTCATGTTATAATGCCCTCTTCGGATCCATCCATGCAGGATATACGCATACCTTGCACTTCCAAACCATCGCCCTTAACTATATGAAGGTCACTTCACAGCTAGAATGGACTTATACTCATCGAATCGAAAACATAAGACGATGGTAACTCTGTGCGGTTGCTAACCAACAATCAGAGGCCACCGAAATATCGCGCGCAAGTGGCTTATCACATTCACTAGAAGGTCGCTACCCGTCTAAATGAAGTGCACCAACAATGCCGAAAACGAAATCTCCTACTCGAACGGTCCCAGCGCCCTGGCGCGCCGCGTTCGAGGGATGCCCATGCACGGGCTTTTATATTCTTTAAGTCCATTTGACCATTTAACCATGCAACGAATCTTATATTTCTATAACCAAGCAAGTTCGCTTATCGCTATTTCAATTGGCACAACGCCCCAATGTCCTCAACGAACGCCCTAAGGCCATGAACATTTCGAAGGGCACCATGCCGCATCGACAGTTATGCCATATCCGTGCCACAACTGTCTTCTCGTCGCAACGACGCCATCTTTGATAAGTATTGTGCAGCTGCACGCATTCGCCGTCTTTTGTGATCCGTACACGTAGGCACGTTTCGACCGTATTTCAAATGTTCTATAACTTAGCATTCAATGTTCGGGGCTTGCGCGATATGGCTCTCGCCTATTGTCTTTCAATATTCTAGCCGTTCTAATCGTACGCGAAGGCACGGTATGGTTCGTGCACTAAGGCACTCGACGAGTACAGTTATCCCATGTTATTATGGCTTGCACACCGCGGCGCTCGCCTTTGCGATATCCAATGTTTCGTAGCGACTCGTGCATTTGATGCACATTTATTTCAATTGTACTAACTTAGTGTTCGACACACACAATGATTTATCTCCGATCGAACCACGCCCGTGGCGTCGATAGGTTAACTTAGCATACAATGATATATTTGACTTATCGAATGAAGGAGTAAAAAGAAGTCAATCCTTCCACCTTGAGTCGATATGCCTTTGCCGTTTCGCTGAGCCGATGTGGCTCGATTCCCTAACTTTGTTGCACGGCCACTCTCCTGACTTAGCCATTCGAGCACTTCGTGCTTGTTGAATTATACGTCCGATTTGCCTTAGCGTGTCCAAGTCTCAACCCGTCGCAAGGCGTCGATTTGGTTCCGCGGACCCCTTACTAAATATTGTCGAAGATCGACCTCTAATATTTTCGCGTCAAAGTATAACCTGCACACGAAACCAACTAAAATCAATACTTCATCGATTCGGACTTGTGTCTTGGTCGATTCGATTTCTTAGAATCTTCGAGCCGATTTAACGCACTTATCCTTCGGGGCAACGCGGCGCTTCGCATCGATTCACTCGATGCATTCTTCGGGATAAGGTAACTCTTCGCATCGACTTAGTTCGATGTGTTGCTCGGGACAACTTAACACTTGCATCGTTATTACTCGATGCGTTCCTCGGGTCGATACATTTCTCAGGACAACGTAACTTTCGTATCGATTCGTATCGATACGCAATCGGGTCAACGGTACTCTTCGAGTCAACGACTCAGCATAATGTACCGTGCGGAGCGGGGCATTACATGAAGTCCTGCGGACTTCTTTGTTTGGCTGCATGACCCTTGGCCGCATGAAGTCATGCGAACTTCATTGCTGGACCGTATGACCCTTGGCCGCATGAAGTCCTGCGGACGTCATTGTTGGGCCGCATGACCCTTGGCCGCATGAAGTCCTGCGAACTTCATTGCTGGACCGCATGAGCCTTGGTCGCATGAAGTCATGCGGACTTCATTGCTTGGCCGCATGAGTCTTGGCAGCAGGAGTCTTGGCCTCATGAGTCTTGGCCGCAGGAGTCTTGGCCGCATGAGTCCTTGTGTCTTGGTTCTCATTCCTGAACTGACTACCTATGCGAGTGCTGGATAACCTATGTGTGTACTATAGTACAATCTATGTGAGCAGGTACCATTCTATATGCTAAGTGTTCCTATATGATACCTGCCAATACCTCCAAGAGTCCAGCATTTACAGAGCAAATGTTCGGTAGTAATGACGTGGTATGTGGTGTGTTGCACTACACCAAGAAGGGGGTACATACGTATGACTTCACGAGCTAGTACGAATTCCTTTTTAGGGTACTTGTACAATGTACGACATCTATGGGAGTGAGCATGTGACCACGACATGTAAACTCCGAGGATAACCTAGGGATTAACTAGGCAACTAACTTGGTAGATGCATTGGATGGGAAGAATCTCGAGATCGTGCCATACTAGCCACCCCAGGTCCAGTCCTGACGTGTCGGGTTGGCCGCCACGGATATGATTTCATTTGCCTATAGCGGATGGCTATATCCGACTTCTACGAGCTATGTGTTATATGTTTTAGCATGGTAGCCCTCGGGGGACCGGTGCAATCAATGTGTGATATATTTAATGGTTTGGCTAGCCCTACTGGGTTGACACGACCTGAGGATCCTTTTAATCAGTATCGCGGGGATAACTCCGCCAAATAAAGAAAGTCGCAGGGATGATTGACCGATTGAAAAATGACTTGTGTGCTTGTGCCTTCCATTAGTGGCCGAGGGAAATGGACTGTCATGGTGCGTGGTTCAACCCATGTCCTTGTTTGGTTGTTGGGTTGGTCTATCGTGCTAGGACAGGCTGTGGACCGAGGTTACGACCGGAGGCTTTATATCACTAGTATTATCATTTTTTGCCTGGGTTTATCTCACTCTTTTTTGCTCCCTTGTGGTACTTGCTATTCGGGGCAGACCCCGCTAGTTTTGTTTGGCCAGATCACGTATTAGAGCCTGAGGATCCGACCTTTCTCCCTGACGTCAATGGTGCATACTAGAAGCATGGCTGGTGGGGGACTCGAGTGGGTTTCTTCTCCACCACTCTAGTATCTTTACTTATGTTCTGGCATTTAGCCACCGGCACCTGTTAAGCAGGCTAATCTGGATATTTTGTCCTTGGCATAATTTGTAATTAAATCAGACTGCAGCTGAATACAATTATGTACCTATGACTCTCTGGGCTAGCTAACTTATAAAGCTAGATCCCCATGATCATTTTGATGAAGCGTCGGGGACGCCTTACTGCTTTATCTCATATGTTCATTAATTGTTTTTTTGCTTTGAATGATTGAGACATAGATGCTCTGTGAGACCATAGGATACTTGAATGTAGCATACACCCCCTTGTCTCTTGACAGCCACGATCGCCGTATGACATTTGTATACCTCATATGGAGTAGCTGACCAGTCCTTCTCTGTATTTCGGTACTACAGCGTGACAATCCCACTGTCGCTTCCTCATTCAATAATCGGTGTAGTAGTAATTAACCAACTACTAGTGATTTATTGATTGCCGATGCATAGAGTTGATTGCATCACACCTTTATTATTTTGATAAATGATTATCTGTAGATGGAGAGGTCCCTTCATACAAGGTATTTACATATGGGGATCCTTTTGCTAACCGTAAAATTGCAATACCTCAATCTTACAATTGTATTAAAGAAATGTTCGGATCGTTTATCACATAATTTTGATGATATTGTATAAGATATGGAGGTAAGTATAACGAAGGACACTGGATATTAGACATATTTGATCTGATGATAAATTGAAAACCTAATGAAACAGTAAAATATGGGAAAATATATAATCATTAAATCTGGTACTATTTATTATTTGCAAGAAATATTGATGTTGTATCACTTTCCTAAGACAATATTTTTAAAGGTCAACTGAAATGTCAGATACTTCGTTTCATAAACTTCAAAGTAATATGACAAACACAAAGTTCATGATACTTGTCACAGTTTATTTGTATTAATAAAATACATAGGGTTATTACATGACATTACAATTGACAACCTTTGACTGTACAAAATCACAATCAGATCCTTTAAAAGATGGATATCAAAGTGATTAGGGGTCAAAATGAATAGGAATTGTCGAGATCCTAGAGGCTAAGTATGTTGAGAGAGAGACTCTATTTTGGATTAGCCGTCTAAACAAGCACTCTAATCCAGCCTCCACATCTTCAAAGCAATAGCTGTTGTATGAACCATCCTGATCTTGCTTTCCATTACAAGCGACTTTTCTCAAATTGATGATTTTGGAAACAAAGGACCACCCTTGTGTCTTTTCTTTCGGTCTTGGCATTGACAAGAATGACAACATTGATCTGAGAAGAGAGTAGTGATATCTCTTGCTTCTATCAGTACCTTAGCGACGAAGGAGAGATCGAAACCTTATCAATTGGAGGGCACGATCTGCATATACTCTCAACCTTCTTCAATTGATTTTGACATTTCTTGATGTTGTTTCTTGTCTCCCTTTTAGAGCATACTTGAGCAAGGAGAAATTCTTCAGAAGCTGATGAATCTCCTCTTCTGTGGATATCAGAATGGAGTTCTTGACATGCTCATCGACTGTGGCCATGTTTTCCTTGGCGGCACCACATAGATCCAACAATCTAACGGACACCTCAAGCTCCTTTTCCAACCATTTCTTTTCGTTGGGATAATAAAGGGCTTGCAGAATGCTTGGTAGGTGAAGGAGTTCATCAATGCATCGGTATAAATCTCCAAGACCAAGCAAATTACTGTAAGCATTTTTCAATGTTCTGTAGGATTTCGTTGCTGCTGCGGATGTAACTGCACGAATCTTCAGGTGCAGGTCTTCTTCGATCTTGGAGATAAGGGGATGGGAACTTGACGGCATGCTAATGGATCGTATATGGAAATATTGCTGCGGACTGAAGCAGAATTAGCCATTCTTGCTTGTTTCTATTTGGAACACTTTTGCTTGAGTGGAAAATATGTAAAGGTAAGTGATAGATGGAAAGAATACTTGGGCTATACTTATAGAAGATGGCATGACATGGCAGCAAACACCAGTTGACCTGTGAAGATGGGAAATTGTACTAGTTTATTACACGATCGTGTACAATTTCAGACAAAAATTGGAACTCGACCCTCTCCATGTTTCTCTGTTAATTATTGCTGCCTTCTGTTGGTGGCTTGAAGCATGAATGAGAAGTACCACATGTATCTCTTTTCTGATGTCTCCGTTTTATTATTGTAGCAAACCATATCATATCGATATCCAAATGTTGACACCTCGATTTCATTGCGATTGCAAATATCAATTCTGCCTTCAAAATCGGATCTTGTTTGTGATATTGTTAGCACAACTCCTTTAATATCCTAGCAAATTGGGCATGGGGCTCATCATAACAACGTGTCATTGATCATCAAGGGACAAACAATAATAGCACGAGTGTCCTATGCCAGCCTGTCAAAATCCATATGATTCATTTCCATGATTCTGATGAGGATTGTAGTGGAGAAGTACTTCAAACCACGACCAGTCATGATATGCTAGTTCTTAAAAGGGTTTGTTTGCCGTTGCAGAGGCAAAGATCCAACTTCAATGGAAGAATCATATGTGCGTCTCGTAACTTAACTAGGGTGTCCATGATTCTTCTTGTTGCCCAACCTACAACTTCGTAGAAATAAAATAAGCTTAGTTAGGAGCTTTAAAAGAGCGTAATAAAACCTTTCATTTGGATCAACATGAGATATGCATGTGGCTAGCAATAGAGAAAGGAGAAGAAGCAATTTGATCCACTATGTTCTCCTGAAAGTCTACATACCCCATCCTAAACTAAACCTTGATACTCACAAGACAGCTGGTGGTGTTGGTGAGTTCTATATATAAAGAGGAAGCTGATGGATGAATCAAACCAAACTTCTTACCATCTCTTAAAGTTTCAACTCAAGACAAAGAGCCATCTTTGTGGGGGAGAAAAGAGAGCAAGACTGACTACTTCTACTATTCTGCAGAGAGAAAACTTCCATACGATCCATTAGCATGCCATCAAGATCCCATCCCCTCGTATGCAATATCGAAGAAGATCTACACAAGCTAAAGACTAGTGTAGAACTGACATCCTCCAAGACCATGGAAAATGCTTCCAATGATCTACAAGGTCTTGGAGATCTATATAGACGCATCAATGAATTCCTTCCCCTACCGAGCATCCTACAGGCCTTTTCTCTCTCCGATGAAAAGAAATGGATGGAGAAGGAGCTCGAGGTGTCTGTTAGATTGCTGGACCTATGTGGTGCCGTCAAGGATAACTTGGTCACAGTCGATGAGCACGTTCAAGAACTTCTATGTTCGCTCCGTAAAAGAGGCGACTCAGCTTCTGAGGAACTTCTCCTTCCTCGAGTATGCTCAGGAAAGGTGACATGGAACAACATCAAGAAATGTCAGAAACAATTGAGGCAAGTCGAGCGTGTGTGCGCATCCTGTCCTTCAAATGATATGCCGATCACAAGGGTGCTTGTAGAAGAGAGAGCTCTTACCATCTCTCTCCTCGATCATGTCTTGTCATTTTTGTCGGTGCCAACACAAAAATCAAAGGCCGCGGGCAAGTGGTCCTTCATTTCCAAAGCCATGAACTCAAGGAGGGTAGCTTGTGATGGGGAAAAAGAAGACTCTGCACATAGCAGCTATTGCCTTAAAGATATGGAGGTTGGATTAGAGTGTCTGTTTAGAAGACTAATCGAAAATAGGGTCTCTCTTCTCAACATTCTCAGTCTTTAGGGTTAATTCTCTCATTCTTGTACAGTTTTGACCCCAATCAGTAGATATACATGTTTTGAAGGATTTCCTGGTGACTTTTGTAAAGACAAATCTTTATACTTAGATGCTATAAATGAAATATGAGACGAATATATGCAACTTTCATTGTCTTATTACTTTCTACCTTTATAAGATAGTACACATTACCTCCTATGACTTATGTTATAATTGTGGAAATATTTAATCATATATAGTGGATTTTTGAACTCAGAATTTTGAAACTCTTATTTAGTTCCCTATTTTATCACCAATATTTCTAAAATGGTTAAGTTGTGTGGATTACTTTATGTCCAAAACATGTTTTGAAGGATTTTTCTGATTATACACTAGTGAACAATAAAAGCTTCTTATTTTTGGGATCAGAGTAGAATAAGGTTTTACATGTCTACATTTGTTACTGAGAAACATACAAAGTGTTGCAATAAAGGTGATCAACCTAGGAGTCGATAGTGATGGAGACGTGAGAGGTCGTTGTAACACTTTTTGTCATGTCCCGATCCCCGAGGATCAAAAGATCATTAACAGGGGCGGCCCGGATGGGGGGCAGACAGGGCTTGTGCCCTGGGCCCCAAATCCCAAGGGGCCCCAATTTTTTTAAAATTTAGTAATAGTTATAAATAATAAAATATTGTTATCTGATTTATTCTTCAAAGTGCAAGGTCCAAAGAAAATCATTATAGCAATTCAACAAATAGGACATGGCGTTTGGGAATTGGATAGTCGTCCGACTCTTAATTTCAAAAAAAAACTAGTCTTCCAATCGCTTTAGATTTCCTTTTGTATTTCAGAGGAAAAAAAAGTTATTCACGTCACTTCCGATTCCAAACTACCAGCAATAAGTTTTTTTTAATTGTTCATTTTAATTCTCTCTTCATTCTCTCTTTTCTTATAATTGAAACACAAATTTTTTTATTTTCTTCAATTTCTTCTCTAGAATCCTTAAAAAGGATTCCGCGATATAAGACTACGTGAAGAAGGCCACGACGACAGACTCTCTCTCTCTCTGGCCTCTACTTGAGCCTTGACCCGAAGAGGAGACAAAAATGTGAGATAGAGGTATCAATGTGAACCTGATATTCTAGCAAGACTTTCATTTTGAGAATTGAAATATTTTTTAACTTTTGTTCCTCGTAATTTGGGCTTTATTATGTTTTTTGAGTTCCCTCTATTGTTAATGATTGAGGACAATATCTCTTTGCCCTCCGTCTTTTCAATGAGGAGTTCTATTGATGTAATTTAATTTTCGAAAGTTCCAAGTTATATTACATATAATCTACTTTACACAGACACAAGCACAGACTTAAAATTTTACATCTTTTAAAAATTAGGATACATATTGTTTGTATTAGATCTTCGGTCTTCCTTCGTAATATCTCTATTTATGCACATTTTCATAGTAACTAAGTTTCAGTCACTTCTGTAGTATATTTAGCTCACTACATGTTGTAAATTATAAATGATCCCACGTTGGTGTTGATACCGATGAGCCGATGACGATGAGTCTTTTCGTTTATCTTTGCACTTAAGATTTCACGCTTAAAATTATACGTTGTACCTAGTGTTGATATCTTTTCATAATCTTTGCACTTAAAATTTCACAATGATTTGGTTTTCATACTAAAATGTTTTGTAACATTTGTTCATCTTGTAACTTTTATTCCTCCTAATTTGGTTTTTTTTTATGTTTCTTGAGTTTCTCTATTGTTGATAAATTTGGGAAACAAGCCCATATATCTCAATCTTAGTACTGAAAAGACATAAACAATAAATGTTAAATAACATATTGCTTCGGAGAATTTTTTTAACTACAAAAGTAGTATTAACATTTGCCAGGATATATTCCTGATGCAAAATTTAAGGTTAGCTGGCATGAATCATGTCTCAATTTAAAAGGGTTCACTTTGGTTTATTTTATCATGCAAAAATAATATTTTATTTCTAATATATATTTTTGAAGAAGCGGCATCATTTTGTATTTCGTCCTGGGCATCAAAATGTTCCGGGCCGACCCTGATCATTAATTGGACGCAATGTCGTACAAATCTAAGTTGCTATTGTACAGGCATGAACGTACACAGTAATAGATCATTACACAAAACGTAAGACTTTTAATGTAGTAGAATTTTAAGTAGAGAACTGAATGACAACATTGTATAATAAAAAATAACTTATACTTGCAACGAAATTACAGAAGGCGTTTATAGCGAACTAAAAATACCAAATTGACTTGCAACTTCTGAAATTGATATGAAATACTTTCTTCCATACATATATCATTTATTAGAAATAAGGTAAAGTAACACTACAAAAATACTGTTAATTACCGACGGACGTCAGCGACGGCAGTAAATCCATCGCTAATTAGTGACGTACTTGTGACTGACTTGTGACGGATAATTTACATAAAAAATAATTCAATGGACGTCACTGAATCCGTCGCTAGTCCGTCGCTAGTTTTTACTACAACAAAAAGAATATGAACTTGATAAGTGGATTTCATGACGGCTGACAAAGAAGCGTCATCAAAGTTCGAAATACCTTTTTTCTGTGACGGTTTCGGCTAATTCTGAACTTTTTATAACGTTTATAAAACAAAGCGTTATTAATAGTTTAGAGCGGTGGCAAACTTGTAATTAATAAACTTCCAACAAAACCCTTCAAATACCCGATTTTTTCAGAGCTTCCCTCCCCCCCTCTTCCCTCCTCTTCCTGAACCCTAAAATTTTCCAAAGCCGTTCAGTTTCTTGCTTATTTCCATCTCCCTGAACCCTAAAATTTTCCTAAACTCTAATCTTCTCCTCCTTCTTTCAACCTCCTAAATCGAAGAGAAAGAGAACCCCTAAATCGAAAATTACAGAGAGAGAAGGAAATGGAAGGACGGGAGTGCGTACTGTGGCGACGGCTACGGCGGAGGAGTGCCAGTACGGAGGTGGCAGTCAGGGCGGCGCCAGTGCCCACCGGTGGCGGCGTAGCATAAGTTACACCGGCATCTTGAGAAGGGATCCTCCAGCATAGGCATTTTCCTACACTACCAAAATACACTCAATTAGCGACGGATATTTAGCGACAGAATTTTTCCGTCGATGTTAGCGACGGTTTCGTGGCCGCTCAGCGACTGATTACCGACTACACGCCTTTGCCATTTTTATTTTAATTTTAGGGGGAGGAAAGGTCGCACATCCGTCGCTAGACTGTCGGTGTTATAACGACGGATCCCAGTCGTCGCTACGTAGTCGATTATTTGGCGAGAATTGTGTAGAGAATTGGCAGGACATATCTTCGACTACGTGCGACGAATATTCAGTCGGATAATCAATAATAGCGACTACTTGGCGACGGATTATGAGCAGTCGCTATTCCGTCGCTAAATTTACGTTCCAACTTAAATGAAAAGGCGGAAAACTTTTAGCATTCACCCAAACTCAATCTCTCTCCTATCTCTCTCTCTCTCTCTCGCGCGGCTTCGATGAACGGCGTCGGCGTCCTCTCCTCTCTCTCTCCCGAAGTAATCCCCTCTCTCTCTCTCTCTCTCTGTGTCGCGGTATCGACGTAGGGGCAGGGGGGGCGGCATTGGGGACATTCGGGCTTGGGGCGGGGGCGTCGGGGGCTGGGCGGCGGGCTTGGGACGGGGGCGTCGGGGGCTGGGCGGCTGGCTTGGGGCGGGGGCGTCGGAAGCTGGGAGGCTGGCTTGGGGCGGGGGCGTCGGGGCCTGGGCGGCGGGCTTGGGGCGGGGGCGTCGGGGGCTGGGCGGCGGGCTTGGGGCGGGGGCGTCGGGGGCTGGACGGCGGGCTTGGGGCGGGGGCGTCGGGGGCTGGGCCGGCTTGGGGCGGGGGCGTCGGGGCTGGGCGGCGGGCTTGGGACGGGGGCGTCGGGGGCTGGGCGGCGGACTTGGGGTGGGGGCGTCGGGGGCTGGGCGGGGCTTGGGATGACGGGCTTTGGTCGGGGGCGGCGGGGGCTTTGCTTATCAAATTTATCTGAGTTTATATATTGGCTAAATAATGTGTTATCCATATTGGGTGTTATCCATTAGTTTGGTGGTGTTTGGATTAGTAAATGTGAATATGGAGTTTGGGTTCATGGTGTATATGTTCACTGTGTCAAGGACAGTGCGAGTTCTTCATCTGTATAAGTCAGTATTTGGGTTCATGGTCTATACATCTAACTGTGATATACATATATATGTGTATGTGCGCGTTAGAGAGTGAGGAATGAAAGGCAGGCCTACCATGCCTATTAGCATACAGGACGGTTTGGGGTATAATGTGTGATTGTAGACATGGTAGGAATTATAGGTAATTAATGCTAGTGTGACTAGACTAAGGTAGTGCTTGCTAGATAATAAGGACACTCTAGTATCCTAACCAAGTTAATTTTAGACTAGATATTTAGGATATAGCTCCCATATCCTAGAAGTGGACTCTTGTAATTTAGAAATAGATAGATTGACTCAGTTTGGTATCGGTATCGCACTATCGGTATCGGTATCGGTATCGCACTATCGGTCAAGGTTCACAATATCGGTATCGGAATCGGTTTCGGACTATTCCTATGAGTATTGGTATCGGCGATATCGGTAGTATCGGCGGTATCGTATCGGAGTATCACTTTGGTATCGGAAAACAAATAATTATTAATAAATTATTTACATTTAAAAACAAATATTTTATACATTTAGGCATAATTTTAAGTATTTCAGCCTTATTTCTTAGTAGTTTTGAAATTATATAAATAGTAGTCACCCTTACCGATTGGTTTTGCCGAATTGACCGAACAAAGACCCCCATAGTCGGTATCGGTCAATATTTGGTATCGGTCGGTATCGGATCGAACATGCCAAACCGTATCGGTATGCCGTTCGGATCGGTATCGGCCGATACTTTAAACCATGCTATCGGTATCGAACTATCGGTATCGGTATCGGTATCGGTATCGTACTATCGGTATCGGTATCGTACTATCGGTATCGAACTATCGGTATCGAACTATCGGTATCGGTATCGGTATCGCACTATCGGTATCGGTACCGGTATCGACTACGGTATCGAACTATTAGTAACAACTGTATTTAGATTTTTCTCTTCTCGAGCTAGAATACTAGCGGATCCACCAGTTACATGATTATATACTAATTCTGTTTAGTTTGTCTTACTATACAGATTTTTACATCTAATTTATGATGGATCGTTATTTCGTTAATCGTACATGGATGTACAAACGACAACATGAGAGCAGAATAGGTGTGAGTGACGATTTTCAGGCAGGCGTGGAAGTGTTTCTCAAGTATGCCATGAGCAAAGCTCAGTTTATGGACGGTAACAAAATCAAGTGTCCATGTCGTAATAGACGTTACGAAGAAGTAGTGAGTGCAAGAGATCATTTGACCCGTAAGGGTTTCGTACGTGATTACGGCCTGTGGTCATCGCAAGGTGAACTATATGCCGAAAGACAGGTTGCGAATGCTGCTACTTATGCTTTTGATGATAATGCTGCAGCAGATTTTGTCGTCGATGACGACGAATGCTCCGTTGATTATGGAGACGTGCAGATCCTTGCACGAGATATGGTGTACGACGCGGCAGGGCCTAATTTTGATCCGGAGGATCCTAATCCCGAGGCAAGGAGTTCTATGATATGTTTAGGGATGCTGAAACTTCTTTATATCTGGTTGTGATCCACATTCCGTACTGTCAGTGACGATGCGGTTGTTGAACATAAAGTCCGATTTTAACTTGCCACAAACTTGCTATGATCGGATTACACAACTAATGAAGGAGGTGTTACCGAAGGAATCAAAAGAGCTTCCAAAAAACTTCTACAAGTCGAAGATGATGGTCCGACAACTGGGACTGGGGTACGATAAGATAGATTGTTGTCGCAACAGATGCATGTTACTACAAGGAGAACGAGGATGTAGAAAGTTGCCGCTTCTGTAATGCGGATCGTTACAAGGAAGTCAGGGAAAAAGAAAGTCAACTAGAAAACGACGTCCTTACAAGTATATGCATTACTTGTCGATCACGAAGCGCTTGCAGAGGATGTATATGTATCAGAATACAGCAGAACACATGACGTGGCACAACGAAGAACGCACAAAGGACGATGGAGAATTGTCACATCCTTCGGATGGAGAGGCGTGGAAATATTTCAATTTTTGCCATCCAGATTTTGCTGCAGAGCCCAGAAATGTACGCATGGGGCTATGTTCTGATGGATTCGCCCCTTTCGGGCAGTCGGGATCACAATACTCCTGTGGCGGTCATTCTGACCCCTTACAATCTGCCACCATGGAGGTGTATGAAGACTCCTTATATGTTCTTGACAGCTATCATACCGGGTCCCAAAAATCCGACGAAGAATACGATATATATTTACAGCCGTTGGTGGATGAGCTAAAACAGCTGTAGGAGATCGGCGTCACGACGTATGATATTTCCAGGAAACAGAACTTTCAGATGAGAGCTTCACTGATGTGGACAATCAATGATTTTCCCGCATACGGTATGCTGTCGGGATGGAGTACTCACGGCACCCTGTCTTGTCCGATATGCATGCAAAATAGTAAGGCGTTCCGCCTTAAGCATGGAGGAAAAACTTCTTTCTTTGATTGTCATCGTCAATTTCTGCCCGCGAGTCATCCTTGGAGAAAGAACAAGGACGCATTCAGAGCTGAAAAACAAGAATTTTCTCATCCGCCTGCCACATTGTCGGGATACGATATTTGGAAGATGTAAAGGATTTCTCCACTGTAATGGAAGATCCATCAACAATCGTGTCGATGGGTTCGGACAAATCCATAACTGGACCAAACGGAGTATCTTCTGGGACTTGCCTTATTGAAAGATAATCTTATAAGGCATAATCTTGATGTTATGCATATCGAAAGAATGTGTTCGATAATGTCTTCAATACCGTCATGGACATTAAAGGAAAGACGAAGGACAATCCAAAAGCAAGACAAGACATTGCCGAGATATGCAAGCATCCTTATCTGAACTTGATACAAAGGGGAGCTGCTGGACAATTAAGTAAGCCGATAGCACAATACACATTGAGCAAGGAAGATAGATTAATAATCTGCAAGTGGGTATCTACTTTAAGATTTCCCGACGGCTATGTGTCGAATTTGTCTAGATGCGTTGACCTCAATGAACGCAAGTGGGTATCTACTTTAAGATTTCCCGACGGCTATGTTGGTGCTAGTAAAAGACGGTGGTTGACAGACGACGAGTATGATGCCGCTCACCGATATGTCTTGTTAAACTGTGACATACAAGAAGTGAAAGATTTGGAGAAGTAAGTCAGTACACTTGTACTCGTTATAATCTCGAATTTGATGAAGTAAGTGACTACACTTATATTCTTATTTTCTCTAATAGTGTATTTAGAGATGAAGTCAAAATAGGAGACCCTATAGCGATGAGGGACTTCAAAGAGAGGTTGATTGTACATTTCCGTCATGGTTTCGCAAATACGTAAGTAACTGTGATTATAATTGAGATTATTAATATATAATCTGAAACATTTAAATTATAAATATTTGTTTACAGGTTTTATTGCTGAAATAACACTCACTATGAGAGTGTTCGTTATCTGGCACTGGGACCGAAGAAGCAAATAAAGACTTGGTGTCACGCCCCAGAACCAGAATACTGGAGAGCGGAGGCAGACATAGCCAGCTACGTATATTGAAATGGATTCTCTCGCTATACGGTCACGGCTGTCTAGATACATGAGGGTTTACTACAAGCCAACAGTCTCCTATGGTCATGAACAAGCCTAGTGTCTCAATCACAAGCAAGTAAGTAAATGTTACAAGATGTATGATCATTAAATATACAATAATAAGGCGTCCCAAATATTACATATTCAGCTGATCATGAAGCTAGTCGTTATAAAATGTGAGGACTAGCAAGAGTTTAGTCATACATGATCAACCCTAGGATCTGTCAATCATGTTACAGCCCGTAGGCAGACAGTAAGTAAAGTCAATCGAGCTAAACAGGTGCTCGTCGGCTAAAATGCCTCAAAAGAATATTTTTACAATAAAGTGGGAGATCAAAAAAAACCCACTCGTTGCCAGGGTTCCGTCTAGTGGCCACCATCTGGCTGGAAGGTCGGTAGATCCTCTGGAGCTGCTCCAAATCTGGCCATACAAAACCAGCTGGGTCAGACCCCAGAAAGAGCAAGTGCCACAAAGGAAGCTTCACTTAGGAACTAAAACCACAATCAGCATAGAATATAAATAAAAGGTAAGAACTGGAAATAAAGAAAATGCATCAGATGATATACGACGAGATAACCATGGAACTATTCAGATAACCAGGTTACAACCCGTAACCAAACAAGGACCGGTTGTAACCCTTCGTCTGAACAGAACTTGGAATTCTCACCATTTATCAGTAAAATAAATACAGGCATTCAGGTCATGCAGTAATCTGGAACAAGATCAGGATAAGACTAGACTGGTTAAACTCCATCCAATCATTTCACGGCCAAGAAAGAACTACGGCTTGATACTTTAACTAACTAGGGTTGTCACAAGCCTAATTACTAACAAGATGCAGTGAGATTATTCCACAGCCACAAGCCCTGCAGTCCATCCAGGTTACCCAGGTCAAAGATTAGGGTTGAATTCAGGTGGGTACATCGTCCAGGAAACGCATGTACCCTTAAGTAGCTTGAAGGTGCAACACATGACAGTATGCTGGAAATGTGCCATACTCGACGGCAGGCTACAGATCCCAGGCGCGCCCAGGTAACGGGATTGCCTGTAGCTGGGGAAATCTCTTCATGACTAATGTATTAATCTAGTTATTAGTCCTTAGTTCATTTCAATAGGTACTCCTGACCGTGGTACTAGGAGTCCCTCCCTAGACATGATGCAAGACAGGACTGGTTTATTTGTACAAGCACAATCGCCCACGGTGTCCATGTTATTATACAGGTCATGTCATGTCAGGTAGCCGTCGCAACAGCTTATCAGATATACATGTCAGGTACTTGTCAGGAGTGCGCCACGACGGGCCACTATCATGTCATGTCAGGTTTTCTTGTCATGAGTGCACCACGACGGGTCACTGTCAGGTCGTGCTCCATTATCAATTCCAAACATGTAAGTAAAATCAAGTTCATGACAAAAGGCGTAAGATATAAAATGGACATAAAATATCTAATAAAGGAGTTACAAACATGGGCAAATAATGATAAATAACAGTACACAGGACCATGAAAAGTCATACGGTTCAGTCATATGCGGCCAGAAAAGGAGGGACGCATGCGACTGGAAGTACAAGGGCCCAGCGGCTGGAAATAAAGGCACATGCGGCTGGAATTAATCGGGATCATGCGGCCCGGACTCAGAAGTCCATACGGCCAGGGTCTAGGGTTCTCATGCGGCTCGGGGATCAGGGCCAATACGGCAGACAAGTGCTTGAGCTTATGCAATTCAGGAAGGTGACGCATATGCGGCTCGAATTAGAAAGGGGTCTTCATGCGGCTGATGGCGAACTCGAGTCCATACGGCTCACATAGCAAAACCCATACGGCCCGAAGAAGTGAGGGCGCATGAGGCTGGGTCAATGTGATGGCTTATGCGGCTGGGGGGGGAACAGTTGCATATGCGGCTCGAGAAGAGTTTGTTCCCAGCCCTGCGACTAGTCCATGTAAACTCATGCGGCTGATGGAAATGAGCCCATGCGGCTGAGTATGACTCAGCCTCATGCGGCTGGGACTAAGTTCCATGCGGTTTAGAAGTACAAGGGTCTCATGCGGCTGATGGCGACTTGCCGCATGAACACTCATGCGGTCAAGTACAGCCATGCGCCAGGGAACTGTTCTTCTTCTCCAAAATTCCGAGGAGAAGAACACTAGGAACCCATGCTTCCAAGCTTCATAAAACTTTCATCGGAGCCCAAATCCGAACTTCCATAGGTCAAAATGGGTAGAACAAAATTCTCTACAACATGAAACCATCAAAACATAGAATAACAAGATTAAGTAGATCAAAACCCAAGAAATCGAAAATAAAATAAACCTAGATCTACAAGAATCTAGCCATGAAAAGTGAAAATGCCAAGTACTAAAGTGCTTTGGAATGTAGTAAGGAAGAGATGAAGTAATAAAATTGGAGTTCCTCCATGAAGCAAGTTGCACTTGCCTAGACCTCTCTCTTCTCTCTCTTGGTAGGTGAAGGAGTAATGAGGAAGAAGAAGATAGATTAATGAAGAGAGAGAAAAGAATGGGCTAATAAATACAAATGGTGGTGCTAGGTAGGGGGTTCATCCAAGGTTCATGATAGACCAAAGAAAACCGAACCAAGCCAAGAAATAACCAAACCAAGATGCAAGCTAAACAAGAAATCATGCAATACAGAATAAATACGTACATATTCCAAAAATACGTAATACGGACAACAGGCATTACAACTCTACCCACCTTAAAAGAATTCCGTCCTCGAAATTTAATCAAGAGGCTAGAGGAGCAATGACAAGCTATACTAATAACAAGCAAGCTATACTAGACAATCAATCAATCATGCAAGCAAGTAATCGAAGGCATGAGCATAAGAAAGACATTATACCTCACGAGTCAAACAAGTCGGGATATCGCGATCGGATATCATCCTCACGCTCCCATGTTGACTCCCCCAAAGAGTGATGACCCCAAGCAACCCGGACTAACTTGATAGTCTTGTTCTTGAGGATCTTCTCTCTCCGGTCCAATATAGATACGGGCCTCTCCTCATACGAAAGGTTGGTACCAACAACCAATTCCGAATGATCTAGGATGTGGCTCGGTCCGGATATACCGTCGTAATTGGGATACATGGAACACGTCATGCACCTCGCTTAGCGACGACGGAAGAGCGAGACGATAGGATACATCTCCTACTCGCTCCAGAATGTCAAATGGCCCTATATACCTAGGACTAAGCTTTCCCGCACGCCGAAACGAATGACGCCACGGTTAGGCGAAATCCTCAGGAATATGGTCACCGACCGAAAACTCGAGAGGGCGCCGATGAGAATCGGCCCAATGGCGCTGGCGATCTTGGGCAACTCGAAGATGATCTCTGACTCTCTGACCACTTCGACTGTCTGGGCAATCATTTCTGGACCGAGCATCTGTCTCTCTCCAACATCATCCCAGGCTAGCGGGGATCTGTACTTCTGCCATAAAGTGCCTCGAACGGTGCCATCTGGATACTGGCCTGGAAACTGTTGTTGTACGAGAATTCTACCAGGTGCAAGTGATCTTCCTACGAACCACCAAAGTCAAGTGTACAGGACCGCAACATGTCTTCAAGAGTCTGGATCGTACATTCCGACTGGCCATCTGTTGTGGGTGATATGCTGAACTGAACTGGAGACGAGTTCCCAAACTCTCTTACAGGCTACGCCAAAAGTGCGACGTAAATCTTGAATGTCGGTCCGAGGTGATACTGACTGGCATACCGTGCAACCTGACAATCTGCCTGAGGTACATCTCCGCTAGCTGAGCCGTCGACTGACCAACTCTGAATGGAAAAAAGTGAGCCACCTTCGTGAGCCGGTCAACTATAACCCAGTAGCATCTCTACCAGCTGGGATCTAGGTAATCCGGTCATGAAATCCATGGTCACATGCTCCCACTTCCATTCTGGAATCGGTAAGGGCTGAAGAAATCCAGCCGGTCTCTGATGTTCGGCCTTAACTTGTTGGCAAACTAAACACCGAGAGACAAACTGAGCTATCTCCCACTTCATGCCATTCCACCAGAAATGTTGACGGATATCACGGTACATCTTTGTACTGCCGGGATGGATGGAATACTGAGAACTGTGAGCCTCTGACATGATCGCCTGCCTGATATGTCTACTGGGTACACAAAGACGCTTCCTATGTCGAAGTGTACCGTCCTTATGAATGCATAACTCTTCTTCGTCCTGCCTCACACTCTGCTCTGAGTTGCTAAGCTTGGAATCTGCTGACTGCGCCATCTCGATCCTCGACTATAGTGGACTGAACCTGCATACCGGCCATCAATGCCACACTAGAAGGGAGAACAACTTCAATACCCATCTTCTGAAGATCTGCTAATAGCTCTGGTTGTGCTGTTAGGAAATAAACTCCTGCTCTCCTACTCAATGCATCTGCTACGACGTTGGCCTTCCCAATGATACTGCAGGTTGACATCATAATCCAAGAAGCTCCAGCCATCTCCTCTGACGCATATTTAGATCCTTCTGGATGAAAACATACTTCAGGCTCTTGTGGTCGGTGAAAATCTCCATCCTATCTCCATACAAATAGTGCCTCCACAACTTAAGTACAAACACTACCGCTGCCAGCTCCAAGTCATGGGTTGGGTAATTCCTCTCATGATCACAAGTTGTCGTACGCATAAGCTATTACCTTTCCATGTTGCATCAGAACACATCCTAAGCCTCTGCCTGAAGCATCACAATATACTGAGAATCCTCCGGTTCCATCTGGAAGCATGAGAATAGGAGCTGTTATTAGTCTCTCTTTCAACTGCTCAAAAGACTCTGATACTCTGCTGTCCAAGCAAACTGCGCATCCTTGCGGGTCAACTGCGTCATGGCGCTGAAATCCGCAAAATCTGAAACAAACCGTTGGTAGTAGCCGGCCAATCCAAGAAAACTACGAACCTCTGCAACTGTGATGGGCACTGGCCATGACTCAATAGCCACAATCTTTTGGGGATCCACTTCTACTCCTCCTCGAGTGATGATATGACCCAAGTACGAAATGCGATCGAGCCAGAACTCGCTTTACTGAACTTGGCATATAACTGGTGCTCCCTGAGAATCTGAAAACCACACGGAGATGCTGCTCATGCTCCGCCTCACTCTTGCTGTAGACCAGGATGTCGTCTAGGAATACAATCACGAACTGATCCAAATAAGGCATGAAGATGCGATTCATGAGGTCCATGAATACTGCCGGCGCATTGGTCTCCAAAAGGCATAACAAGGAACTCCTAATGCCCATACCTCGATCTAAAAGCTGTCTTCGGGATGTCCTGCTCTCTGACTCTGATCTGATGATAACGTGAGCGCAAATCAATCTTCGAGAATAATGAAGCCCCCTTGAGTTGATCAAACAAGTCATCTATCCTCGGAAGAGGGTATCTGTTCTTGATTGTCACGGAGTTCAAGGTACGATAATCAACACATAACCTGGACGTACCATCCTTCTTTTTCACAAGAAGCATCGGGGCTCCCAAGGCATCTACTAGCACGAATGAATCCCTTGGCTCGAAGTTCTTCAATCATCTTATACAAGATCTCCAACTCTGAAGGCGCCATCCTGTAGACTCTCTCTGATACTGGGGCTGTTCCGGGAATCAAGTCTATAGTAACTCGATCTCCCGCTCCGGAGGCATACCTGGTAGCTCTTCTGGGAAAACATTGGGAACTCATCCACTATCCTGGGCAACTGCACTGCTATTACTGCCATCCGTATTATCAGAGGAGAAGGCTCAACTTCACCTCGAAAAAGGAAAACTATGCTCGCCTGGAATGCTAAAAACAACCCTGCCAATGTGGCAGTCTATTCTAGCATACTGGTTCCTCAACCAATCCATCCCTAAGACCATCATAATCGGCCATCGGAATTCTATCAATCTAGCGGGGAACTCTCTACCGCTAACTACGATCCGACACGAGAAAAACACTCTATCTACTCCCACAAGTCCGTTACCAGTAAGTATATTGAGCCTTACTGATAATGACTCGGGCTCCAATCCTACCCGTGTCGCGAATCGTGCAGACATAAATGAATGCGATGCACCAGAATCAAATAAAGCTGAAGCTGGAAAGGAGTTGACGAGAATAGTACCTGCCACTACACTCTGGCCATTCCTTCCTCTGCGGTCATCACCATAGCCTGACCATGCCCTCGGGGTGCTGGTCCCCTCTGCTGAAATCCTCGCTACCTGCTCTGACTAAAGGCTTGGGCTTGTATGCTGCTGGGGATTCTGCTGCTGAAACATCTGGGACTGAGGCGCAAGGGCCTCGACAGTGGGTACTGTTGCTGCTACTGCTGCTGGACCGGTGCTGTCCTCTCACCGAAGAGCTAGAAAGGTTGGACGATGATGAACCACCCCTGTTCGGGCAGGATCCAACCCTATGGTCTGGTGTTCCACAAACCAGACACAATCCCTGTGCCCTACGACACTCTGCCACTACATGGCCTGCTTCCCATGAGAACATCCCCTGCGGAAGACTGCTTCTGCTTCTTCTACCTGCTGAGGGTACGTCGGGTGGAATGCTGAACCGACGTTACTGAGGCCGCCCGCCTCGGAGCTCCAATAGTCAAAGTCCTGGCTGCCGGGGCTGGTGCTGAAGACTGATTCATCTGGCCGTGAGATCTCTTTCGACCTCCGATCCTATCCAAATCCTCTGGGAGGTATATCATGCCTCCGGGCTGCTCTCAAGACTGCATCAAAAGTCTGATGCTCAAACTGTTCAACTGCCAACAAAATCTCCAGGTGAAGCCCCTGCTGGAATTGCTGGGCTCTATCATACTCGTTGCCACCAAGGTGGAAGCAAACCGACTGAGTCTCAAAACTCGGCCGCATATCCATCGACCGTCCTGCCTCCTTGCTTCAGATTGGTAAACCTCGTCTGTAGATCATACCGAGCCACGGCATCGAAATACTTGGTCTGAATCTCTCTCTGAATACGCCCAAGCAATAGGTGCTGCTAATCCAACGGCCTGAGCTGCCCACCAGCTGCGGGCAAGATCTAACAACTGCAGGCGCACAACTGCCACCTTCTCGTTCTCTGGAGTCCTGGTGCCTCGAGAATCACTTCTGTATCCTGAAGCCAAGCATCTGCTACGATAGCATCTTCACTACCGTCAAAGAATGGAGGGTTCAAGCGCTTGAAGCTGTTGGCCGCGCTGTTCCCTGGATGACCGCCTCTGGTCAAAGCATCCGTCACTGCCTGTTGCAAGGCATCTCCACGACGATCTTGAGAAGCTATCAAGGTCCTGACGAGTCCTACTAATGTGCCAACATTAGGTTTGGCAGGCTGAACTGGCTGAACTGGGGGCTCTCCATCAGAAGGCACGACTTGGAGGCTACTCCTGAATGTTGGACTTGATCTCCAGGTTGTTGCTGGTCCGCGGGAGGTGCTCTACACCTTGCTGGTCGGTAGGACCACGAACAATGCGCTGAAGAAGACGACATAGGGAACAATAAGGAAGGACCAGGACAGATAACGATACAAGCATATGATCAGGACAAGAATCCAGGGATTCAGAAGATACGAGCAGAGATCAAGGACGAATACTGATTGAGATATCTATTCGGTAAACCCTCACATATCTTGATTTACAAGACCTGCATGGGCCACCACTCTTGGCCAGGCTATGTCGTTAATGGCTTCAGGTTTAAGTCAACTCAGAATGCTATAAATGTCGAATTTATCAATGACGGCATCAATACCAAGGATTCCGGTGTTTGCATAAGAGGCACGTCTATGACGACGAGCCGGACTTTGACTATTATTGAGTACTTCGGGATATAGATTTATAATATACTGGCCCATATGATATGCATATGATATTCAAATATGATTGGTTAGATACGATACCAAATATCGGTTGGAGAATCGATAAACAATTTGGATTCGTCGATATAAATCATCGCAGGAGGTATTGAGGGTCCGATACATTTGCGATAGCAAATCAGGCTATTCAAGTCTACTATACAAGCTACCCAAGGCGTCGTAGAGATCATTTGACTGGTGGACAGTATGTAAGATTAAATCTAGAAATACATTCAACGTTGGAGACCCAGCATACCAAGAGGACCAGATCGAAAAGTCCCAATACTTGGGACAACACTCAGATATGGATGTTGAAGATATTGTTAGGAAAATAGAGGGAGAAAGAGGTTATACACAAGACTTAGCTGTCAAACAGGGGAGAAAGAGGCGTCTTGTCCCAAATTTTGAGGCAGAAAGAAGAAGAAGAAGAAGAAGAAGAAGAAGAAAAGAAGAAGAAGAAAAGAAGAAGAAGAAGAAAAGAAGATTTGATGGGGATGAGGATACAGATGAAATTGATGATGAAGATAAGGATAAGGATGAGGATGAGGAGGTTGATGATGAAGACGAGGCCGAGGATGAGAACGAAGACGATGATTAGGTTAAATATTGTTGTATATTAAAAACACTTCCAATTACGTGAATTAAGTTTGACCTCATAAAAGCAATTACGTGAATTCATGTTTTTTTCATTCAATTATTTACTTATTGCAGATGGCACTCTAGTCTTTTTCGTCGCGGCGACACTCGTCTCCCTACTGGTGGTATGTATATTTTAGTTTAGTTTTTATATCCATTTACACTTTTATATTGTTAATTATGTTTATGTGTTCTATTTACAGGTCATGATGGCTGGCCGTGGTCGTGGTGCTGGTCGTGGTGGTGGTGGTGGTGGTGGTGGTGTGGGTCGTGGTCGTGGTCGTACTGGTGCTGGTGGTCGTGGTCGCATTCAAAGTTCCTGGGATATGACCCCATCGAGCGAGCCCGACCCGGAGAGTACCCCGGGCATAGACGCATCCCGCACTCGATCGACCACTTCATCGAGGCATGAGTCCGGATCTGCTAGCGAATCTGATCCGCTATCGGAACCACCAGCAGCGGATCCACCAGGGGATACCCAGTTATGCACAGTGGGCCCCGGAGTACCCCCATACTCGGTTCCATCTGGTTACTGGGAGTACATACGCGGACCCGCGGATCCTCCGACGGCACCAGAGAGGCCGAGAGGCGAGTTCCGACGAGAGCTATGGCCCGGGGACCTCGTAAGTAAATTTAAGTTATTTATTAAATTTCTTCATTTATTCAAGTTAATAATCCAGTCGTTTCTTCTTTGTAGGTTTTTTCGTTTAATGTTGGAAGGGCCCTTGGAGAAATTATCAGGGCTAACTTCCGGTCCCTACCTCAACTTTTCGTCGGTGCCCCCAAACGTGCAGTACGTCTGGCTCGACGAGTTGAGGGTATATATCTATATCTTTTGGTTAAGTCTATGTGATTCTTTAATCAACCATTTTTTAAATTACGTGATAATTGATTTTCTGTGTTAGACAACGTACTGGTGGCCCCCCATCGCGAGGAGGGGATCCGCAAGACCTACAGAAGCGCTTGCTCGAAGAAGATACGGGATATGATTCTTGACCTAAAAATGGGGCATACGAGGCCGAATTGGATCCGGCAGGAGTATTATGAGGACTCTTAGGCATGATGGATACCCCTGCGTACAAAGAGAAAGCGGAGAAGGCGAAGGTGAACCGATCTGCCACGGGCCTTCATACGGGGGGATCAAGGTCCCACGCAGCGATACTTGCAGATCTGGTGAGCAACCATAAATTTATTTATATCAAATTAGGTATTATTAATTAAAGGAGTTAATTAGTTTCTACGGAAATTTCGTATGCAGCCCAACGGGCGGTGAAGGATGGAAGGGCACCAGAATCCGTCACCATGCACGATGTGTTCCAGTATACGCACAAAAGACGGAAGGACGGGAGCTTCGTCGACGAGAGGGCCAAGGAGACTGATGTAAGTACTTATGTTTATGAGATTAACGTTTGA
This sequence comes from Iris pallida, assembly GCA_029216955.1. Classification (NCBI taxonomy): domain Eukaryota; kingdom Viridiplantae; phylum Streptophyta; class Magnoliopsida; order Asparagales; family Iridaceae; genus Iris; species Iris pallida. The sequence goes on along the minus strand of JANAVB010035820.1, from coordinate 10,256,356 downwards.
ATTAAAAGTATTCGGACTATAACTTAGGTAAACTTAGGATTCACACTTAACTTAGTGAAACATAGGATTTAGATTACAACTTAGGTAAATCTTATAATATAAACACATTCATTTGATAGGCTGCGTATCGTGAGGCCCTTAGTCGGGCTCAGTTAACTGACACCGAGATGTCGGTGAAACGACGTCCTTCCGGACGCCCTCTTCTTTGGCCGCTCGGAATGACTTGTTCGTAGATACCGTCGGCGACTTTAAGAAAGGTTCCTGTACGGAGTCGGCTCCCTAGGGCCATTGCATATGGCGACGCAGAGATTTCCACCGACACCGCCTCCTTCCGTGGCCCGGGCAGACAATGATGTTAGGTCGCAGCTTACGCAGCTGCACGAGGCGGTGTCGTCCTTGCGGGAGCAATTTGCCACGTACTTTTGCCTGCGTCTGCTCCTACCGGTCCGTCTGCTGCTGCCGGTACGTCTGCTGATGGTGCTCGTCCGTCTTCTACTGGTCCGTCGACTGTAGGTGTCGGTCCGTCTTCCGTGGGCCATCTTTCTTTTAACCCTGATGCCCCTGTGGTACCGCCTACGACTGTGACGTCACTCCTGGATCTCATGTCCGCAGAGCAGCTACGCCGACTTTCGAGCAGTATCTACGACGGCTTGCCTCCGTACCTTGTAGAGGAGTATATTCATCGGTCGCATATGGGATTACCACCACGGACAATCGACCTCCTCCTTCTTAAAATATTGTATTAAGAAAATTTGATTATTTGTGAGAGCTTTGAACTAATTGTGCTATAATCGGCTTATAGCACCGGATATTATGTTACTCTTTAGGATAATTGATATTTATTTTCTATTAATTTGGTTTGGTCTGTGATTCTTGGATAATTGGTGTGCATTAAATTCGTATGTGCATATTTGGTCTATGTGATTCTTGGATAATTGGTGTGCATTATATATTTGGTCTGTGTGATTGTTGGATAATTGGTGTGCATTATATATTGGTTTGGTTTATGCATATATTTGTGAACATGGAAAGTGCTGCAATTTTTTCCCAAAAAACTCAGTTAGCGACGGACTAGTGACCATTTAGCGACGGATAATCCCAGTTGCGACGGTTTGTCGACGATTAGCCGTCGCTATCTAGAGTTTTTAAAGTGTTCCAGGCAGCGACGATGATCGCAGATTATCCGTCGGCAAGATTCTGGTGGTATAAACTTCGACGAAATAGCGACGGCCTATCCGTCGCCAGGGCGACTGATAATCAGCCGCTAAGCAGTCGCTCGATCTAGCGACTGCTTAGCGACGGACAATCCATCGACATGGTTTTGGAAATGCATGACATTTCCAGAATCATGGCGACGGATAATCAGTCAGTAATCCGTCGCTGTGGCGACGTGGTAGCGACGATTAGCGACTACTCTTCCGTCGCCATGGTGCTAGAAATGCCAAGCATTTCCAGAACCTGATCGACGGATAGTCCGTCAGCACGCCGTCGCTAATCCGTCGTTCATTACCGACGAATACCGACGGATTAGCGACGGAACGATACGATCTGATACGCTGTTACGACGGGTTACCGACGGAATTTTACGTCGCTATTGTCTACACAGTTCAGTACTTAATAGTTGAAATGGCACAGTCCGTCGAAATGCGTCGCTAATGCTTCGTATTGTGACGTCGACAATCCGTCGCTATTCCGTCATGTGACGACAACTTAGCGACGGACCGTTATTAGCGACGAGCTGATTGCCGACGGATTTTTTTGGCCAAAATTCGTCGTTATCGGTCGCTAATAGTAATTACCGTCGGTTTAGCGACGGATGGGGCCGTCGCTAAAACGATAAATTTTGGTAGTGCTACCCCGACATGTCGGAACCCTAAGTGATCGTAAATGAAACCAATCGCCCCGAAAAAAATTTGGGGGTACCTCGGGAAGAAGGTAATGGTGATCGATCCATCCCTGATCGTCTCTAAATCTGCTTTGTTCTGCTCGCTAGATGATTTATGCGTCATTTTGATATATTTATATGGTCTGTGTCGGATCTATCTTGCTCGGACACGACATGACACATGTTTTTGGCATGTCACATTGTGTTTTAGAGTGATTATATGAACGAGACAGGGGCACGGACACACCAGATTCTTGGGGTTTTCGTGTGTTTCCTCTAGGCTTGATTCGATGTAATGCATGGTGAAATAATCAATGAGCTTGATTTCGTAGAAATAATCCTTATTGCTTGAATGAGGTGAGGATAAATATTTGGCAATTTGATGTAGTAATTTTTAATGCCATTGAGCATTACATGAATCAGTCCTAAATACTTGTATGGGACATGCGGTGGGGCTGTAATATACAAAAATTAGTCTTTTTGTTGATCTTTATACAAATATACATGTAAGGTTTATATTAACTATATTGCCCTCTTCGAAGTTTGACATAGTCTTGACAATCCTGGATCTGATAATTGGAAGGATAGATTGATAGAGATCAAATGATGCTGTGCAGTTTGTAATTTCTTGGATGGTATGATCTATCTGATTCTGCAACTAATTTTTCTTCAGTGGTCTGGAAAATTCACCTGAAACTGAAAGAGCACTAAAGTGTGTTCTCAGTAGTGTCCAGGTAGTTAAAGTTTAGTATCTTGTAATTCTCATCCTTTGATTGTGAAATTGTACTTCATTTACTATTATTTCTATGAATTTTAACTATTTGAGGTTTATTTTCCTTGTTGTCTTTTCCTCATATCATTACACTTTGTTTAATTTCTCTCATTTCTTATTATAATCTTTTATTTTATGATAATCATTTAGTTTCTGTAGTCAAAACTACACTATGCTTCATTGCTTTTTCAACCTTCTGTTATCATAATTCTTGTGAATCAACAACTGATTTATCTTTTACTTTTAGGGGTTACAAGCGGTTTTACATGAGACCGTTATTAGAAAATCAGACTATCTCAAGGATGAATGCTTGGTTATGGACTTGACAATTGTTGTTGTTAGAACTCGTGTGGAAACACCTACCATTTTGGTGCCACCTCCTGATATGGGTGATTGTCTTGAAGGCCTTCTAAAATCTGGCATGAATTCTGATATTGTTTTTGAAGTTGGTGATGAGACTTCCAGGGCACACAAGCTGATAGTTGATGTCCTTTCGCCAGTGTTCAAAGCACAATTCTGTGGGCTTATTGGAAATCCAACAAGGAAAATATTGTGGTTAAAGATGTACAGCCTCTTGTTTTCAAGGTAATTATTTAATGCAACTTCTGATTTATCAGGATTCTTCATATGCACATTGTACAGTTCATCGGGGTCCATTAAAGACCAGTGATCATGTTAATGAACTCGTTCATAATTTTTTCATCTACATTTTAAAGTCTTCATGCTAATGCAATAAACGGTAAATACTTTAGTACAATCTCTTGCAATGTCGAAAGAATTAAATAATTAGCCTTATTCTAGTTGGAGCATTTGTTAAAACAATTAGCCTTATCCTAGTTTTCATATTATCATGTTATTTTTAAAAAATTGACATCTGAGTTATTTTAGAAGATCGAGCATGAAGAAGTTAAACATCTTTTGGTACTTTTAGGTTTGTTTTTTGGATATAAGTAGTCACTAATGAGTATGATCTCATTATCTACTACTCAATACTTGAAGCTATTGGGAAAGTTAACGATGAACCTTCAAATTCAGTTTGTTAAGGACCTGGTATGATTTTCCTCTTTATGGTGTTAATTTATATTATTAATTTGTCAATAAGCTGTTCTTACCTAGTAACATTGGCTTTCTCTGTCTTTTTCTACACTGAAACATCACTTAGAAGCTTGTTTTCATGATTTAATTAATAGCAACTTGTGTGCACTTATTGCAATCAAGGTATTATATAGTTTTCCTCACATATCCTCCAATTCTTATTTTATTTTTGCACAAAACAAAAAATTGCAATCTTTCCTGGACTCTTATTTGTCAAACTGATTTGCACTTCTTATTATATTTTCTGTATCACCGGAAACAAACATGCTAATACTCCTGTTCTTTGTTGTCCATTTGAACAGCCCTGAATGTATTGAGTCTTTCTGTTCTGACGTGGAAGTGGATCATACAGATGTCAGGATACTAATGCTTGCCTGGTATTATGTTTTTTAACTTAAAAGTCTATAGAATTTCATTGAAGGATATTATCTTCTTCTGAGTTATTTACATTTTGCTGGAATTGACTTGATCAGGAAGATGAAAGCTGAAAAACAAGGATACTTTAACCTGGTGTCTCTATTTAAAAAGCGATGCATGTTTTGTTTATGGTGTTTTCAGGAATTATACTTTTTTTTGTTTCACTACTTTTCATAGTTTAATAATATTTAAAATTTCTTGATTTATCCTATGTGTTCAACATTATGGCAGAAGAATGGCGTAGAGGCCTCAAAGCACTACGGGCCGATACTATCAGCAAACTCAAGAAGGCACTACCAGAATTGGAGAAAGAGGTTGGATGGAGACTTTTGATTATGTATTCAATTTAGGCTCATTTCTACACCTTAGCATTTTGTTGCACTTTGTTCTTAATTGTGAGGGAACCACTACTGTGTGTTTTACTGTTGTAAATATATATATATATTTGGATATTCAATGTAATGAAGATGTTGATATGTACTCTATTTTGAGAAATTTAAAGATGGTGATATATAATGTTAAGTTTTGGAATGTAATATATACTGTGCAGTATAGAGCATTATAAATATGCTAATTTGAATAGTATAAAGTGTTATAAATGTGCTGCATTGAGCCTATACATATTATCTATTCATGACGTTTTAAAATTGTTCTGAATTGTGCACTATATATAACTATTCATAACGCTTTTATAAAAACTATTCATGACGTTATTTTATGACGCTTTTAAAAAATATTTATAACACCCGTTTTCATAACGGTTGCTTTGAAAAAAAAGCGTCATGGTTTGTCATTAATGACGCTTTTTAGCCGTCATTAAAAGGGTTTTTTGTTGTAGTGTTTCTTCCGACCCTCAGCGACGGACTTTTCCGTCACTGAGCTTCTGTAGAAATATCCCCCATACTCATTCTAAAAATGTTCCCAAAATTTTAATTTCCTTCCAACTTCCCTCCACCCGCTCCCTCGATTCCCTCTCTCATCTCCGGCGACCCCTCTCGGCGACCCCCATATCCGCCCCTCTCCGACCCCCATCTCCGTCCTCATCTCCGTCCCCATCTCCGACCCCTCTCCGGCGACCCCCATATCCGCCCCTCTCTCCCCCCCCCATCTCCGTCCTCATCTCCGTCCCCATCTCTGACCCCTCTCCGGCGACCCCCTTCCCCTTTGTCCCCCTCCGCCCCTCTCTCAGACCCCTTCATCGACCCCCTCTCTGTACCCCCTCCCTGTGCCCCCCCTCTGCCCCCATCTCTGCCCTCCTCGACCCCCTCTGCCTCTCTTCTGCCCCCCCTGCCCCCTTTCCCTCCCTCGCCGCCCCCTCCTCTGCCTCCCTCCGTTCGTCCCCTCCTCGACTCCACTCCGGCGACAGGGCAACCCCCACTCCTCAGGTAATGACCTAATTTTTTCCTCTAATAATTTGTGTTGACACGGACACGATATGCTTCTCGGACATAAAAATTATGACACAATATAGTAGCTATGGTTTTGGACACGGACATGGATACGGACACGGATACGGATACGGACACGGACACAATATAGTAGCTAGGGTTTTTGGTATTCGTAAATTATTCAAAATTCGTTAAGGCCGATACTAACCCGATTTCGATAGCTAACCCGAAATTCGTTAAGGCTGATACTAACCCAATTTCGATATTACCGATTTCGATATCGATACTCATAGGAATGATATGATACCAGTTTCGATATCGATATTCGATTATGATATAAGGATATCCAATTCCAATTCGATAGGCTGATACTATTCCGATAGGCCGATACCAACCCGATACGGACATTAAGATATTGAATCCTTCGATAAGGCTGATACTAGATTTTGATATTACCGATTTCGATATTGATACTCCTATGAATGGTCTGATACCGATTTCAATATCGATACTCATAGGAATGGTCGATATTACCGACTTCGATTTCGATACTCATAGAAATGGTGTGGACACGGATACGGATACGGACACGGACACAATGTAGTAGCTAGGGTTTTGGTATTCATAAATTATTCGAAATTCGTTAAGGCCGATACTAACTCGAATTCAATAGCTAACCCGAAATTCGATAACGTAGTAGCTAGGATTTTTGAATCCGATTTCGATAAGGCTGATACTAACTCGATTTTGATATTACCGATTTCGATATCGATATTCATATGAATGGTATGATATCAGTTTCGATATCCGATATTCGATTATGATATAAGGATATCCAATTCCAATTCGATAGGCCGATACTATTCTTATAGGCCGATACTAACCCGATACGGACATTAAGATATTGAATCCGATTTCGATAAGGCCGATACTATTCCGATTTTGATATTACCGATTTCGATATTGATACTCCTATGAATGGTCTAATATCGATTTCAATATCGATACTCATAGGAATGGTCGATATTACCGACTTCGATATCGATTCTCATAGAAATGGTGTGGACACGGACATGGATACGGATACGGACACAATATAGTAGCTAGGGTTTTTGGTATTCGTAAATTATTCAAAATTCGTTAAGGCCGATACTAACCCACTTCCAATATCGGCATCGAAACTTGGAAACAGACACGGATACGGACACGGACACAATGCATTGATTTTTGTATCAACACACCTTTATTTAATTTCTATTAGATTTTTATTGATTATTTGTATCATCACAACATTTTTTATTTCTTTCAGATTTACATATGGCTAGATGAGGTCATCCACGTCGACTTCGAGGATCTGGGTCGACCGGTCCTCCTACTCCTGCTCCTCCTAGTACTCCGGTTTGCAGATCGCAGAGGAGTTAGCGAGGACAATTTAGTTGAGGAGGATGGCTTATCTCCGCCGTTCACTTGTTCTTCAATCGGCGGAGCTAGCCCTGATATTCTTTTAGCATCTACTCCTACCGGTGCTGGTGCCCCATCTTCTACGTCGGAGACTACCCTGTCGCTCCTACTGCGACGAACCCATATCCTAGCCTTTTGGTCCACCGTAGAGTGTACCTACGTCGACCAAGATTTGCAGACCCTCCTACCCTGCCAGAGCGGCCAACCAATATCACTCGTACCGAGCTGTGGGCTGATGGAACGACGTAAGTATACTAGTGTTAGTAGACACATTTATTCATACTCTATTTATTATCTAATCGTATATTATTTTGTTTATTCCAGGTTCTTTCCGATCCAGCTGGTATAGATTTGGGGGAGTTGATGCGTTGACAATTCCATTGTCCCTATCTGAACTTCGGGGACATCCCAGTTGATAGACGATTCATTTGGCTCGAGATGCTTGAGGTATGTCTAAATAATATTGTCTTTGTTTACAACATTTCTTAAATATTTGCTCATTTGTTTTTATTTGTCATTATTTATAGAAGTCGTACTGGTGGCCGGCGCATAGAGATCAAGCAATCCGTAAGTGCAATAAGTCCGTCGTCAGCAAGAGTTTGAGGGATATGGTCAACGACCAGAAGGTGTTGGCTACACTAAATAGTGCTCTTCGTAAGGAGTGGTTGAAGGAGGAATTCTGGAAGGAGATGAAGATGAAGATGGACACTCCGGCCTACAAGGCCAAGTGTGAGAAGGCAAAGGCTATCCGTGCTAAGGGTGGTCACCACACGGGTGGTTATCCATCCCAATTACAGAGCATTATCGACGGTTGGTGAGTATTCTTATTTTTTATTTCTTCAATTGTTTAAGTTTAATATTTAATTATAAATTATGTTTAATTGTTACAGTGCGAGGAGGTCGCGAAGGCAGGTGGAGATCCGAATGCCGTGGACTTCCCTAAAATTTTCGAGCGTACCCATAAGCGAAAGAATGATGGGAAGCTCGTAGATGATCGGGCGACCAAAGCCTATGTATGTTTTTTGAGTCCTATATCTAATTACATTTTTTCTTCATCTTTACGTACTTAACTATATTTACTTTAGCGAAATAGTTAGTCTGAACTCTAATATAAATATTAACTCTAAATTATAACCCTAAGTAGCATTATAAATCAAAAATAGTTTAAGAGACGTATGAGAACATAACCATAACAATACTTACATCAAAAAAAATACATACCATATTAACTCTAAATCTATTCACCTATATAAATATAGGAGACTTATGAGACTTTAGAGAGTCGAGTCGGTGAGGGATGGACTGCCGAGGGTTTAGTTTATTCGAGGATTAATGCATATGACTTCAGACAAACCAGAGTGGAAATCAGCACTATCTACGTTTTCGAGAATCCTGCCAATTGCTGCCTTAGTCCTTGAAGAAGAAATATTTTCTTATTCTTCATCAAGTGTAGATTGCCTCTCTGATGCGTAACATATTTCATTAATATTGTAGATACAATAGATTAGTCATTGCTGCGCTGGTTATAACAATGCCATCTCATACGTACGTCAATGATCAAGTAGCTAGCTAGCTACGTGAAATTACGGACCTGGTGTGATGTTGGTAAGAAGTTTATAGAGCTGCTGCCAAACTATTATTTCCTCGCCTTGTCAGCCTTTTTGCACGAGTGCCATATGTATGATGCATCTCTGTAAATTGTGAAGAAAGCTACATAATTAATTGAAGTAGTAGGCATGGAGAATCTTATCATCCCTCCCATTGAAGTAGGATCTTATCACCCTGCTGCCGAACACAATTCATCATCTCTCTTGATTATTATGATAAAACCTGCATATATATATATTAGTGCAAGACGCCCCTATGCCAATCCGTCAATGACTCATTTCCATATGATTCTGATGAGGATTGTAGTGAGAAGTACTTCAAATCCACGACCAGTCATAACATATGCTAGCTCTTAAAAGGGTTTCTTTGCCGTTGCAGAGGCAAAGATCCAACTTCAATGGAAGAATCATATGTGCGTCTCGTAACATAACTAGGGTGTCCATGATTCTTCTTGTTGCCCAACCTACAACTTCGTAGAAATAAAATAAGCTTAGTAAGGAGAAACTTTCATTTGGATCAACATGATATGGTTTCCTTCATTATTGATGGAGACATTGCTAGAGAAATGCATGTGGCTAGCAATAGAGAAAGGAGAAGAAGCAATTGATCCACTATGTTCTCCTGAAAGTCTACATAGTCCCATAGTAAACTAAACCTTGATACTCACATATCACACAGGCCCTTAGGTGGCCAAGATTCTAGGTGTTCCCCATTCTTCACAAGACACAGCTGGTGGTGTTGGTGAGTTCTATATATAGAGAGGAAGCTGATGGATTATGAATCAAACCAAACTCCTTACCATCTCCAGACCTTAAATTTTCAACTCAAGACAAAGAGCAAGAATGACTACTTCTAGTATTCTGCAGAGAGAAAACTTCCATGTACGATCCACAAGCATGCCATCAAGATCCCATCCCCTCGTATGCAATATCGAAGAAGATCTACACAAGCTAAAGACTATGTGGTGCCGTCAAGGATAACTTGGTCACAGTCGATGAGCACATTCAAGAACTTCTATGTTCGCTCCGTAGAAGAGGCGACTCAGCTTCTGAGGAACTTCTCCTTCCTCAAGTATGCTCAGGAAAGGTGACACGGAACAACATCAAGAAATGTCAGAAACAATTGAAGCAGGTCGAGCGTATGTGCACATCCTGTCCTTCAAATGATATGTCGATCGCAAGGGTGCTTGTAGAAGCGAGAGCTCTTACCATCTCTCCTCGATCATGTCTTGTCATTTTTGTCGGTGCCAACACAAAAATCAAAGGCCGCGGGCAAGTGGTCCTTTATTTCCAAAGCCATGAACCCAAGGAGGGTAGCTTGTGATGGGGAAAAAGAAGACTCTGCACGTAGCAACTATCGCCTTAAAAATGTGGAGGTTGGATTAGAGTATTTGTTTAGAAGACTAATCAAAAAGAGTCTCTCTTCTCAATTCTCAGTCTTTAGCTAGGATCTCTCCATTTCTTGTACAGTTTTGATCCCCAATCAGTAGATATACATGTTTGAAGGATTTCCTTGTGACTTTTGTAAGACAAAACTTTATACTTAGAGGCTATATAAATGAAATATGAGACAAATTAAGCAACTTTCATTGTCTTATACTTTCTACCTTATAAGATAGTACACATTACCTACTATGACTTGTGTTATAATTTGTGGAAATATTAATCATAGTGGATTTTTGAACTCAGAATTTTGAAACTCTATTTAGTTCCCTATTTTATCATCAATATTTCTAAAATGGTTAAGTTGTGTGGATTCTTTATGTCCCAAAACATGTTTTGAAGGATTTTTCTGGTTATATATACAATAGTGAACAATAAAAGCTTCTTACTTTTGGTATCAGAGCATAATAAGGTTTTATATGTCTATATTTGTTATTGAGAAACAACAAAGTGTTGCAACCAAGGTGATCAACATAGGAGTCGATAGTGATGGAGAGATGAGAGGTCGTTGTAACACTTTTTGTCATGTCCGGATCCTCGAGGATCAAAATGTGTCATTGGACGTGATGTCGTACAAATATAAGTTGCTATATATTGTACAAGGTATGAAAGTGCACAGTGAATCAATGGTTACATAAATGTTGTCACGACCCGCACCCTGAAGAAGGGCACGAGCACGTGGTTACGTCTAGCCTACGCCGCAGAATCGGCGGTAGAACGCTGTATATAGGGTCTGTAAATACTACGACTAAACAGATAATGTACCTGTACGTTATATACACTCCGAACGGAGGTA